>JANDJT010000012.1:6869931-6881124 GCA_024331685.1 Stegophilus panzeri
ACCAATCCACAGTCAGACAGATTGTGTACAAATGGAGGAAAATCAAGACCATTGTTACCCTCCCCAGGAGTGGAGACCAACAAAGATCACTCCAAGAGCAAGACGTGTAACAGTCCACGAGGTCACAAAGGAACCCAGAGTAACTTCTAAGCAGCTAAAGGCCTCTCTCGCATTGGCTAATGTTAATGTTCATGAGTCAATGTTCAAAATCCCAGAGTTGAAGCTGTTCTGTCCTGAGGAATGGGCTGAAATTCCTCCAAGCCGATGTGCAGGACTGATCAACAGTTACAGTAAACGTTTAGTTGCAGTTATTGCTGCACAAGGGGGTCACACCTAATACTGAAAGCAAAGTTTCACATACTTTTGCCACTCACAGGTATGTAATATTGGATAATTTGCCTCAATAAATAAATGACCAAGTATAATATTTTTGTCGCATTTGTTTAATTGGGTTCTCTTTATCTAATTGTAGGACTTGTGTGAAAATCTGATGATGTTTTAGATGTTCATATTCATGCAGAAATATAGAAAATTCTGCATCACAAACTTTCAAGCACCACTCTATATTATTTGCCATTTGGTCTCGCTGTTTTCTCGGTTTTTTATTTTTATTTTAAGTATATTATTAAGAACACTGTATCAGTTAATACAGTGTAAAGTGTGTCACGTCATGCTGTGGTTTCGTGCAAAACAACAAATCATTCTGCGATCATCCTGTCTGTGTCCCTCTCCCATTGGTCACTGGGCAACTGATAAATATGAAGGGAGGAACTGATAACAAGGCAGGAAACTACAAAGCAGCTAGTGTTCCTAGGCCACAACGACTGTGTTAAAACCTTATTTTTAGCCACTAAGGAACTTGCTGTACTGACAAGATGGAAAACAAAGAAAGTACTGGTTGTTTTCTACACTTACACTAAAGTTGGTAATGTACTGTAATGGTTGCAAAAAAAAAAAAAAAGCGTTTGCAGGACATGTGCAGCTATAACCATTTAAATCAGGGCTATTCAACTCAAATTTATAAAACTCCAGTTTTCTTCCCTTACAAAGGTCCAAATAAGTGACATGATAGACACGACAGAATGGCGGCAAAAGTTACCTTTAAATGCTTAACCATTAGTGATTATGGCTATAACTAAGACGATTTGAAGTGGTTGTGTTTTGTTTTGTAGTGGAGCTTCACATTACTCATTTTGACTAAAACAGATGAGATGTGTTTTGAATTTGATGAGGAGAGAGTAAACACATATTTCTCTGTCCATTCTCTTTTCAATGTCAACTTTTTTTTTTTTTAACCAAGCCATGCTGTTGAGGGACTTAGTGGTTAGTACGTTTGCCTCACACCGCCCAGGTTATAGGGTTCAACTCACGCCTCTGCCCTGTGTGCGTGGAGTTTGCATGATCTCCCCGTGCTTCAGGGGTTTCCTCCGCGTACTCTGCTTTCCTCCTTCAGTCCAAAGACATACACTGTAGGCTGATTGGCATTTCCAAATTGTCTGTAGTGTGTGAATTGGTTTGTGAGTGTGTGTGCGATTGTGCCCTGCAATGACCATCCAGGGTGTCCCAAGCTCCCTGCGACCCTGTGTAGGATAATCAGAGTGGAAAATGGATGGATGGATGAATGTCATGCTGTCAGTTCACTAATCAGTCCAGAGAGGGTAAATGAAATGAAAAATCTATGAAAGTCTTTGAAATTCTTCCAATTGAGCTGCATTCAGCTAAATAATTTACATAAATGCATTGGATAAAGTGCAACAGAGGATCTGCTACAGAAGCCGAGCAAAACTACAGCCAGTTTTGCTTCATACGTTTATCAGCTCTGTTACAGTGTTGTTGTTTTTTTTTTTCAAGTACTCAGTTTGGTCTGCTGAAATACACATCAGCATCCAGACCACAGTCCACCACTTGACAGCCCCTGCTCGATGATTTTATTCTTTTCTCACAAGCCATAAAAAACGGATGATGTCTGTGTAAATAGTATTTGATACGATGTGTACATAGCATCTTGTGTGCATAGTAGAGTCTGTGTACATAGGATGATGAAGTATAAGGTGCCTTTGAGTGTTTACTATGTCTTCTAAGTAAGGATAAAGCAGAAAGACGCTTTAAAATCTCTTAAGTAACTTTTCAATAATTAAAATTCCCAGGTCTATGAAGGACATGAAAGACATAAACTCTTGATTTTGATCCTGTCTCTCTCTTTCTCTTTTACTTTCAGCTGGTCTTTTGGGGTGCTCCTGTGGGAGATTGTAAGTTTAGGTAAGTTTGTATCGAGTTTGTATCATCACTACCGCCTCCATAAAAATCCTCCATAAAAGCAACAGACAGAGACGAACATGAGCAACAAGATCGAACACAGTTTAACACGCAGAAACACACTTAAATTTCATGGTTTGCAGGAAATGTATTCCTCATCCCCAAACCAACCAGGTGAGTGTTGGTGTTGGATAAATAGACGGTAAATTGTTTTCTGCCACGTTAAGCAATTATAAGCAAACTAAAAATAGGTTCACATATGTTTTGTGTATAAGTAGGTATACCAATGATCAAATATTATTATAAATTTCTCAGAAAGATTCTCAGAGAAAATGGCATTATTTACCACTTGTATAAGGGGAAACAAGATGACTATGAATTACTAAAAGCAGTTGGGACATCAATGCATAATTCATAGTGTGACAATACTAATATTAAGTAAATGTTAGTTAACATGGCTAACAAAGAACAAAATTATCTAACTAAATGTCTGCATCGATAATGTACAACAGACTGATTATTCAATTTGTTTTTTTTGCATTATGAATTTAACATGGTTTTATTGCAACCCTGAACATGTGCACCTGACCCTCGATTAACCAAATCAGATGTTAAAGTTTGTAAATAATGAAAAACTAGTCAGTGTAAGAAACTGTTAACAACTAGGACTTATTTTCCATTCACAGCACATCCAGAAGTGTTTTATTCCTCGTATACCACAGCAATTTCCCAACAATTATTTATTCACTAAAGAATTACACATTATACTTATTATATTTTATCCATGTATAGTTACATCTAACTTACAATATAACCGCTATCATTCGGTCACCAGCCTCTCTATTGTTCTCTGCCTTGAAGTTAATAAGACAAAATAAAAACAGCTTTTTATGTTCGCGGGAAATCAGAAAGCACAAATTCCTCTGCGCTGAAGACTTTCTCTTATCAGAAAACTGAAAACAAAAACAAACAAACAAAAGAAAAAGTTTCAGTTTTATCTCTGACTGTGACAAAGTGCTGACTCCTTCCAAAAATGCTAAATAAACACCTCACAGAAAACATCATATCAACAAATACAGGTTTTTTTGGTTGTTTTTTTTAAATCTGTTGATAGATTGTCCGGTATGTAAACCCCTCTGTTGTTGTTACAGTAGAAATAATAACGTATTAGAACAAGTGCAGTAATATAAATTTGTGATTTGTCTTGTAACCAGGACTACTTTAAGAGCTGCTGTATAGAAAATTTATCAGCACCTTCCGACCAATCAGAATTCAATATTCAACAATGCTTTGATATATGTTAAAATAATTGATAAAGAGTAGTGCATTCTGACATTTGGACCATAGGTTTTGTTTGCCTAAGACCTAAGCAATGAACTAAAGGTTATTTTACAACAGGAGGAACTCCTTACTGTGGGATGACCTGCGCTGAGCTCTACGAGAAGCTTCCTCAGGGCTACAGGATGGAGAAGCCTAGAAACTGT
The DNA here is from genome assembly GCA_024331685.1 of Stegophilus panzeri. Taxonomy (NCBI): domain Eukaryota; kingdom Metazoa; phylum Chordata; class Actinopteri; order Siluriformes; family Trichomycteridae; genus Stegophilus; species Stegophilus panzeri. The sequence continues at coordinate 6,873,672 of JANDJT010000012.1, forward strand.
GATGATGAAGTGTAAGGATTAAGCTCTTTAAGTGTCCGTGCTTCTTGCACAAAGAATGGCGTTATTTGCCAAGTTGAAGTTTTTTTTGCAGTGCCATCCATTAGTAATGGAAACTACTAAGACACAGCCAGCGATTCCTTGCTGTTATATGTAACTTTTCTTTCCAGGTATGAGTTGATGAGACAGTGTTGGAGGGACAGGCCTTATGAAAGGCCACCATTTTCTCAGATATCTGTTCAGCTAAACAGGATGCAAGAGGCAAGGAAGGTAAGAACCAGTAATGTAGCTCTCAGTGTTGGGGAAGCTACTTTGCACTTGTTACTCAACAAACTCCAAGCTACAGCCACACTGCTAATTTGATAAAGTAGCTAAAGTAAGCCCTTTGCTACGTGAATCTTTCACCCTCATACACATTAATAATAATAATGTTTCCATGGATGTTCGATAATCTTGTTTTCATCACTGGAAGAATCCATTCACTGTAGCTTTTAGCTGTATTTTGAAAACAGCTCAGCTACTTCCATACTACTAAAAACGTATTGAAGTTAGTAATGTCGCCACAAGTAGATAGCTATCTCTGACACTGGCAGATACATACATGCAATCCAACTAGTGCCGTTTAACCGTCCATCCGTCTGTACATCACTCTCGCATAACTCCTCTATGTTTTTCGTATAGGCCTACGTAAACATGGCACTGTTTGAGAACTTTACCTACGCTGGAATAGACGCCACCGCCGAAGAAGCCTGACTACTCGCCCCCCCAGATTCCGGCAGGTTCCACAGTCTGAGGGAGGCTCAACACAGCAGGGCGATACGTTACTGCCAACCCCCTGTTGTTCGGTTCCATCGCTCAAAGAAGAGACACTCGCCCGGGACCATGGGCTGTAGAGGAAAGACTGTGAAAGGACACTTGTAGGGTCCCTACTCTCTTCCGTTAAACTGTGGATGATCTCAGATCGTTGTTATACACTGGTCAGCTTGATGATATATCAGTGTTTGAATGCTCAAAAAAAGGGGCATCTAAAAGAGATCACATTTGTGCTGTCCCTGTACCTGCTGGGATCTGTGGGGATTTTGACAACTCTGTGAATATGTTGTTCTCTATTATGAGGCGCCTTGTAACATTGTTGCAATGGAAAAAAAAAAACCATATGAATGTAATTCATACAGCTGGACATCGTTCTATGTAGCACTTAATATAATGACAAAAAACCAAGTGTACCGTAGTCATTTCAGCACAATATGTATACTGTATATTTGACCTTGGCTTATCGTATATGCTTGTAAAGACAGTGTTTATAAGGCTTACTTAACTTACTTAAACTAAAGGCTTATTCTGGCACGTGTCAGCTACCAAAAACAGCTTTTATCAAATTTGATGTCAATTTAATAAACCACGTGAGTTAACTTACAGATTTTAAATCACATAAAGTTATGTTATAACATATAACCAAAACCATATAATATATGGTTCCTGGATCCTCACCCACCCTGGGTTACTTCAGAATGTCTTGACAACTGACTTTGTATCTCTGTAAACGGGTATGTACGAGTCACATAATGCCGATGATGCTGGATGAGAAACATCAGAAGCAAAGTTGACAGTTTAGGACCAGAGGAATAATACATAACTCTGACATTACAGTGTCATAAGATTGCCATAATGATTCCTAAAAGTCTTCTAAGCAGAAATATGAAACTCACTTTAAAATCCAGAGAGAACATACATTTCTCTATTACGCTTTTAGAGTGTAATTCAATTCAATTTTGTTTGTATATATTACAGTATATAATAGCACACAGCAGCTTTATGGTGAAGTATTGTCAGTGCTAAAACCTTCCCTATGCAGCAGTGTTATGCAGCAGGTTTTCACGTCAGTGTTAGACGTGCTGATGTTTATTCATTTTTCCAATTTAACACCCGTTTTATTGTGCCATTGTGCCAGTTTTTAATTTAGGTAGTCTTTATGACAGCTTCTTCTGTTGTAATAAGCCTTTATAAATGTTTAAGTTGTTTAGAAGCGCTTATGTAGGTGTTGTGTAGTCGTATGAATAGTTAAGTCATGCTGTTTGTTTAGAAAACACCTTATCAAATCCCTTTTCTATGCATTTATTAGCAGTGATAGCAGTTACATAAATTTGTGTATCTGTCTGCATATATTACATGTACAGTTAAAAAAAAAAAAGAACTGGAATTTCCATAAATTTCATTTTAATTTTTATAAATAAAGCATTTATACAGAAAGGACTTGTTACGCAAATACATTATGTCTGATTATCTGGATGATTTAGTTACAGCATGGAACAAAGACCATATTTTCTACCCATAACACCCCCCCCACCCCCTTCTCTGTCTGTCAGGAGAGGTATTGAGGTTGGGCCTCTCGCATTCTGCAGCTCAGTGATCTGTCAGATGGTTTCCTCTCTAAGTGAGCCACAGGCACTGGACTTGTCACGCTGAGGACACTCAGTTTCCTTCCCACTAGCACGCTTTCTCAAACTCTTGCTTAGACATACACACTCTTACGTGCATACATTAGTGGTGTCAACAAGTCATCATTCTGCAAACAGTTCATTTTACTCATGCCTTTTTTATTTAATCATTGCTTTTCTTAACATAAGAGATTTCTGCTTATTGATCTGCCAGCTTAAGAGGTGTTTGCATAGCAATAGTTGTCAAGCCACATGACAATAGTTTGATATTTTCTTGCTTTTTCTCAAGTATGTCCAGTTGAGGTGTAACACAATGCCACAATTTCTGCATCTGTTTAACGCTCCAGATATTCATATCTCTATCTGTATTCGGATACACTGCAAAACACTGGAAAGACCCACTGTGCAATTTTTCTATTAAAAAAAAAAAAAAAAAAAAAAAAAAGAATAGTGCACCTCCTATAAGTATGTGTATTTAGATCTATTTATAGCACATTACCTGTCTAGTCTGAATAATAACTTCACTTTAGTATCATAAATGTAGAGTCTATACAAGGAACTGTATGTCTTTAGAATGTTCAGTACCCGGTAAAGGGAAACTGGTCTGTATCTTCAGCTGTTTAAAAGAGGCCTTCCAAAAATAGATTGATATTTGGAGATATCTGTGGATGGTGAGTGCAATTTTACAGTTTTATCAACAGAAGATTAACTAACTAAATAACTGACAATTCAGACACAATAGAACAAATTTTTTTTAGTGCTTTTTTTTTTGTTTTTTGCCCCGTTAATGGAAATAGATCGCAAAGAATCCACATTCACTGATCGCCCATCAGCTGGCTAGCTAGCTTGCTTGCTGCTCGCTCGGCCCACAATGATTTGTATTTTAAAGGTGCACCCAGTGGCTTCACTCCTTCCTTTTCTTCTTCATTTAACAAGCATTCAAGGGTCTCCAATGTTGATCCATGGCCACCGTGAGGCCTTTACAGTGGCCTCCTGAAAGATTTTGGCAAAGAAAGAATGGCCCGCAAAGCATTGGCAACCAACTTCAATAGACTCAGAGTGGGCTTTCCAGCCCTATCTCCAGCATTCTGATACAAATGTGTGTAGACATTTTACATCCATTGTATTCAGATATGGTGGATTTTATGCTTTTAGAATATGAATTCCTTTGTAACTGAGTTACTAGAAGTGAAACTGGACATCCTAATATATATCAGTTTTCATCCTCTGTGTAACGATTTGTTAGAGCTTTGTGACAACTATTCAGTAAATGTGTGAAAATGTGTGATTGTGTGTTCGAGAGAGAGTGTGTATGAAGACTGTTGACTGTGTGACTTCCTACTTTGCCAAGGTCTTACACATTAGAGCCGCCCACCACAGTCACAATATACCCAACACCCAATACAAATGTGTTCCTTTACTTGTTCTGAACAAATACACACATGTACCAAGATAATTAACTCTCACAGTTCTGAGTAGTCATGGGTTAAACGAGAACCTGCACAGACAATGGATCTACACATCACCTATTCAATCTTGTTCTTCTGTCTGATTGTGCAGGTGAATTGCAACCCTCAACTGTCAAAACAAGGTAGGGAGAAAAACAGAACAGTGTTGTTTTTTTTCTTATTGTAATAATTTAACACACTTATTTTAAGGTATAGCTTTAATCAATTGTTCCTGTGTTAATAGTATGAAGGTACTATCAAATTACAGACTTAAAATGTTATGACTGTCAAGATTTGAGTACTTAAACAAGTTGATATGTTTAATCCAGCTTCAACAGTGCATAATTTCTCGGTACATTAAATTACATTTATGGCATTTGGCAGTCGACTTTATCCAGAGCGACTTACATTTATCTCATTTATACAACTGAGCAATTGAGGATTAAGGGCCTTGCCCAAGGGCCCAACAGTGGTAGGGGTAGCTTGGTAGTGCTGGGGTTTGAATTCCTGACCTTCTGATCAGTAATCCAGAGCCTTTAACCACAGGGGGGGGGTTCATTCAACTTGATTACTTACTGATGAATATTTGATCTTTCATTCTTGCCACATGTATTGTTTAACTTGATACCACAGTGCTGTTGAATTTATGAAACTGTTTGGTCAGAAGACCAGAAGACCTTCTGTGTGAGACAAATCACAGGTTGATATTCAGGGACATGTATAGTGGATGCTCCACATAATTTAAGCCTAAAATACACATTTAAAAAACACAATGCTGTTTAACGAATGAAAATGTACATTCATTGGTATGGTGAGGCTTTCCATGAAAGATGTTTAGTTAGCATTTTCTAAAGGAGTCTCCAGTGTCAGGATGTGGTAACAGCCATAAGGGTGAAGTTTTCCACCATGGGAAAGTCTTCAGGAGAGTTTATAGCTGCTGTAACGTAAATTATAACAGGAAGTTGTTTTGCAGATGTTCTACAACATTAAATGTAGCTACAGTGCTGTGAAAAAGCATTTGATGCCATCCTGATTTCTTCTGTTTTTGTGTGTATCTCATACTAAATTGTTTTAGCTCTTACAACATAAAACAAAGGCAACCTAAGTAAACACACAATAGAGTTTTTATTGAAGCAAAAAAAGTTATCCAACACCTATCAACCATGTGAAAAACTAACTGGAACTATTGAAAATTTTAGAAAGTCGGCCACTTCTGGGAAGGTTCACTACTGTGCCGAGTTTTTCCATTTGGAGATAACGGCTCTCACCGCGGTTCTTTGGAGTCCCAGAGCCTTTGAAATAGCTTTGTAACTCTTCCCAAACTGATGCATTTCAATCACCTTCTTCCTCATTGTTTCTGGAATTTCTTTCAATTTTGGCATAGTGTGTAACTGGTTAAGACCTTTTAACCAACTGTTGAAAAAGTTCTATTTAAGTGTTGATTTGATTGAACAGGGTTTGCAGTAATCAGGCCTGGTTACGTCTAGTCCAGCTGAACCCCATTATCAATGCAGTTTCATAGATTTGGGGAATTAATAACTATGGGGGCAAATACATTTTCACACAAATCCAGTTTATATTGCATAACTTTTTTTGCTTCAATGCATAACATTATCATTTAAAAACTGCATTTCGTGTTTACTCAGGTTGCCTTTGTTTTATCGTAGATTTTGTTTTCATTTCTGAAACAATTTAGTATGAGATATACACAAAAAGAGAAGAAATCAGGATGGTGGCAATAATTTTTCACAGCACTGTATAAAGTATAAGAAAGTATTGTATGTCATTATTTCATTAATTTAAAAAAAAAAAAAAGCAATCTCTGGCAAATTGCTGTGGTGTAAGAGGAACACTTTAGGAAGTACTGTAATAGGAAAATAATCCTCAGGATGCTAACAGAACACCCTGTCCTGCTTTGTTCCTTACTTACACCACAGCATTCATCATGTTTCTGTTTTCAGATGTGGCACTGCTGGCTGCGGAGCCATACCCAGCATGCTTCACTAGAACATTTTCAGACTTCACTTGCTTCTGGGAGGCACCTGTGGGAAAATCCTATGACTTCCTTTATGAAATAGAGGATGGGTGAGTAGTATATGAAAATACTTATCTATAAAAACCCATAATACAACACAATGAAGAAAATATGTGGCAATTAAAAAGTATATATATTTGTATTGTTAATAAAAGCTTAGGAACGGCTGTTAATTAGCTGATCAGTTAAAAACACTAATATGTGTAGTAAGACAAGGGGTACTCCAGGACCAGGACTGGGAACCTTTGTCTTAATTAATACATTGCTTGTGCTTAATCGCCAAAATTCACAAGTGAGGCTGCAATGTGGGGTAAATTAACACCCAGAGACCTGAGCCTTTTTGACTCTCGACATTTAGTTACATACTGCAATTTAATTTATACTTATGCAGGTGTATTTATTTCATTTTAATTTATTTGTATTATTATGCTGTTTAGTATTGTGGTGTTTTTGGTGGGGTTTTTTTCATTGTAATGTTGTTTTGTATAGTTTCTGTGTGTGTGTGTGTGTGTGTGTGTGTGTGTGTGTGGATATGTTCTAATGAGTAATTGTTATTCAATCACAGTGCAGAGAGCAGATGTAATATAAGTCAGCAAGACAGTGCGGAAGGAAAAATCCTCCATGTCTGCGTCTTCCCAGACACTGATGTCCTTATATTCACCTACACACAAGTCAGAGTGGTGGATAAAGACTCCAACACAACTGTCTACAATCGCACCCTTCATGTAGAGGACAACTGTAAGAATGATGTGCACATTAAGCAGAGCTGGTGTCTGTGAATGAGTTATTAATAAGCATTTCCTCTCTCCAGGCCTGTTTAATCCTCCGTCAAATGTATCTCTTGACTATACTGGAAAGGCAGGGCAAATTCTGGTTAAGTGGCCAGCACCTACAGAACACAAAGATCATGTTCAGTATGAGCTACGTTACACCTCTAAGGCATTACAGGATACAGTTAAACTGGTGAGTTTCAAGCAGACAAGTTCAAGTTCATAAGCACACTTCTATGAAAATGTTTTGTAATTTATTATTATTATTATTATTATTATTATTATTATTATTATTATTATTGTTATTGTTGTTGTTACCTTTTTGTAGAAGAAAGGCTCCAGCTGTAAGCATACATTGCTCTCCTTGGTCCCAGGGCAGCCATGTACAGTGCAGATCAGAAGTAAGATCAGTTTTGCCGATACTGGAGGCCATTGGAGTGACTGGTCACCTTCAGTTACAGTCACGGTGCCTCAGACAGCAGGTGAGAGAGCTCAGCAATAAAAAATAAATCAGTCAATAGTCAGTAGTCGCAACTGTTCTGTAGATTGCTCACAGACGCTGTTCAACTTTTTTCAAAAAACATAAAACTATGAGATTTCCCCGACTCTGTAATTATATTGGTAATGAGCTAGGTAACACACCATTATATGTTTTCATAGGTATTGAAGGATGTATTAAATATCAGGCAATTGAAGACCACAATGAAAAAACGATCAGAGTCACAAAACTGTATTTTTGGAGTTGTGCATCCACGGCTGTTGATT
>JANDJT010000012.1:6935853-6949944 GCA_024331685.1 Stegophilus panzeri
GGGATTCTATTCAGGGGCTTGAATAATTTTGAAACTGGAGAAATCATTATAAGTTGCATTTTCAGTTGAATTTGGGGGAAACCACTTGAAGCAGTCGTTGTGTTGAACTATTTCAATTGCCTTTGTTTGATTTGTTCATTGCAAACAGCTGAAAGTCTGTACATTATGACAGTAAACCTGATTTGCAGTGGAATTGAATCAGTTTGATTGCAACTGTACCTCTTTTGCAGCTCTGTGTGTCTCTGAAGCTGTGTTTTGTAGACCTCACAAACATAACATATCCCCTACAGCACTCGGAAGCCTGCCCATGTTACCCCTATTCACCTGGAGCCTCCACCTAAAGACGAGGCAGCCCCTGTGGAGCAGATGTAGAGCAGTTGCAGTTGAACAGGTCTCATTAAACAAAGGGTCCCACTTGCACTAGGCCTGCGCTGAGAGAACCTTCTGCCTTCAGGCCACAGCGTAAGCTGCTACAGCTGCTACAGCTTCTCTACCGGAGCATCCTCTGATACATGCTGCCTGTGTCGACTAGAAGCTCTTGGGTTATGTGAGTGAGGAAAATGCAAATGGTGAGTAGAGTAGCTCTTCCAGTCTAATGGGAAAATGGCAGTGCTCTTTCTGAAAGAAGCATGTCATCTGATGAAGTAATGGGTAAAAGGGATGTTTTACTTGTTAGAATAGTTAAGAATAGGAAAAGTGGACAAGAAGGGATGCAATGAATCTGATTTTTAAACACTACTGAATGCTTTTGGTTGTACTGTATATACATTTTAACTTATGTCTATTTATTTGGCAGTATCAAGCTAGTTGAGGTTGTTAGCAACATTTAAGAGTCGTGTTTATAGGGCTACGTGTAGCCTTCATGATAACTGACCTGCATAGAAACTCATAAATGCTAAATAGGGATCAGATATTTGTAAATGCCATAAGCTATTTCTATAATAAGCCATAAGCTATGTCTATTTAATGGCTAATTATGCCAATCTTGATGTGAAGTTGACATCTTGACGTCAGGTGACATTGTGTTATGACACTATCCAGGCTAATGACTTCATAGCTTAGAGTACTTTTTGTATGTCACAGTCCCATAACAGTGATTCACTCATCAAATATCAAAGAAAATGCACATAATTCTGACATTATTGCCATAGGCATTCATAAAACTCTTAGAAGCTGAATTATGAGATTCAAGCTATGTTACATCATGACCATTCTGTCACTCTGACATATCAGAAGTATATTGAGCTAACAAGTGTCGTTATGTCAACAAATATGTCACTTGACTTTGAGGAAAAATTGAGGAAAGCTATCTTTATGACAGTTGATGCCTGTCGAATTATATATTTATGTAGGGTTGTCATGAAGCGCATGTGGAGGTGTTATGTAGCCCTATGAACAGCGCCCTGAAATAAAGTGTTGGGAGTTTTATCTTTTGGTCAGTGAAATCATTACACTTAGTTCTAGCAGTGTTTTGAATAAAAAGTTTTATAGGCATATATTTTTACAACAAAAAGTTCATATTTTTGATCGTGCATTTCAGATAAGAGGTGGTTGTGTGTTTTTATTTATTAATCACCCTAGGTTGATTATTGGTAGAGAGAATGTCTGGTACACATCATTGCCTGAGGTGGAGTTTTCTAGTTCAAGGCTGTATCACAATGCCTTCATCTAGCAGACTGGAGAATTGGCAGGTCTTTGTATTGATGTTGTAGCCATAGGCGTTTTTACAGGCTGAAAGAAGTTCAAGGATGTCTTGAAAACATCACCTCTACATGATCTGGAATCGAACATGATTGCATTAGTCAGAGGTCACTTGAGGTCGTGTTATGGTTTTGACACGTTCAGCCTTACTGTAGGTCTGCACAACACTATACACTGATAACATTTTATAATTTCAGGCTCAATTCTTTCATTGGTTTATCTGTATTGTGACATTTATTTTATTATATTAATGTACGTGACTTGTATAATGTTTTCACATCATTTCATGACTGGATTTTTGACAATATAAATCTTAATGGTACAACTGGAAGTATTGAATTTTCCATTTAATATTAGTTTGCAAAAAAAAATGTGCAATAGGTTTGGTTTCAAACGGATTTATTGGAAGTTCATTGGAGATACCACTAGTGCTCAAGTCCTTTAAACACTTCCCTCTTGATTTTTCTATACTTCTGAATTTTGTTTTGTATTTTGCTGTTGACTTTTTTTTAAATAATAAAATTAAATATTTGTAAGCTTTTGCTTTGTATTATGTCTTTTTTTTTTTTTCAGTTAAGAACACTTAGTCAGCCTTGTCAGCTTTTATAACCATATTTTTACAGGTATATTGTCTTAAATACTTCATATTAAGATAAATTTAGTATATATTCAGATTTTGAGGGATGATTTGCAGTTTTTACTAATCTAATACTTTACATAGTCATGCTGATATTTACTCAAATGAAACATCTGGAGTAAATAGACATCTATTGAAATTAGCTGCTTCATCATTGTAGTTAAGAGAAAAGTTCCTGTTATGCTTACAGTTGTGTGCAACACTCTGGCCCTATACAGTAAGGTTTTTTTGTTGTTGTTGTTGTTGTTGTTTTCCTTTTACAGTAAGTATTTTTTTTATTTGCTCCTCAAAGTATGTATTTTTTTTATACTTTTACAGTAAGTTTTTAAGTTGTTTTTTTACAGTAAGCTTTTTATTTGCTCCTATAAAGTATGTTTTTTTTTTAATTTATCCTTATACTATAAGTTTTTAAAAGTTTTGTTTTTTACAGTAAGCTTTTTTTTAAAAAAAATTCTTTTTTATTTTTTTTGCCCTTAACAGTAAGTTTCTCATTACTTGTTTTTCAATTTGTACTTTTACAGTAAGTTAAAATCTTTTAATTCACCATTTTACAGTGTTATTTTTGCTCTTTTACACTCAGCTTTTTTTGTTCTTGTTTTACAGTAAGTTTTACAATGTGTTTTTTTTTATTATTTTATTATTATTTTATTTGCTCTTTTACACTAAGCTTTTTTTTTTTTTTTTTTTTTAAATTTTTTTTTTTTTAAATTTGCCCTAATTTGCAAAACCTCCAGAGTAAACCGATATATATTGAAACTAGCTGCTTCAACATATTAGTTAAGGTAAAGTGTGGCTTAGTTAAGTGTGGCTTGGGAAACAATATTTTAGCTGCCATTCGCGTATGACATTTCATTGTCTGGATGATTATCTACATTTCTGTTATTATACTTAACTCCACATTTCCCCCAACTTTTATTTACCCAAATGTTCCACACAGACTCCCCTGGGAAGCAGGTCTTTATACTCAAAGCTTTTAATTGCTGTATTATGATGCTGAAAAGTTCTTTGTGTATTTTACTCATGAATGTTGTGTACACAGAACTTGTGAAGAACGGTGTGACTCACTGCAGTTCTGGTAAGCACAACACACCGCAAGCAAATCAGTTCTGAATAGGAAATTGTGTGGGCTTTGAAATCAGGCAAATTTGTCCTCAGCTCGGTTTCTGATGTAAATATAGTTGGCGCTGTGGATTTATCTGCATGGAGGTTTTAAGATCCACCAATTTTATATATCTATTCTGGTGCAAAGCAAAAAAATAAACTGTAATAACAAAGGAATTTATGAGCTTTGAGACAGAACAGCGAATAGTCACAGTGCTGCACAATTCAGATTGATGCTTTTGAATTTGATTGTTTACAATAAGGTTTTACCGTAAGGTTGATCCTTCTGCCCTTTCAGAGTAAGATTTACACTAAGGTTTTTTTTAGTATTTTATTTACCCTTTTATAGTACTTTTTTGTTCCTGTAGAGGAAGTTTTTTTTTTCTTTTTTTAATTCACGCTTTTACTGTAAAGTATTACAGTAAGTTATAGTAGTTATAGTTATACTAGTTATAGTAAGTTTCTTTTTTTTGCCCTATACAAGTAGTTTTATTTAATTACTCTTTTATAGTAAGTTTTTTTTATTTGGCTTTTACAGTTCAGTTTACACTTTTTTTTTTTTTTTTTTTTTGGGCATTTTCCAGTTTTTAAAATGACCATTTTGCAGCAGTTTTTAAAATTGCATTTGATTTTTTGTTATTCTTTTAGAGTAGTGGGGTTTTTTGGGGGTTTTTTTTAAGTGCTCTTTACAATACATTTTACACTAAGCTTTACAGTAAGTTTTTATTTATTATTACTTATTTGCCCTTTTGCAAGAAGGTTTTTTTTTATTTGTTTTTTTTTTGTTTTTTTTTGTTTTTTTTTTACAGTGTAGCTGCCATTTTTGAAGTATTTGATTTCCCTGGTCTTCTATCATCTTTACACACACTTGACTTGTATCAGCAAACATTACATACAGTATAGTACTTCCACTCTCCTGAGTCTAAAGTTTGCATTACTGAGGTGTTGTCTTGTCTGAACATGATCTGGAATTTGACTTTTTTGTTTTTTTTGTGCTCTGATTGTTAGCTTTAGTTTTTGGTTTTTGCCTAAACTTTGTAATTTGTAAACTTACAAAAAAATCATCCACCTTGTTGAAAAGCTTCTCCATTACAGATGTGGTACATCTATATAAGTGTTCAAGACACCAGCAGTAAATCAAGGAAAATAAGGAGAACAGAAGTCACAACTCCAGATTAAGTCCATTGGCATCTGTAGAAGTGCTTCTTTACTTGTGCATTTTATACTTAATTTTAGGCTCTGGCCTTTTTTTTTTTAAATTCCTGTCTGTACTTGTTTCTTTTCTGATGAGGAGAGAACTAGACTAAGTTACAGATTTTAATGCACTAAATCCAAAGTCACCCACTTTAATTTCCACTGTTTTCTTAAGCGTTCTGCAAGATATTAGCTGTGTTCAAAAACAGTAGGCAGCTACCTGTTATTTGCACATGCACATAGAAACTAAGACCACATATATAGACTTACTTGCACATCATTGTCTATTAAAGACAATAAATCAAATCTTCTGTGCCCCATTGAATAGCTGTCTTATTTAACCAGAACCCAAGACCATTCATCTGATTGCTCTCGAATAATATTTCTTTACTGCAGTTCTATAAAATTAATGGCCAATAGACTTTCCTCCGGTGAGTGAATATAAAAAGCTCCAGACAAGTAAATAACGAGCAGACATGATGTTTATTGATTGCAGCATTGAAGACGTGATAGTTGAATAGGTGCCAGTCCTTACAGGAAAGATCAGCTATCATATAATGTGTTTCTTGGTACTTATTACTAGGGTTCTTATTGTAAACCTAATTTATTGTTATCAACATGCTATGGTTATAAAAAATATTAACTCCACAGTAGCATTTAAAGCTGTTTCCAGCATACATGCTGTAATGTTTTGCCATGGCAAAATAACATTATTCAGTACAAAGTGCATAGACTGTTTAGCATTTTTAACTAGTTATTGTTGTAGTGTGCACTATAACAATATACAACTATATATTACTGTTCAAAAGATTGGAATCACCTTGTTTTTGAAAGAAAAAAAAATCAATTAAAATAACATTAGATTGATCAGAAATACAGTAAAGAATTTGTAAATAGCAATAATAATTAAATCTGGAAATGGCTGGTTTTTAATGAAATACCTACATAAGCATACAAAGGCCCATTCTCAGGAACCATCACTCCTGTGTTCCAATGACACATTGTGTTAGCTTATCTTATTATGTTAAAATGTTAATTTTATAAATGAATAAATGAAAACCCTTGTGTAATTATGTTAACACAGCTGAAATTCATTGTGCTGTTTATTATGGTCTCAAAATTACCAGAAAGAAAGAGTTTTCTTCAGAAACTCTTCAGTCTGTTGTTGTTTTGAGAAATAAAGGCTATTACATGCAAGAACTTCCCAGGAAACTGAAGATATTTTGCAAAGGTGTGTACTACACCTTTCTTAGAACAGTGTGAGGATAAAAACAGTCTCCAGTCTCTAGAGTCTCTAGTTTGAGAAACAGAGGTCCTCAGAGGTCCTCAACTAGCAGCTTTATTAAATAGTAAAACACCACTCTTCAACAGTGAGGAGTCCACTCCAGGACCCTGGCCTTCTAGAAAGAGGTTCAAAGAAAAAACCATATATGTGACCAACCAATAAAACGAAAAGATTTAAAATCAGCAAAAGAACACAGACATTGGACAAAGGATGATGGGGGGGGAGAAGAACATGTGTGAGGTGCAGAGGTGCAGAACAAATGAAAAGATCCTGGAGGAGTACTTGATGCCATCTGTCAAACATGGAGGAAACATGATGGTCTGGGAGTGCTTTGGGGCTGGTAGTGGGGAATACCGGGTGAAAGCAATCATAAACAAGGAAGGCTATTATTCCATTTTGCAATGCTATGCCATACCCTGTGGATGGCACTTGATTGGAGCCAGTGTCATCCTACAAAAAGACAATGGCCCAAAGAACTGCTAGAAAATTATGCAAGACCAATTTAGGGAAGAAATAGGCAGCTGGAATTCTGTCTGTAATGGAACGGCAAGCGCAATCACCAGATCTCAAACCTGTACTGTTGTGGGAGCTGCTTGACCAGATGGTATGAAAAAATTGCACATCAATCCAATCCAACTTGTGGGAGGTGCTTCAGGACACATGAAGTGAAATTTCTGAATAAACTGACAGCTAGAATCCCAAAGGTCTGCCAGGCTTTAATTGCTGTAAAGTGAGGATTGTTTGATGAAAGCAATAGATTGTTTGAAGCAATAAATTGTTAATTCAAGTGGAAATCATTTTGTCTAACGTTGCCACTGTTTTCACTATATATAATATTAATATATAATATTATTTTGCAACTTTCTTGATGAATAAAAGTACAAGTTTCATGAAAAATGTGAAATTTTCTGAGTGATTTCAAACTTTCAAACAATAGTGTTTATATAATTTATGCTTTGACTTTCACTAATTTGAAATATAATTGCTATACATATTCAGTTGTATAATAACTATGTGGCAGCCTGGGAAAACCCATCATAGGGTGAAACTTTGTCATTTTCACCTATATAGAGTTTTGAAAACTACAGTTTCCTGAACTATTTTCAGAAATATGAAATAGGCTCTGATATGAAATGTGAAATAGGATCACAGACATTTTGACAACTGGTATCTTCATGCAAGCTTAACGCATTAGGCTTATGCCCATTTCTCTATGGTACATAGCTATCCAACAACTTGATCAAAGTGTGACATTCACTGTATAAGGAAGTCACACTATCTAGCTAAGGTTTTAGATGTCTTTAGGCAGACTGACTGTGTTACCATCATGTTTGTTAAACTGGCTCTTTACCCAACATTATCTTTGCTGCCAGACATTGATTAAGACAAGATTAAAAAGTATAGCTCTATATCAATATGGTGAAATATATTTTTTATGGTTTCTTAAAGTTGATGCGGAAAAGCTCTATGTTGGCCGAAAACCCTTTTTTTTTTTATTGTTTACAGAATTCAGCCATGTTCATGGGTTTTCCCACACCGTTACACTATTGTAAAAGTCTATTTAGAGCTCAGAACTTACACTACTGAAAAAAAAGGCTAAATATAGAAACCTCGAAGATACTTTGGCTTATCCCTCTGGTTGAACTCTTTGTTCTAAGTATAACCATGCAGCAGAGTGTTTCCATATCAGAGATGGTTCCAAGTAGAACCCTTTAGTATGTGAAGAACCCTGAATTATCCAAAAAAAAAAAACTCGTTGAGGAACCATTTTTTTTTCCCTAAGACTACAGCTTTGATAGTCTCAACTGGCATCTTTGTCCAGGTAACAGAAAAGGTACAAGGACACAAACATCACTCCAGTCTAAAAGACAGAAAGAGAAGCACAAACTGATTACACGTTGTAGGTTTGAACAAGTTGACAACCTTGATTCTTGAATCTTGGAAGTTTTGATTATGCTCTAAATTTACCTCAATACCACCAACCCCTGCTGCAATTGCTCCCAGAATGTAAAGTTTTTCATCTAGGGTATATTCAAGCCATTTAAAACAGCCCTGAAGAAGGAAAATACTGGTATTATAAACTTGACCAGCCTTATAGTATATACCATTTTATGCCACAGCACTGTTGAATTATCCATTCTGATTGGTCAGAAGGTGTTGATTAATTTTCTGTAATAGTAGCTCTGACAATAGTTCTGGCTACAAGGTTACATTATTTAATAGTTATTGTTTATATAGTAACAACTCAATTATAGGGTTAAAAAAATATATATATTACTTGATATGGTGATTTTTTTTTTCTGTGAGGAAACACATGTTTGGCTAATTTTGGAAGGAGTCTCCCATGTGAGCTTTCTGTGCCCATCAGAGGTAAATCTGCAACTTTAGTTTTGCAGAAACGTGTTCAGGACGATATATATATATATGTACATGCTGTTAACAAGCTGACAGCTTCAGGGTGGTGACAGTATTTCCACTTTCCACTGTCATTGAATAGTTTCCTCTAACAGTATGCCCTGTCGTTTAATTCCTAGTAGATTTTGTGTACACAGTAGATTGGGTGTGGATAAAACCTACAGGTAAAATTGCTTTTCCACCCATCCATCCATTTTCTATATCACTTATCCTTACTGGGTCGCGGAAACCTGGAGCCTATCCCAGGGGGCACGGGGGACAAGGCGGGGCACACCCTGGATGGGGTGCCAATCCATCGCAGGGAACTAAAATTGCTTTTGCTCCTGCTATTATAATTTCCAGGCAATACAATTAGTTTAGCAGTGTATTTCCTCACCTGTACTGTGCTGTTCTGTGCATACCCCAAATTGCATATGAATGTTGTGTTTCCACAGCAGCTGGGAGGGTAAATGTCACCATAGTGCGAAGAATAATAGGAGTCAGTGAAGTCAGTGTAGTTATTAAAACCACAACACTGCACCTATTGTGCAAGAAAACAGGAGAGATAACAGATTATAGATTCCACATATTTTGCTCCAAGAAAGGAATGAATGGTTAAATTTGGTGTGACTTCATGGCTACATGGCTGAGTATTGATCCTAAAGCACCACAGACGTTTTCATTACACTTTCATTACAAATTCCCTTTGGCAGTTTATTTAGCAAACCCATTTTTAGCCCACATTAGTGGTGGCCCTTCAATCGTGCCTGCATCATAGTGGGAGATGCTCTTCGATTAAGCCTTGGTTTACCTTTGCCATGGTCATGTTCCACAGGCTAGTGAAGTGGAAATCTCTTCCATATTGATCCTGAAGGGCAGGTTTGCCCCATGATCTTAGGAATTTCCCAAGCTGAAAGAAGGAAAAAATAGACAAGGTTAGATGTGCATGCACATTGTAATTCATGCTAACACATTTTCCTTAGTGTCTCTGCATATCAGTGAGACCCATAAAGGTATTAAGCCAACACAAATAAAGAATCCATGCAATAATACTAGAGTTGATGAGCTTGTGTAGGTTCCGATCATGGAAAATTTCCATATATATTGATGCATTTGGTTGGGAAGGTTTCAACCAATTATGTTAGATCAAATTATCAGTTCATCCAGCAAACCATCCAAACGGATGCACTGATCTGGCAGAAAATGTGGTGAGAATCTCTCTCTCTCTCTCTCTCTCTCTCTCTCTCTCTCTCTCTCTCTCTGTTTCTCCCTCTGCTTTGGTTAAAATGATGAAAGTGGGGAAAAAAACGTACATGACATTCTGTGAGAAAGATGGATGGATTGGGGGAGTGAGCGAGTGAGGGGGGTCAACGTGAGCGGTCTTCTGTATGCCTGGGGGGACGTGCAGACAAGCGGCAATTAAAAGACCCCCCTCCGTCGCCCAAGGAGAAAGCAGAGGAACACAGATCAGTAGGGTTATTATGCACTAGCTTGACTAATCCATCACCATCTACGATGGCAGGACAAAGTGCTGTAGGGAAAGTGATCCTGCTAAAAGCTGAGATCACTAGCGCTGTAAAGTGGAGAGTGCAATTCATAACTGGCACAGACCCCAGACCTGCTGAGAAAAGCATATTCCATAACAATACCGGCAAAGAAAACTCAATACTACACTAATATACCAATACGGCATATATAAATTCATACAAAGTGGTGTCTTAACGGTATACTACATTCACATGTTTTTTTTTATATGTACTAGAGATAAGGTATAAAAATGGAAATATTCAGGCTTTCAATGTGCTATGTTTTTGCTAATTTATTGCTCGCTATCACTGTAGCACGCTCCCATAAGGTGTGCAAAATAGCCCCGGATATGCCTTTGCATACTTGTTATCTCTGTCCATACATATTAGGGTTCTGATTTATTCTCGAGCGTCAGATTGCAGCAGGGAATAGAAGCAGTACTGCAATACATTTAAAAATGTCAGGACTTATCACTCTCAGCAGTACTAATTATTCAAGTAGATGAGTATCCTGTTCAAATTTACTCTACAATGATACTGTAATGCATTCACATTCCATATTTATCTAAAATGCAGCCGGTTATAAACAAGCATGTACATTAATAAAACTACAATTTGTTTTGGCACTGAAATGAATAAATGGACGTTTGGGTGTCAGTGATGGTGACAAACAGCACATTAAATGAGCTTGTGCATGCCTGTAATGTTCCCCTTAACGGTTCAGACTGTCCATAATTCAAACATATGTCATTCTCAGAGCCTTCCTGTTTGCTAATGAATAGCCTTATTCATAAATTGGAGGAGCTGATGAGCTGTCGTTCATTCAGATAGTGCTGTTTAAGAGTCAGAAAGTAGAATTATTTGCAACAAAAATGAGCAAACTTGGTAGGAGTAATGGACGATTCCCAATGACATTAGAACATAAATAAAACGGAGCATTGCATTTGATAAATAATAAAATTAAGGAATTTGCCTAAAAATGTTTTATTTACGTTATTAAAATGCATTATTTTCCTAAATCGCTTTCCATAACTAACTCAGAATTATTATAGGTTTCACTAAATGGCCACAGCAATATATGTAAATTGGCTGTTTTGCATATAAATGCTTAAACTTGAGTTGTAGTGGGGAATAAATTGCTGGGAGTGAGAGCGCAGGCACACAGCCTGGAGCAATCACACAGTCATTAAGAAGCAGAATGCACTGGAGCCACCGCCAACTCCTCATATTTAATAATGATCAGAAATACAATGATTTTTAAAAATGTACATGCAAATAATAATAGGCAGGAACAGGAAAGGTCAGAAGGCACATGAGGAGGCTGGGACCTCAGCGTAAAACTTACATATGCAGAATAGGCCAGGGCAAACAATCCAATTGTCAGCTCCGCGATGAAAATGACGACAATGATGGAAAAGAACTATATGGGGAAAGTGGAGAATTAGAATGAGCTTGGCTGTACTACCAAGTAATTAAATGTATCTGAGGTCATATCGCAATGTGCTAATGTATGGAAGACTGGAAAGCAATTTTACATTTTGTGCAGAGTAATTAGTGATTAATTATATTGAATTTAATTAAAAATGATGAAAATAATTGGTACAATACTGATCTAAAACTTGTGTCTTTATATACAATGCTTGATAATGTGACTGTTTTTAATTACCATTATCAGGAGACATTTGCTCTCTTTTTTTGCCCCACAGCAGCCCAAAAATCCCAGCAGGACCATTATAATTCCAACACTAATGAAGTATATGTCCACTTTGACGGTGTTCACTGCATAGATAGAGAACACCCCCAGTACGTTCGTCCCCAGGACATCTCCATTTAAACGCATCCAAAACCCCACAGCTATCAAGCTTGATCCTCCCACCTGAAAAAGAAACCTAGTATTAAGTAATATCAAAAATTGTATTTTAATAGTTAGTAACACTTGTAAGAAATTCATCATTCATATTGCATTATTCTTATACAACATGCGTAGCATTAAACATGAAGTATAAATATATGACTTTATTTTTAAATGAGGTGCATGCATACTAATGGTGTACTGTACTAAAATACTGGCTCTAGTTTTATAAATTGATGGTCATATACTATACCAAAACCTGTGTTATGTAAGGAATAAAATGCAGAGTTTTAAATAGAAAATACTACGCAACGTTGTTCCCTTAGCTGACATTGATCAAAGCAGCACTTCCTCTCCATAGGGAATTTCCTCTCCACTTTTAAGGGACTCGACATGCTTCCTTGTTAATTTACCAGTGTTTAAGATAAAACAGTGATCTATGTATTCAGTTTGACTATACACAGTGCTTGAAGTGGGCCGATACTCCCCAGTACACAGTACCGGCACGTTTACGTTTTACTTTTTGGCGTATCGTGACTTTTTCTTGCGTACCACCACTTCTTACAACCTGCCGGTACTCTTTTCTGCCTTCTCCATATCAGGTTCTGGGCAATTTATAATTACCCTACATGAACTACATTACCCAGGGGGCACTATGTGGCGCTCACCTGTTCCTGTTTTCTTGACAAGTCACAAGATAATTTTTTTTTAAAGTCTCTAGATAAATAACGTCAATACTAGTCTATCATTATATAATGTAATGTTAATGCTAGTCTAAGTAATATAACATTAATGCTAAGTAACGTTAATGCCAATAATGTTTGCCTGGCTCCATAAGGGCACAAAGAGAACATGTGAGTCAGACAAAGATTACGTTTACATGCACATCAAATTCTGTTTAAGGGCCATAATCAGGTTGCAGCCATATACCGAATACGATGTTTAAATGCGTACATCCATTGGAATATTCCTGTATACATGGTTGTTGTAAGTATGCCTGCGTTGCCATTACTAAATACCTAATCTACAGCTTCTGTTAGCACCCGCAATTCCTTATGAACTGAGCATGCGTATATATCCTTTCAGTGGATTTTCTGATTAAGGTGTTTACATGCAACACATTAACACACACATACATAATATAATAATAATAAAACGAATAGTATACTGTATAGTATCATGCAAATATTGCTTGGTCATACAAAACGTTTGGCAAATAATAATTACAAATAATAGTTTGGCAAATGGTTGTCCCTTTGAGTAAATAAATTTATGTTATAAGCATCAGCGATGTCTCCTAGTATCTTTTATTCACTGTAGAAATTCAGAATGTAGTACTTAATGATTAGCCGATACCCACGCCAACATGAGAGTAAGGGGATTACTGATTATATGGGATTTCAAGCAATCACACTCCCAGTACATAATCATCATTAACTCATCATGACTCTCCCTCTTATCCTTCACTTTTTCCCATTAGCCATATTTCGTCACTATTTTTTCACAATACTACCTAAGGTAAGTGTATAGTAACATATGCATCATTAATTAATGTTAAGAAGCTCCATAACAAACATAAACGGGTGTCTCTCTCTGTATATGGGCCTGGAACATCATGTATAACGGTGTAAGCTTTCTAACACGGGTGTAACTCAATGACACCATCTGTATCTGTTTAGTGCTCCAAATATTGCTGTCTGTATCTGTATTTAGATTTAATCCTGAAGTGGGTGTTGCCTAAACTGAAAGCTGGAGCCTAATTTAAACCAGAGTGACCATGACCAGGCAGTTACTAAGGATGAATGAATGAAAAATGTAAATGCACTCATACAGGTTTACATGAACACATGTGGTCTTTTAGGAGCTTCATATCTGACCACTCACCAGCATGAAAGTAAAAAATTCTTGCTCAAGAGTCTTCTCAACATACACTTCTAGTCTCAAGCACAAGCCCTGTGAAGCTTTCTGGCAAGAATTCTGATTTAATAAATAAATAAATAACGTGCATTTTGAAAAGTGTATCTTTGTGTCTGTTAAAACACATTGTCTGTTCATTCTTGTTTGTTTGGAATATTGTATCAGTATATATTCAATACATCCATCCTACAAATCAAGCTCTAATTCAGCAACTGTTTTCTTTCCTTTCAGTAAAAATGTACAGCTCTGTTGATATCATTGATTCTCACAAAATGACTTTTTTTTTTTTGTCTTTTTTGTGTAAAACATGTTGAACTGTAGATCACTTGTTGCAGTAGCATACGGTTTAATGCAAGGGTTGATCTCAATGTGTGAGTGCACTGTGACCATGACTGAAACCTGACAGTTTACAGTTGCAATCAAAATGATTCAACCCCCATTGCAAATCAGGTTTATTGTCAAAATGTACAGACTTTCAGCTGTT
>JANDJT010000012.1:6950969-6971529 GCA_024331685.1 Stegophilus panzeri
ATTCTATTCAGGGGGTTGAATAATTTTGAAACTGGAGAAATCATTATAAATTGCATTTTCAGTTGAATTTGGGGAAAACCACTTGAAGCATTCGTTGTGTTGAACTAATTCAGTTGCTTTTGTTTGATTTGTTCATTGCAAACAGCGAAAGTCTGTAAATGTTGACAAATTTTCTACAAATTTTGCAGTGGGGGTTGAATAATTTTCATTGCAACTGTATGTCAAAGGCAGTGACAGCTGTCACAGGTGTTCCTCTGTGATTGGGCTGCATGTCCGATAAAGCATACATGACTCCATAGTACTTTTCTCTGATACCAATTTTAACATGGCTTCCAGAATAGAGCGTGCATTTATCACACGACGTTTTTACCACCTGCTTTTGATAATCATCACAGCTCACAGCTAAACAAATATGACAAGCATATTACTCTCAAGTTCCTATCTCCAAATGTTTCCTGCTGCCTGTCACAATCGTTTTTGGCATTGTCGTTTCTTTTGGGGAAAAAAGGCTCGAACCTATAATAAAATTCAATGTGTGGAGAATGTCATGTGAGGAGAAGTTGTGTAAATGATACTACATATAAATCAGTTTATGGGAAGGGTAAAAGAAAAGAAAAAAGCACAAACTCCAGAGGACAGAATGGACTGCCTTTGCAGAACAGCAAAAGGCCAGGGAGATCCCCAAGGGCAGGATCTGGACGAAAATAGAAACCATGCCATGCTTGAAGTAGACATGAAATAGAAGTGAATCTGGCGTACATCAATAAATAGGAGAATTTGAGAACTGTAGGTTGTTGTTTATTTGGCCTCACAGGTTGTGACAAGCTTAAAGCACACATGAATGACACTTAGGTTATGTAAGGAAATATGCCACAGTCCATATTATGCTACCACTAATTAGCATAGTTTCCTAATATCAGTCCCTACAGGATTTTGCAATTTTAGAAATTAAATGCAAAATCAAGCAAACTTCACAATATTCGGAGGACCTTGCAATTTTTCAAAACTGCAGAGATTTTCTGCAGATATTCCACAGATTTGGGCCGAGATGCATCATTTGACATCAGCCAATGCCCTCTTCGACTCACGTGTGTCGAACATGAGTACATCTAAAAGGTCTCAAACATCACTGCGAATGATCGCACAAAACAATTTAATGCAGTTGCAATTTCGCTAATTCAAGTAGTTTGATAAAAGCCGCAGCAAAAACAAGCACGTGTGACCGCCTATACAGACTGTAATATATATTTAACACATCTTAATAATACAGCAAGATGCACTTCTTTATATTATAATACGGTGTAAATTCTACACATATTGATAATACAATAAGATACACCTTTTTAGACCTGACTTCAGTACCATCTAAGTCAAATTATAACAGGTTCAGTATTAAAGCAGTCGAATCTCAAAATGCCATTTAAAGATTGCTTTTAGGAAAACAAAAAATTTCCTCCATTATGCTGTGAAATCACCGTTAACAATTAAAGCATACAAAACGGCCAAGAGTGCAGAATCGGCTGCTCTAAAACATCTACTAGCGATTGTGGCGTTTTGTCACCATTAGCTATCAAACCAAGTTGGGAAAATTAGAACCTTTCAAGTTAATGAGATGAAAATTGCTGCTTGTAAAAAAAAAAAAACTGTAATGGACTATATGTTTGCATTATGCGGAGTATAAATTACTGTGTGCATATTCACAGGAAAACTGAATCTCTTTAATACTTTACACACCACATAAAAATCTCAGGCTGTAAATACAGAAGTGTAATTACTCTTCTAAATGCCACCACCGCCCCTGCCATCTTATGCTTACATACATGTAATGAGAAAACACAACACGCTTACCAAGATTAACAAGTTGTACAGAACCATCATAACTTTGGCGAATTCGAACAAGCCCATTTTAATCTGTAAGAAAGCAATTATTGTAAATTTTGCGCTGAATCTCAGTCACGGAATAGATCATTTGTGAAACACTGAGAAAAATATTAGAGATTAAAATAAAGTAACTTACCTGCTTCTAGGGAATGGTGATGAGACAGAGGTTGACACGGGTGAGTGAAGGTGAGTTAGGTGAAGGTGAGAGAGAGAGAGAGCACCCAGGTAGAATGGGTGTGGTATAGGTTGTGATAGAGGTCACTCAAGTGGTCAGAGGTCTGTGTGTGTGTGTCGGCTGGCTGATTTCCGCTGCAGTGCTAAGACACACCTATTGAATCACCACATTGAAAGGCCTAATGGAACTATTTAAATACCATGTATCACAGTAAATGAAATGAAAATTTAATATTTAATTGATGTGTGATGAATGGAAAGTAATAATCGGGACTAAAAGCATATGCGCAGCCACTGATTGCTTGTTATTAAAGCATAGTTATTACTGACAACAATACAATTAGGCTCTATGCATAAAAAATAGAAAATAGATGCTACGCTTATGGTTAATAGGTTCGTGTTTGTTTGCTGCCTTCAGTTCCTTTGTGTTCTTTCCTACGGGGCTTCTTTGTTCTTTTGTCCACAACTCTCTGGGATATTTTCTCACTTCCTCTGTAGAGGGCAATGTTGCAACACTCAGGTTCAGCTTATTCAACAGAGCTATAGGCTTCAGTAATTCACTCTTGTGGTGTGTAGGGTTCATGGAGCTGATTGATGTTCTCGATGTGTAGGACGCTGTCTTTCTTTGTTCAGTTTTCTCTGTGAAAAATGCTCAAGATAAAACAAAGAGATAATCAGCTCAGCTGGTGGGAGGCTTAATCACTGACTTGCTCTGGAGGTATTATGGAGGACTGGTATTATGATTTGGGTTAGCAAAGTAATGCTTGATAGCAGAGATTTTTTTTTTTTTTTAATTCTGATATTAATGTGACATCTGACAGTTTTTAGTATGTACTCCAAAGATTTAGAAAAGACAAAATGCTTACATCCTTAGTAATTGATTTAGTCCAGTCAGGATCATGGTGGATTCAGAGCCTTTCCCAGAAACACTGTGTGTGTGAGCCCACCCTGGATGGTATGCTAGTCCATTATACTGTAGAATTTAATGCTAGCACTAAACAAAATTGTAGTTGTTGTTGTCATAGTGTTTTACCAAGCTTGGCTACTGTGGTTCAAGCATATAGGGTTGTTTTTCCCAGATGTTGCCCCCTTGCCTTTTTGATATGGTGTAGTTGTGGTGTAGTTAGTGTACTTTGTAGGTAATAGGTAATAGTATAGCATAACCAAACTAGTGGTGGAAAGGGGTGGAGTTTGGGATGGCATTGTATCAAAGGGAGAACAAAATAAGAAAAAAAAATCACCATCCTATGGTCCTATAGTGGTCCCTTTTCATTTATGGACGGGGCAGAGGCTGGCGTACAAACTGTGCATGCAACAGACCTACAAATTGACCTGTATGGTAAGTGAACCTGATAATGGTTGAGTGTATGAAGGTCATATGACTCAGGTGCTGCTATTTCATAACTATTAATAACTATATACATTAACACACTCATCCAGTTTAGCGTAGCCAAGCCTCAGACCTGCATGTTTTTGGGAGGTGGAAACCCATGTAAACATGGGTTTATATATAACCTGAGCTCAGGATCAAAGCAAGGAGCAGTGAGACGGCAAAGCTACCAACTGTGCCACTGAACCAGACTTCATATACAACAGGTCAAGCCTAATATGAACCAAAGAAAAAGAAGTCATATTTATGTGTGAGACCAATTTATAGGCCAATTTGTGTCCAGCTCAGAAATGGACATCTCACAGGCTCACTCGGATCTGCTTCTGCATTGATTCCTAAGGGGAATCATAAAGGACTACCAATTGGTCACTCCTTATGGACCACTTTAATCTTCCTCTCTCTATACCTTCCTCTTCTACTCCATCTCCATCATTTCCAACAAGCGTTTCAACATGTACAATCTTTCTCCCTCCCATCTATGTTCTGATATCCCTCTTGTTTGCTCTCCCTGTAATAATGGCCAGTAATTGATATGACTCACACATCTCAGAGTGGTGGCCCTGCAGGCAGGAGTTAGGAGGAAAATAAAAAAGTGAAATAGAAAAAAAAAAAAAAAAAAAACCCAGATAGACTGCTTGGTGCCTCCATTCTGAAGTTAAACACATAAAAGCTCCAGCCTTCTCTATAATAACCTTTTAATGGCCCTTTTATGAGTTATGACAATCTCAGCAATGCCATCATTAAACATCCAGTCCTTAATCTCAGTAAGAAGAAGATGTCAGGCTGTGCAGGGTATTGAAACCAGTTAATAATAATAATCATGCACAGTTCTGCATTCAGAGACAGAAATGATCAGCTAGTCATTTTTCATCATCTCGGTAACAGGCAGTGATGCTTTCGTGGTGCTGATGGAGCCAGTAAAACATGGATGACCATAACAAGGTTGGCTAGATTGCCCATTACCTGCTTGCTCTAGGGCAGGTGCATAGGCGATCCATCTCATGTCCCTGGCCTGGGCCCCAGAGTAGCCCCACCTCATGAAACTCCGTTTCCCCGGGCTCTTTTTATAGCCTGGTGAGATGATACAAGCCCTGAACCTGTGCAGCAAGCCGCAAAAGCTTTAATGGAGACAGAAGCAGCCTGACCAAAGCAGATAAACAATGCGCCCTGATCCTGCTGTCATAGGAAGAAATAACCTGTAAAAAGCCAGAGAAAATCCAAGTTACGATGTCATAAACATGGAAGCACTTTTAAGCGTGTTCTCTAAATCACAGCTCAAGCTCACCACGGGTCTCATTATTACACATTATCCGAGGCTATAAAAGAATAGCTGTAGGGGAAAAGATGCATCACGGATTCTTCAGTGCCAGTGAATGAACTTTCTAATGTTCATGCCATGGACAGCATTCAGTATAAAATAACTATTTGTAAACATGTAATGTAGCCACGTGTCATGCTTGTGGGCCCATTTAAGTGAGAAATTGCAACAATAGTAACAGGCAAAGGCTGTAGAGACCATGCCTAATCACCTAGGCTCCCCTGGGACCTCGATTCTCTTTTTTTCACAAGGCTTAATTCATCACTAGAAGATGTAAGCAAACACATATTTATTTTGGACCTCTCCCAGGCAATAGGTGTCTGGGTCAATAACTCAGAACAGGGGTTGCTCCTATTTCAGTACAATTTATGCAAGGCAAAGACATGGAGAGAGACAGTGAGAGATCATGCTGGGTTATGGAGATATTTTGCCTTTGTCGAGTGCATTGCTCATCAGACTGGATGGCTATTGGAGCACGAAGCAGATAAAAAGCTTTGCTAGTCAGATGACCATCTTCATGAAGCGTTCACAAATATGCATGTAAATGATTTCAATAAATGCTGCTTATGAAAATCTTTCTATGGACTCTCTAGGGATGCATATTCGCCACATTATATCAAATTCCAATATCCTCAAAGATAATATCCTGAAATAATGATTTGCATAAACACATGACCACATTACTATATTTGGTGGTAACCGGGTTGAGATTCTCTTTGTGTCTCCATGGAAAAGGATAAAGAACCCGAATCTTTTTGCATCGTAGAACTGGGTTATTACATTCAAATATTTATCCACGTCAACACTTCATTTTGCCTGTGTCACCTAATGAACGTTAAAGTGACACTAATGGGGCCAAGAATAAGGTTTTCTATTAGTTCTGAATCATCCACACGCTACAGTTGTGTTAACATTTGTTAATTTAATTACAGAACTAGCTGAACAGCCAAGGTTATTAAAGTTATATACAGGAAAATACAGCGCGCATGTGTATTGGATGATGAATCTGAGAGTCTCCGTTTTGCAAGTACATTTACTGTATCGTTTCATGTTGTGTCCGTGTTTTGTGCACATTATAAGTATTTATTTGTAGTACAGGAAGAAAGTCCAGATTTTTGGAGATGGGATAGCAAAGGGAGGACAAGAGCAGAGTAAGGGGTGGCACTACTTAGATATGTTTAGAACAAACAACATTTAGAGATTTTCTGGGTGATTCTGCAGTTCTGGTACCATATGTGTCCCACTCATCACAAATATGTATGCAGAGTAAATGTAAAAGGCCATTTTAAACACTGATAAAGTGTCCTTCACAACACCCTGTGCATGTTACATATAAATTAATATTAATTACATATAAATTGATATTAATATGATATTATACTGATGATATTATATTAATAAACACTTTTTAAACAGCAGTTTTTTGTCTGTCCCAACTCACTATAATGACACCTTATAATAATTAAAATACTTCATTCCATTTAAAATGTCATGCTTGAAACATAATTTTCCATGAGTCGTCAATTACAGGTTATGATAAAAAATTACATTCACTCAAGTCTGTTACCTAAACACATTCACCCCAATGAAATATTAAAAATATTCCATGTTCCCAAATAAACATCATCTCATTTTCTGATGATCATGGGAAGCAGAAAATTCCATTTCAATTTGAGTTAAATGCATTTTAAGTAAATCATTAGAAAATCCAAATATAAATATCACTCAGTTTGACACAAAAGTCATGTGTCTTAATAAGTATTTAGAACTGACCCAGAACCTATGATTTTTAGGTTATTCCTCAGCTTTTAGGCAGAGATGATCTGTCTGTAAGACTGTGAGCTTCTGCATTGCCTTCTGGTCCTTGGCAAACAGATTGATGGGGATATGGAGGCTTTCATGCAATAAATGGCTTCAGGCTGTGCCAAGATGAGCATCCTTGGTTTTCTTTAATGACGCCTCCCCTTTTACCTGCGGAAATGTTAACTATGTCCTCGGGAGCACTGAAGCGGTGCGCCAGCTGGTGGCCATATTTCATACAGATCGGCAGGTTAAATATGCCAACCTTACATTCAAGCATGGACCACTTTTTCCCTCATTCTGCCTTAAATCCTCAATTTTCTTTTTCACTTTTTTTCTTAGCCTCCCTTCCTCGAAGCACATACCCCCATCTTGTATTTATCGAGCACACAGAGCATCTCATTCAGGCATTATAAGTGATAATCCACTTCAGTTTGAGAAAGGTTAATGTGCAGGATGAGTGTAAATTGTTTTGCTATTTCAGTGGAGAGAGAGAGCTGGAGAGCTGAACCGTAAAATTTGATAGTTTTCACAATTCCACTTACCTTTTTTTCTTTTCCAATTCCATTCTTTCTTCTGCTTCTTTGTCTCTGTTAAGTAGTGGTTCAGACAGAGGTGAAGGGAAAAATGGCTTTTAAAACACTAGTGAAAAGAGAAATGGCCTCTCATTGCCTGAGGGGTTTGGTAGAGGTATGTAATCAAGTAGAGATTTCTGTGATTTGTAGTAAAGAAATGTGTGATGACTAAGTGTCATTTGGTGATATTGCATTTGTAAAACACTTACTTCACTAAATCAGCTATAACCAGTACATCCTAAGTTCAGTAGTATAGCATGTAATTATTTATAATATCCTTAGTCTCAGCTTGCATTAATCAGCCTATAACATATTGTTCAGTTATTCAGCTTTAATTATTTAGAAACTTCAATATAAGCGTGGACTTGCTGATGCTTCCTGGTAGGTTGAAGAATAAAATGTTTAAACATGTTTAAACATCACAATGACCTTATATTGCAGTGTGTGTGTGTCTTGTGCTACTCAGAGCATTGGTAGTTCTATTAGAGATCTATGAATGGCCTGAGTATGGGGTGTATGGGGTATGGGGTTCTGTTAAGTAAATAATTCATACTTGCCGTGTGCATATACACTTATCAGCCATAACATTACAACCACTGACAGGTGAAGGGACTAACATTGATTATCTTGTTACAGTGGCACCGGTCATGGGTTGCGATATATTAGACAGCAAGCAAGCAGTCAGTAGATGTGTAGATTCAGTAGATTCTCGAAGTAGATGTGTTGGAAGCAGGAAAAATGAACATGAGCATAAGGATCTGAGCGACTTTGACAAGAACCAAATTGTGATAGCTAGATGACTGGGTCAGAGCATCTCCACAATGGCCCCAGTATGCAGTGGTTAGTACTTACCAAAAGTGGTCCAAGGAAGGACAACCGGTAAACCGGTGACAGGGTCATGGACACCCAAGGCTCATTGATGTGCATGAGGAGTGAAGACTAGTTCGTCTGGTCTGATCTCACAGAAGAGCTACATTAGCACAAATAGCTGAAAAATTGAACACTGGCTGTGATAGAAAGGTGTCAGAACACATCGTAGCTTGCAGCTTATTGGGCTGCGTAGCCACAAACCGGTCAGTGTCCATGCTGACCCCTGTCCACCCCCGAAAGCACCTACAATGGGCACATGAGCATCAGAACTGGACTGAACTGGAGCAATGGAAGAAGGTGGCCTGGTCTGATGAATCACATTTTTATTTTACATCATTTGGATGGCCAGTTACATATGCGTTGCTTACCTGGGGAAGAGATGGCACCAGGATGCACAATGGGAAGAAGGCAAGCTGGCAGAGGCAGTGTGATACTCTAAGCAATGTTCTGATGGGACCTTGGGACATGGCATTTATGTCAACGCTACTTTGACACATACCACCTACCTAAACACTGTTGCAGACCAAGTACACCCCTTCATGGCAATGATATTCCCTATTGTCAATGGCCTCTTTCAGCAGGATAATGCACCCTGCTACACTGCAAAAATTGTTCAGCAATGGTTTGAGGAACATGACAAAGAGTTCGAAGTGTTGACTCGGCCTCCAAATTACCCAGATCTCAATCCGATCATGTACCTGTGGGATGTGCTGGACAAACGAGTACGATTCATGGAGGCCCAACCTTGCAACTTACAGGCCTTACATTAAAGATCTGCTGCTAACGTCTTGGTGCCCGATACCACAGCACACATTCAGAGGTCTTGTGGAGTCCATGCCTTGATGGGTCAGAGCTATTTTGGTGGCAAAAGGGGGACCTACACAATATTAGGTAGGTGGTTTTAATGTTATGTTTTAATGTAATGTTACAGTCCCTTCTGAAACTATTGGAACAACAAGTCCAATTCATTTGTTTCTGCTATACACCAAAGACATTTGGGTGTTAAACAACATAAAACATAGAACCTTTTGTATCAGGCCACTAAATTTTTAGGTGAGCAAAAGTATAAGAAGGGATAAGTCTTGAAGTAAATTAAAGTAAATAACACTTAATATTTGGTTGCATATCCCTTGCTTGCGTTAACTGCACCAAGCCTGCAACTCACTGACCTCAAGAAATTGTTGGTTTCTTAGGTTTTGATGCTTTTCCAGGCTTTTACCACAGCCTCTTTCAGTTGTTGTTTGTTTTGGGGGGTTTCTCCCTTCAGTCTCAGAGGTGAAATATATACTCAATTGGGTTAAAGTCTGGTGATTGACTTGGCCAGTCTAAAACCTTCCTCAGTGTCCGATATAACAGGTAATGCAAAAAGATAGGTGCCAAAGAGTAACAATATAATTTATAAATGGTATGAATTTAAACATAACATACTATGACTTAGTATTCAGCAGATAAGATTATACCAGATATGGACAAAGCAGTCATTGCAGTAGCAGCCAGGTAAAGTGTATAATAGTGACAATAAATTAAATAGTATATTTTTATAAGGTCAGTGTGTGTGTGTCAGTCTCTGAGTATTGAGGAGTCTGATGCCTTGGGGGTAGAAGCTGTTACACAGTCTGGCTGTGAGGGCCTGAACGCTTCGGTACCTTTTTCCAGACGGCAGGAGAGTGAAGAGTGTGTGTGAGGGGTGTGTGGGGTCATCCACAATGCTGGTGGTTTTGTGAATGCAGCGTGTGGTGTAAATGTCTGTGATATATATGTCTATGAGAGACCCCAATGATCTTCTCAGCTGTCCTTACTATCCTCTGCAAGGTGTTGTGATCGGATACGGTGCAATTTCCAAACCAGGCAGTGATGCAGCTGCTCAGGATGCTCTCCATGGTTCCTCTGTAGAACGTGGATGAAGGATGGGAGATGGGCTTTTTTCAGCCTTCTCAGAAAATAGAGGCACTGCTGGGTTTTCTTGGCTATGGAGCTGGTGTTGAGGGACCAGGTGAGGTTCTCTGTCAGGTGAACACCAAGGAATTTGGTGCACTGGACGATCTCCACGGAGGAGCCGTCGATGTTCAGCGGAGAGTGGTCGCCCCGTGCAGTCCTGAAGTCAACAACCATCTCTTTAGTTCTGTCCACATTCAGAAGCAGCCATGCAAGCTCAAGCCATGACAGCCATGACACTTTCATAGATGAGCTTGTATGTTTTGGATCGTGAGCAGATCCTTTATTTCTCGACACTTCCGCCTTCTATCACTTCGGTAGAGCTTACTCTTGGTTCCAGAACTTTTGTGGCTCATCTCTGTATTTCTTTTCAAATTCCAAACTGGCTTTCTGATTCTTACTGCTGATGAGTGATTTGCATCTTGTGGAATGACCTCTATATTTCTGCTCTCAAAGTCTTCTTCGAACAGTGGATTGTGATACCTTCACCCCTGCCCTGTGGAGGTTGTTGGTGTTGTGACTGACTGTTGTTTTGGGGTTTTTCTTCACAGCTCTTACAATGTTTCTGTCATCAGCTGTTGTTGTTTTCATTGGCCGACTCATTCAGTGTCTGTTGCTCAGTACACCAGTGGTTTCTTTCTTTTTCAGTCAAATTGTTGTACTGTCTATGGCCAATGTTTGTGAAAAAGCCTCTAGTTGATTTTCCCTCTTTTCTCAGCTTCAAAATGGCTTGTTTTTCTCCTATAGCGAGCTCTCTGCTCTTCATGTTTTCTTATCCTTTTGAACAACAAATGCAGTCTTCACAGGTGAAACTGAAGGCTAACACCAAGAGTAGATGTTCAGAGCTATTTATTGTTTAACTCAATCAATCTAACAGGACCCACCTGGGTAACAGGAAATACCTGTCAGTCACATGTTCCAATATTTTTGCTTGCCTACAAATTGGGTGGTCTGATACAAAATGTGTTTATTTCTATTTTCTATAAATATCAGGAAATAAAAGCTGCAATTCTAAACTCTCTTCTCATGTTCATCTTTTGATCTCAAACCCAAATGCCTTCAGTCTACAGCAAAAAAACAAATTAATTGGCCTTGCTTTTCCAATAGTTTCAGAGGGGACTGTATAAATATGTAAGCCACTACATATGTCAGCAAACAGCATATCAGAATTCTGATATGTTTTTCAGAGTCAATATTGTAAAATAACAAATCAGTAAGCACGCAACAAAAACAGTATGCATGATCAAAGTCCAATAAATAGGTTTAAAAGCCAGTATACATGGACCAAATTCATTATTCTGTATGTTCTGCAAAACCAGTATAGTTCAAAACCAATGTATCTGCCAATAACCCCATTAGTTTCCCAATGGACCAAGTTATATGCACACAGTAAGCATAAATTATTTCCTGAACGGAACCCCACAGTAAAGAGCAGCGCTCTTGAGGCTCTCTTTGTGAACTTTATGTACAGTTAAACATAGCCAAGTGACACATACCCACACACACACACACACACACACACACTCTAATTTTATGGCTTCAGGCTGGTCCACAATCACTCCCTTTGATAAGTCACAGTGGATTTAGAAGAGAGATGGACTTTGACAGCTTTCACTGCAGCATTCCCCACTCCACTCACTATAATCTCAAATTAAAATTTTATCTGAGGCAATACACTGTGTGTGTGTGTGTGTGTGTGTGTGTGTGTATGTATGTGTGTGTGTGTGTGTGTGTGTGTGTGTGTGTTTGTGTGTGTGTGTGTGTGTGTGTGTGTGTATAATATATGATTGTGGCACACATATTTACAAAGATTTTTTGGGGGGATAAACCTGTGTAATTGTTTGTCCATGATTGTGTATCCATGATATCCATATCCATACATTTATACCATTTTTAAATTATATTGTTACTCTTTGGCACCTATCTTTTGCACTACCTGTTATATCGGACACTTCCACACTAAAACTGTGTACTAGTCAGTGCTACACTGTCACTTACTGTGCCTATTGTCCTGTTTTAGTAGTACTGTACTGTCCTGTGGTGTTAGTACATGCACTTTATGTAGAATGTGTAGATCTTATTTAGTTCTGTGTCGTCTCATGTGGTGGCCATATTTCATACAGATCGGCAGGTTAAATATGCCAACCTTACATTCAAGCATGGATCACTTTTTCCCTCATTCTGCCTTAAATCCTCAATTTTCTTTTTCACTTTTTTTCTTAGCCTCCCTTCCTCGAAGCACATACCCCCATCTTTTAGTTCTGTGTCGTCTCATGTGGTTTTATATATATATAATATAAAATCATATAATATACCATATATATACACTTTATTGGACATCCTCAGCTGGTTGGGCCTCTTTAATCATATGTCATATACACATTCTCTTTATATAGACCCATCTCGCTGATATATAAGAAGTCGTAAAAATGCATGAAAAGTGAATGGAGGGGGAAAACACTGGAGCAATGGCAGGTGCTCACCAACACTTCTTTGTCTTTCCTGTGCTCTGTGCTAGCATGTCCCCAAACTGCCTTCCTTTGCTGCATTGTGTGTGTGCATGCCCTCTCAATGATAATATCTTCTCCGCTTCTCCACTCAACAGATGGACTGCTGCCTCATTAACTTTAATATATCCAACATCAATTAAGAAGGAGTTAATTGGGATGCTGAAAAGGTGATTGCCAGCCAACGCGGTGCATACGAAAGCTCTCCGCTTAATAAATGAGACTCGTCAAGGCGAAATATGCCAACAACAGAGCCCGATGCGCCTCATCGTAAGCGCTGGTGCTAGCTGGGATTAGCACTTCAATTGAAAATGCCTCGTTTTTCCCCCCATCATACATAAGGAGCTGACCTTGATCGGTCCCAATTGCTTCACATTGCTTGCATATTTTATACACAAACAATGGAAAATTTTACACTGAGTAGCCTCACACGCATATACAATTCTGTAGAATTTTTCTTGATTAATTTTGTCATTCATCTACTTACTCAGTATTTAGACAACACATTTGATATTTATTGTCAGGTTTAAAACGATTCTACTACCTATGAGTAATTCTGTGTACTATTATGAAACCTTTAGGGTTGAACCTTTTAGCATAGGGTTTCATCATAGATATAAACCTATTATGCGTACACATAGAAATACACTTACTGTGAGAAAAGCCTTCACCCCATCTTTAATAGACTGTGAGGATTGTGGACATGCTTTCTGGGTGGGAAGGATGGCACACACTATCTCACTTGTCACTAGCCAGTAGTGGGCATCTGTGAGCTCATGTATGTGGAAGAGGGCCTATAGTACTTTCCTACAAGAGTGTTGCACTGTCCTGTGACACAGCATGAGCAGCAGTTCAGAAAGAACCTGTTGGCTGACTTCACATGTCTCGGAGGAAGCATGTGTTAGCCTTCACCTTCACCTGGTTGGTAGTTTTCCTATGATTGTTTAGAGCTGGCTGGTGGTGTGGTTGAGAATTGGCAAGTGGCCAAATTAGGAAGAAAAGTTTAATCACTTGACAGCAGTGACTATGTGAATATTTTGAGTGTGTGATTCTACAGTCTGGGATACAAAGAAATCAGCCCCAGCCTCTAATTATACATAACATTGTGTGTATTTTTACTGTTACTGCTATTGTTCTTGATTCTATAAAAAAAATATTAAAAAATTTTAGCCAATTGTTTATGAGAAATAAGACAATGTGCATGACAAAATCTGAGCCTTATTTTATGTATTTTTCCTTTTAAAAAAAACATAATAAGAGAGGGATGACTCAACCCCAGTAGCCTAATTACACCAGCCGGGCCTACATTTGCTGCTTTCCCTCTCACTTTCAGCATGCTTTATGGCAAATATTAGTACACTTGTTTTGCAATCTGAAGCCAGTTCAGACATCTCAGTCAATCTCAGACCGAGCTGTAAGTGTGAAAGATGAGGTGTTTTGGAGTTGTCATCTGGTTGCCGTGGACTCATGGGACAGCATTCTGGACGAGGACCTATGCCAGGCCTGTTTGCTGACTCAGTGCCTTATGTGTCCTGCCTTTTCCTAGAGCAGGTGCCGAGGAAGAGACAACAGATCAGTGACTAGTGTGACACACACTTCATTAGGAAGACGAATGGTTTATTTGGAGTGTATAAATCACATAAACATTGTATATGGAGAGACAGAGAGGATGTCAAAATGCAGCTGGAATCTCATCCTTACTGCTCAAAAAGGATGCCTGGGTGAGACAATATGTAAGCATTAAAACAGGACAGGACATGCTGTTATAGGAAAATAATTCATGACGGGGTGGTGTGATGCAGAGAGTTACTGTTACCATGCTGAAGTTGATTATTGTTATATAACAGCGCCTGCAGGGTTTCAGTTCTCTTATATCACAGCAAATTGACCAATGATTACAATTCATACATGTCATATTTGATATCTAAACAACTTGTCATGTTACCAAACCATAAAACCCTTTGTCCTGAAGTCTTTCCTTTTCCTTTGTCAGAAAACTTACAGCATTACCTCTGATTGATTCATAATACTGACACTGGAGACTCATTCCAGAAAGGCTAAATGAACATCTCCATCACTTCACCGTATCAACATTTACACAAGTTTTTAATCTGAATACGTGGAACATCTTGTATATACGTCATTATATCATTATACCAAGCATGGTAATATTGATATTGACCTGTGATTTGAATTACAGATGGAACTATTATCAGAGTTGCTGTTATTATTGCAGCTATTATTATTATAATTATTATTATTATTATTATTAGTAGTAGTAGTAGTAGTAGTAGTAGTAGTAGTAGTACTACATTAGTAGTAACGGATAGCGTAGTCATTGGTCAAAGTGTTAAATTCATATCAGTGGTTATTCTTGATATATACAGTTATTATGCAGTTGTTTCTTTAGAGAGGCAAAATGAGGTCATTTCAAAATTTCCTGTGTGGACTCTACATGTGCAAAAGACCATATGATTAGTCATAGTAGAGTTATAAAATCCTGGGGTTTTTTTTGTTGTTGTTTTGTTCAGCTTCAATTCCCTTCATGCTGCACATCATATGAAGAAATGTTATGAAATTAAATGTCAGAGAGCATCAGGTTATAATATATTCACCTTTCCAATCTACAGTATGTTGTCACTGAAGCATTGAATAAGGCATGAGCTACCTATAACTAGTGTTTAAAAGATTCGCATATGGTGCCAAGCTAAAAAAAAAAATGCCAAAATGCTTCACACTACATAGAGTATAGAGCTTTTTCTTTGTGTTCTTTTATGGGTTTACTATACTGGCTATCCACATGTTCTTTTTGTCATTGTTCTTCTTGTTGGTGGTTTTTTTTTTTTTTTATGGGGGGGAGAGAGGTTTAAGCCTATACATCTCAGTCAGGAAACCTGTAACAAAAAATTCTTGTTAAAAATCATCGGAATGCAGATATTTAAAAGAGAATTATAATGAACCTGAGGAAACTGGACAAATAAGTAAACAATGCCATAAGGTTTGCAGGTCCAGTGATGCATCTTCACGATGGATGACTCATTACAATTGCAATTTCTCTTTCTCTCTCTCTCTCTCTCTCTCTCTCTCTCCTTTGATAAATGCGCTGGACCACACCACGGAAAGCAGACCTCCTACCCGCTGCTTCACCATGGGGAAATTTGCATGTGCACTGACTGTAAAATTGAGGGCTCCCACAGAATCAAGTCTTAATCAACCAAGCTTAATGATCTTCCACGAGGAAGAGATTCTTATTGTTCTCTTTCCCTCTGCTTTCTATTTATTACAGTGCATGGATGGATGGAGCGAGTATAAACAGGGGGAACATTATTCTAACTTACACATCTATTGATGATGGAAGTATATTGGGACATTATGCCATTGTGTTAGATTCTATGGCTTGGTACTGAGATGACTTTTCTAGGTACAAACAGCTCAGTGATCTTTGGACTAAATGTGTGTCGCGTGACAGGAAGGATTTGAATAAGAAAGTCTTTTTGGTACTTGAATACTAATATATGTTACAATTACAATTAAAGGTCATTTGATACACACTGTGTTCATTATGGTAAGGAACGCAGTTTTTACCGATCAAAGCAACAAGATGAGAACAAAAGAGTTGCACACCTGTTTGTTGTTTTTGTCCTTTTCACAAATGACCACACAGGGGCACTGTGCTTCACACTGAGGGGGAAAAAAGTGCTGGCTTCTCACATTACTGAAGAGAATGCATTTCATCCCTCTGTATGTTTTCAGTGAAGTTCACACACAATGGAAATGTTGCTACAGCACATGTGGGACTCATTCAAAAAGGCCAGTAGGGTGGTAATAAAGCTCAGATGATTTTTACTACATTCTCAAGGTGATACTAAGGTGAAACTGATGCTCACAATGTGGAGACTATGAAACTCATATGAGGACGGAGAGCTGCTAGCCTAGTGAGTATTTTCTAATACAAAAACTTGTGTGTGTGTGTGTGTGTGTGTGTGTGTAAATATACCGTGCTATACAAGAGATCGATTAGCATCAGTATGTCTCAATTATGTAAGGATTAAAACACTTGGGGGTGTGTTGTTATAGAAGATTAATCAGTGACAGGGTGGTGTGATGAGGCCTAGCATGAAACGAAGTGACTTTTACCAGCCTGGTGGTGATTATTTTTCAATTAAAGTGTTTTATTCCTCTTATACCACATGAATTTATAGTTACATTTTATGTTGTAGAATTGTCGCAAAAACAAGCTGTCCTTGTTATCACTTACATTATAGCAGATATAAACTGTCAAACCTTCTCTCTCTCTCTCTCTCTCTCTCTCTCTCTCAGCTTGACACATTACTGAGAAACCAGAAAGCACTAACTCGTCTGTCCTGAAGACTTTCCTATGGTGGAAAACCTACTGACACTCAAGACTCCTTTCATACATGCTAAATAAACATCTTCTTACAGAAAACATATAAATGATCATAGTGTCTTTGTTAATAACAACACATTTTTAAAATTAGTTTATTATTACGCTTAGATCATATGAAGCATTCGATATACAAGTTCCTGAGAAGGAGCTGTTACTATACTAGAAACAAAAATGTATTAGAATAAGTGCATTAAAATAAACTTTAATGATTTGAATTACAGCTGGAACTACTGTCAGAGCTGCTTTCAATGAAAAAGAAAAACAATGAACACCTTCTGACCAATCAGAATTAAGACTTCATCATATTGATGCTCTGTAGCAACATCTGCGTGAGGGACGGGACAAAGTGAATGTCAGATGCATGCTCACTGGGCCTAGGAGAGACACTAAACCACACACACACAGAGAGAGAGAGAGAGAGAGAGAGAGAGAGAGAGAGAGAGAGATGTGGTGAATGGGCATGAAAGAGAAGAAACAGAAGAAACAGCTGGGGGAGCTGATTGAATGAAATATGATCTAGAGAATGTTGGAACAAGGGTGTTGGAACAAGAATAACAATAGGTTGCAGTGAGCATTAGAAAGACAAACAAGGCAATTAGCCACAGTGTAAACAATAAGTGGGGAGATACATGAATAAATTCTCATTCTCTCTCTCTCTCTCACACACACATAGTTTCAGAGCAGATGATATGAATGAGAAGTGGCAGGCCAGGTCAGATGCAGTGCAGAGAAGGTCAGCCCATAGCCATACACATTACTTCCTTCTCCCAACTACATTCAAATATATTCTGACAACACACACACTCCACAGCTTTTATTGGTGCAATGACCTCTTTAGTAGCCAGTAAGCGACAAGTCATATCCAGAAAGCTTCATAAGTGTGGGCTGTATTTTCTCTATGTAAGATTGTAAGCTTATAAGAGGAAAGCTTAAGCTGTGTTTTACCTTATGGAATAGACAAGTGCTAAACGTTGTTACAGAGTGTTGAAAAATCCAACTTGGTCTGACCAGCTACCAGCTGCTAAAACATTGGCTGATCTGGACAAGCTGGTTGACCATCTTTCCGAGCCAGTAAGATATTTTCCAGCTTCCTTATTACGTGACAAAATTGATCATGTGACGTGCAGTGAGATGAAGGAAGACACAAGTGCAAGTGCTATTTATTTGAATGAATGCAATAATCATTTCCATTGTCCGGAAGTCAAACAAGGATAATCCATAATCATAAACATGGCGAAAAGACAAAGGTCAAAACCAGGAAGTGCACAGAAAAAGAACTAGGAAAACAATGCTCAGACTTAACATTGTCAAAACCATGATAAGACCTTGCAAAGATGCACAGATACAAATAGACAAATTAATCAAGGACTTAACACAGAACAGATGAACACAATAAAGTAACCAACCAATGAGAGGACAGAGGCGGAGACAGCACTGTATATAAAACGCATGACCTGAAAGCTGTGCTCATGGCACTGGAAACTGCACCAAGCCCTAAGTGGGATAATTTTGGACAGATCAATAAATACTTAGTATTTTATAATTGCCTACATGTTATTTTCTTAGTAATAACTTTAGTAACATTAGTAGCAGAAATGGTTTCCTTTCTACTAGCACTTACCATCTGGGGGAAATAAAAGATCTACCAGTTTGACCAACTTGTTCTGTGTTTTGTCAGCTGGTATAGCAGAATAAGATGGATATTTCAGCAGGGTGAGAATGTAAGAGCTAACACTCCCTAGTAAACTTGGCTACTAGTTTACTGAATGTAATAGGCTGCCTAATACACAGATACTTTTTTCCAGCCAGGGACACTTTAGCTGTAAAATATGTTTCACAGACCCCCTCTGCCCAGATCTATTTCATGGATTTACAACGATTATATACAACCATGCAAATATAATATATCATTATTTAATTGGGTGTAATAATATTTTCACTATCTATTTATTCCTGAAACTTCTACCAGGTCCAAGTTGACATTAATTATAGGTCTAAATGTGTTTGAGTTATTGAGGTTTGGATTAAACCTGTTCGATTCACGTGACCTGTATACAGGCCTGTAATGGGTCATGGATTGTGATTTCCACCACTGGATTAAAAAAAAAAATTCAAATCACAATCCACTGGCTATAATTCATGAATGACTTTTTTAACCACTGGCCTAATGTTTGCTACCTGGCTACATGGTTCAAATACACAATATTAATACACAAATACACAATAACATTATAGCAAATCTGGCTAATGTCTTTAGTTACACAGAATTTAGCCATCATAGTATCTAGTTTGCTATTGGAACAGGCTACTGATTTACACAACATAATAATTTACAATAGCTAGTAACCTTAGTTAAACTAACTAGGGAGCTAGACACCATAGTGATAGCTCAGTGGTTAAGCTGTTGGGCTACTGATTGGAAAGTCATGAGTTCAAATCCCGGCATGGCCAAGCTGCCAGTGTTGGGCCCTTAAGCAAGGCCCTCAATTGCTCATATGGGATAAATGTAAGTCCCCTTCAATAAGGGTGTCTACCAAATGCCGTATATTTTAAAAGCGAGCTGAAGCAGAATCTGGGCAACAGCCATGTTTTTGGTGAGCAGCTGTATTTTAAGTGAGTGGAAAATTCTACATTTCTCCAAACAACCTCTTTTCCTTTTCTTTATTTTCAACATAGAAGCCAAAAACTGCAAATTGTTGGCAGCATATCCAAAGATCTATCTAAAGGCTTCAGACCAGAGTTTCAGCATACTGACATGTTTTGCTCCTTTATTTAATCTAATTTACTTTATTTCCTCTTTTGCCAAAGGAAAATGCACAAAATGTGAAAGGTAAGTGTTTCAAGCTCATAAATATTTTTTTGTAAGGAAAATAATAAAAGCTTGCATGTTTTACATGGGTACGATTGGAAATATTGAGCAATGCATTTAGATATGTTTGTTATATTTTGCAGACCAAGCCACTACATTCCCTTTTGTACATATAGAATGTTTAGACTCTACCCCTAGAGACTTTTTGCGTACATTATTATGGTTTACTATCATTTACTGCCATTTAAAGAGAACATTTGCTACCCCCCAAAATGTTCTAATGATCGTTACACCTCTTGCTCAAAGACCATGACTCAAGGTGGTTTAATGTGCAGTAAAAAGCATTGCCTAATGTTATACATACTAGTAAAATAAAAAGCTCTGTAGGCAAATCTTAATTGGCATTTAATTCATTATGAATTTAAATGAAAATGATGTGGAGAGTATAAAAAGTACCCCCTCTTTACTTGCTGCAGCCAACCAGTTAACGTTTTTGAATGTCAGGACTTAATTCATTCAGCACATTCTGCTGATGTCTTTCCAAGCTGCCTTCATTCATATGTGCCTGAAGCTAAACAGCATCAGCTGTCATTCACTTCATCCAATGAACAGGGCTAACAAGGGACTAATGGCCAATAGGGGATGAAAGTACATAATAAAACTCCTGAGGTCAGAAATGAATATTTAACCTTTAAATGCATGGGTCACCAGTGACCTTTGATTTCACTCTATCTCCACCTTGGTTTTTTGTTGGTTTTTTTTTTTTCAGTTAGATTCCCACCTCCTCAATGTTTTTTATCCCCTTCATTCTGAATGTACAGTGAGTGATATAAAGTGTCTAATATCAGTGCTGATGGTTTGCAATAGCAATAGTCATATCACCAAGTCACTCT
>JANDJT010000012.1:6971629-6989481 GCA_024331685.1 Stegophilus panzeri
AAATTAGTTTTAACCCTCTTAACCCCCCCCCCCCCCCAAAAAAAAAGCCTTCTATTCATGTATAAGTATCAAGCCTTCTATTCATGTTTGTTGTTTCTGCTTTTGACCCTAGGCTGTTATCTTGTTTCTGGATTTTTCCCTTGGTCTTAGATACTCTGGATACCACTGCCATGTTCTTGACATTTGCCTATTGATTTGGATTTGTTTGATATTTCCAGTTGTTTTTTAATAAAAAAAAAACACTCTCTGCAATTGTCACCGTCTCTGCTGCCTGACACCTACCATAAGGTCTGTTTTCAGCACCAATCCTCTATATTTTCTAAGATTAGCAAATACTTTTAAATATACGGTGAGGGTTTTTGATTTGAGACACATGTTGACCATGACAACAATCATGCTGACGGCAGAGAGTTTTAAAAGGAAACAGAGCTGGCTTTGCATGAAATTATTCTGATTAACCCCAAATAAAGATCAGTTGTTTCTGTAGGATTTTCTTTACAACTTCTTGCTTTCATTCGACTAC
Organism: Stegophilus panzeri; assembly: GCA_024331685.1. Taxonomy (NCBI): domain Eukaryota; kingdom Metazoa; phylum Chordata; class Actinopteri; order Siluriformes; family Trichomycteridae; genus Stegophilus; species Stegophilus panzeri. Next base: position 6,972,153 of record JANDJT010000012.1, read on the forward strand.
ACAGGAGACGCCCTCACAATCTGATGGATCTAGAACGTTTTTTGCAAGAAAGAGTGGGAAAATATTGCCGTCAAGATGTGCCAAGCTGATAGATTCCCAAAAAGACTGAGTGGTGTGATAAAATCAAAAGGTGCTTCAACAAAGTATTAGTTTAAGGGTATGCACACTTATGCAACCAGGTTACTGTAAGTTTTTTTTAACTAATCAGTATAAAAGTTTCTGATTGTTTTCCCACTTTATTCGCATACTTTGCAATTTCACATTAAAGGTGAGAAAAGATCTGACATTATATATCTTAGTGTCATTCACAAAAACCTGCCATTTTAACAGGTGTGTGTAGACTTTTTTTTATATCCACTGTACATGCCTCATGAACTAGGTAATAAATGTATGATTTCTCCACCACTGGAAGATAAAAAGCCTTGCTTAAGGACCCAACAGTGGTGCTGGGTCATGAAAACGTAACCTTCCAATTATTATCCCAGAACCTCAGCCACTGACCTGCCCTATTAGACTTATGTATAAATAACAAGGTCTTCATAAGGATCAGGATTTTATATGCTTAGCCTCTTAAACTCCCACCTTATTACACAGCATATTATATATGAATTATTCAAGTACAGTTAGTAAGTACAATGAAGAGCTATGAAAGGTTTGTAGTTAATAATAATAGTGAGGAATGACAATCTGGACAAACCGACAGCCTTTTGGGAGTTCAAGGGTTTTAAACAGTGCTCATTCTGTATTCAGATACACTGAACCTTACAGATCGCTAATTCCTCCCTGCCAAATAAACAGCAAAAGACATCATTCAAACAAAGCCTGAGCACCAAGGTTGTTAATGGAAAGAGATAGCATTGAGTCACAGCAATCGCTTTAAATATACTCCGGAGCATTTAGCTCGCACTGTCCTTTATGCTCACGCATAGCAAAGGCACCACAGAGTTTGATTTATGTAGGGTCACAGTTCTTCAACCTCAGCGTGATGCCGCTCTAATTTGCTGCTCAACATTCCTTGCTAAGGTAAATGGACTGCCGTGCCTACTTGGCTAAATGGACTGCCCTACTACTAACATGCTGAAGCAGACCTGTGGGATTCCAGCACATATAAACCTGGATTGCTGCTGTATGCAGCCAAGGGTAAGAGGAGGTGCAGTTTAATTTAGGGAGCATATAAATGTGAACTTGACTTCAAAGGCTTGTGAGGCCACATAAACAGATGACACAGTGTACATCTGAGTCTCCCCAAAGAAGTGGCTACACTGACAGTCAAATCAATCCATCCATCTCCTTAACAGCCTGCTCCAGGCCAGTGTGCTGGAAATGATTGCACACCGCCTCTGCTCCACATCACTGGCTCTTATGAGATTTGTCTGGTGATGGCACACGGCCGGGCCTGCTTTTCCTCTGAACTGCTGTCCTCGTTTTTCATTTATCCTCTTTTGTTTAGTTGTCATATATATATATATATATATATATGTTTCTAAATTTCATTTCCCATTACTCTGTATTGAAACGCTTTAGTGTTGTCAAATTTATTAAGATCTTATCCGTTGATATGAAATTGAACCCGACTCATGTTAAAGGCAACTGTCCAACTTTTACATTTGGAGCATCAAGATGAGATTTACTTTCACTGTAGCATTTGGATGTAACACACAAACGAGAAGCGACAGTGTTGTTAAACTCTGAGAATTTGAGGAAAAATCCTTGATAGGAATCAGACTCAGAGAGGGAACCCATCGTCTTCTGGGCTTATAAATCATTTCTCTTCTACAGTTGCATACTATAAAGTCAGAAAGTACTGACTGTGTTGAAAGGATATGCAGTATGATCAGATTGTGAATAAAAGTCCTGGGATGAGCACAGGACAGGCTTTATGATTACAGCAGCAGTTCTTAGGTACAAATGTACAGTATCCAGGCAAGATTTTCCACTTAAGCAAGGGTGAGTGTTAAGTGCTAATCTGTAGAGTATCCATGTTGGACCATCTACACCAGCACCAGGTGAGTCACATGTTCAGAAAGCTGTTTCTAATAGCTAATGTCCTTAAACATTGGTAGTCTGTGAAAAAACAGGTCAAATTAGCTGGTTTTATGGTTGAATGCTGCTGACATGGTTTTTCTGGTCTGTTTATCATGATGTATGTTAAATTTAATGTTATGTCCATCCATCCATTTCCCATACCGCTTATCCGACATGGTGTCTTGGGGGAGCCTGGAGCCTATCCCAGGGAACTCATCACAGGGCATAATCACGCACATATTCACACACTACAGATAATCTGGAAACCCCCGAAGCATGGGGAAAGCCTGCGAACTCCATGCACACAGGGCAGAGGTGCAATCTGAACCCCCAATCCCAGTGGTGCGAGGCAAATATGCTAACCACTAAACAGCCATGCCCCCCTAACATTATGTTGTTTAATTAATGGTGGTGCTAGTATTGCCACCTCACAGGGACCGCGAGGTGTCTCGCCATAGAGTTGCATTGGTTTAAAACAGAATCCGATCATTTCCAATATGATTCACACATCGCTGTAGCTCCTAAAATTAAGAGAAGTAGTGTTTTCCTACATCTGTCATCTATATGTGTCAATACCAGGTGATTGATTGATGCACTGTTAAAATACTGTTAAAAGTTCTATGCCGAGCCATTTATGGGAGTTCATATTACTACCCCTTTGCTATTATTTCAAACTCTCTCATAGACTTGTGCATTATGTTTTCATTCCAAATTTACATACGGTCTTTTGGACACATTTTTTTTTGTGTGGGTAATGACTGCTACTTTTTATTCAAATACAATTTTTACTGTCATGTCCAATCTTATGCAAAGTTACAATGTACATTTATTCTAAATCAGGTTGACTGAGCCAGTTTTAACAGATAAACTCCGCGACAGGTTTTTTGCTCTTAGATGAGTTATTGCTCAATTTGCTCTCTGGTGTGACTAATCAGCCTGGGAGTAGAAGTGCAGCAATTACAAATCTTAACAGATTTGAATGTCTGTGAAAATTGGAACCTTCCCCAAGGACAAGATCCATGGAACACCTTGATTATGATGAAAATGAATTTGAAAATGAATATGAATCACCTGGAAAAGAAAATCAGTTCACAGTACTCCTCAGGAGTTTCTGAGTAGAAAAGGTGATAATGAAGGTCTATGCTGTAGAATTATGCCCTGAATTACAGAAGTAATTTGTCCAATGTAATTTGCTGCATTTTCTGTCAAATCTGTGATTATACCACAGCATTGTTGAATTCTCAAAGCTGATTGGTAAGAAGGTGTTGATGAATTATCTATAACGGTAGTCCTTACAATAGTTTCAGCTAAAATTCAAGTCACAGGTTTATATCAATGTGCTCGTATTAATAATTTATTGGTTACTGATACAGAAACTTGTATGGCAGATAAGCTACATCAGCTAAATCTGTTAATCAGTGGATTGAAAAACATTATATTTAACAATGAAAAACCTATACTCTTTGATGTGGTGAGGTTTTATGTACTGTAAGGAGACTTAGGGCTAGGTGGCACAGTGCTATAATATCAATATCATGATAAATATGCTTTTCTGAAATATCATGGATATCGCAATATCTTTTGTATAATTGTTTAATGTATTTTTTGGAAATAGCTGATGTGTTATTAAAATTTTTAACCTAATCTTAAAAATTGTAAACTGGAATTTTAAAAAAAAAATTTTTTTTTACACATTTCTAATTGTTTTTTTCTCCTCTTCAATGAGTTATTTATTTTTTTAATATTTTTTTTTTATTTAAAAAAAAAATAACTACAATGATATGTATTGCGATACATATTGTGGATCATAGCAATTCCTTTGACAATTGTGCTATGATATTTCTGTCATATCATCGTCCTTTAAAGATATGTTTATTTATCATTTTTAAACGAGTCTCAAGTGTAACAGTAAGTAAGTTTTCCACTACAAGGAGAGTCTTCAGAACAGAGGACTTTCTGCTTTTTCAGTATCATGTCTTATGAATTTCAATCCACAATAAAGTGAGAAAGGGAATTAAATTGTCTTATGAATGTTTCATGACATTAAGAGTAATGGTTAAAAAACAAGATATGTAGTTAATTAATAACTTGAAAATTGTGTTTGCTGGAAAATCACTGTGGTATAATAAAACATTTTGGGATTTGGTGTTATAAGAAAATAATCCTCATCTGGGTGGTAACAGTAACTCGTGGACTATTTTCCTATAACAGCACTCTCCATTGTGTTAATTCCTTACTTATCACACTACAGGATAAATTACTTTGCCTTATTTATTATTATTATTTGATTCACACAAAATGTGTCCTGAGTTGAGGTTGGTGTCATGCCAATGTCCATGCCCACTCCCAGTGATACACCTGAACCACCAAACTACCTTTCCCACAATTCACAACCTGCCTCCCTGTCAGCTGACTAACACCAAGCCCTATTCAGATTCAAGATTTTATTTGTCACATACTGTACACAATTATATACATTATATAACTTGCAGTGAAATGAAAAGACCTATCTCATGAATGATCACAAGACTCCTTAGCCATTTTTCAACATGCCTGAACCATCACTGTAAGTTTTAACATCTTTTTTTAATGACAATAATCTAAATATGCATCTAAAAAGAATTATTTTGATATATGATTTAGACTGAGATATATATGAAGTTGTTGAAAAGTCGAATTTATCCCTCAGATGTATTTTAATTAAGCTATGCTAGCTTCCATCCTGAGGCAACGGTGAACTTGTTAGCTTAGTTTTTAGTTAACGTGAGGTCACGGTTGCAAACAGAGAGCTTACTACATTAAAACATGATTAATTATCTTTTGCTAAATCGGCCATTTAACAGTAAATCTATTAATCAGCTGAAACATATTACTTAGGGAGCGCTGAAAAGACAATGGTCCTGGCCAAATACTAGAAATGTGCTGGGACGGTCCATTGCGCCACAGGAAGATTGCAGCACATTTAAATTCTCTCAAAGATACGTTCAATGTCCTATGCCCTTGTTGACATATCCTCCTTCACACTCTGATTAAACTTCTGATCAAGCACACCCGTCTCTCATCAGCATCATATACCTATAAAAACTATAAATCTTCTCACAGTATAGTCATGGCCACTCCAATTTTTTAACTGTAAATATTTATCACTCACAATCATGTAGTATGGAGGAAAGCTGACAATGTCATATAAAAAGTAATCCTGATTTCAGGACTGGAAACCAATGAGCTAAATGAAAGACTTCTATATGTACAGACAAAAAACACAAACATCGTAGCTAGCATGTAGCGGTAAGTCTTTTTTTTATGTGAACAATAGTGAAGTTTTAATTTTGTCTCAGCTCATAACACAAGCGCTACAATCCCTGCTGATCCCATCTTCATCCATACCTTTTATTTTCTGTTCACTATATATGATATATAGTCACATTTGTTCACTAGAAATTCTGTAAGATCTCATGTTTTGAGAGTCAGGACAGGTCAGTACAGCCATGTGTGTGGCAGACTTGTAGAGCTGGGGCTTTGGACACTGAATAATAGCGCCAAAGACGAAAATCTATGAAATGTGGTTTGGTTAAGGGGTCTTTCATGTTTTCAACATTAGTTATGATTTTATAACTCTTGTAGCGTGTAACATGCTGTGATTGAAGACAGGACGCAAATGTAAATTGTTTATTATGGAAAATCCAATAATTATACTATACAAAACACAGGCAGACAATAACAAACTGGGAAATGGGCAAGTGTCAATACAAGAAAACACTCAACACAGAAACTAGAAAAAACAAAACTCGGACTTGACGACATGAATGCATGATAAGACTTTGAAAAGAGGTAAAGAAAGAAGAAGGTATACAAGGAGAAACTAATCAAGGGCTTAACACAGAACACTTGGACACAGTCGGGTAACAGACCAATAACAGGACAGGGGCCAAGACACTACTACAACCAAAACAAAAGTACATCTTAACAAATAAAAGCGCATGGAGTGCACGCAAAACAAAACATGGAGTGCTCGTCACGCTCAGGCTGCAATGCTGGGCTCGTCACGGTGGGAACTGCGCTGCGTGCTGAGAGAGAGAATTCGTGTGTGTGATCAGTGTGGGTCAGGCTAGTGGCATAGCCAGGAATTAATTTCAAGGGAAGATTAGGAAATAGGATAAATAAAATCACTGCATGATCTGTAAAATCAAATAGGATCAATGTGACGTGCTCATGCATTTAGGGGGGGGGGGGGGTGGTGATAGAGATTAGCAGAAGTGGTGGTGGAATTCAGAATTTGTCATTGAATTATTATTACATTTAATTATGAGCCAAGTATACTGTCTTAGGCAGTGTTGGTGTAAACTTCGTTTTCTTTCACTCATGAGGAAAATATCGTTGGAAAATTCTTTCCTTTGTTTTTGTGAACAGGACCCAGCCGATAATGTTTGTCCTCATCTCTTCTCTTCAGTTCCCATGCACACAGCCTCTTTTTGTCCTGCTAAAACAACACACTACAATTAGTTAGTTAAATTAGTTAAATTAGTTAAATTAGTTAAATTAGTAGCTGATAGCCAATAAAATGTGATTATACAATCTAAGGGAATTGACAGTGATAATAATGATGCCTTCATTGACTATTTATGAACATCATTAAAGCACATTTACTGCACAAACTATGTTATTTGGCATGTATATAATCAGCTGCACTGTATGTTTTTGTAATAAGCCACCCACGAATACGCATCTGGAAATGTCCTAACATCTTAATTAGGGGGTTCAAACCCAAAATCCTTCCCCCAGGTACACCTCTGGGTCAGTTATTAGATGATGGTGAATCTGGCAATGATACAAATGAAAGCACACTAATTCATGCACATGCACATCTTGGGAGAAATACTTCTGGCAAGAACCTATTTCACAGAAAGACCAATGGGTTCACATTCCCAGAATATGCAACTCCAAACTCTATGAGTCAAAAATCTTAAGTCAGCAAATCCAGTGTTCCCAAATGTCTAAGGTTCTAGCTGCCAAGAACAAAAAGGATTAAATAACAGTCATACGAGGCTGTCAGCCAAGTGAACAGCTAACGCCTGGATCTATGTAGTGATATAGTGTAATTTTAATCGTGTGAAACTTGCTGGTCATTTGAAATTCAGATATCGCAGTACTGCGAATACACAGACAGTCCATCAAATCTGTGATTGACAGATGTGAGCTATTGGGGCAGGGCTGAGTAAGCTTTTTTAGGAAATGACTGACAGAGGCATTGACATGCTAGCTTTGAAAACAGTAGAATATTGTTGAAAAAAAATCTACATTTTTCCCTTTCTACCATTTCTCTTTTGTTATTGCCAGTCATCGTAACTGTGATTTTTTTTCTTTCAGATAGGGTAAACATGCAAAAAAAAAAAACCCGAAGGGAACCAAAGAAACCATCATGATGTTAAGTATTATATTACAACACTTCTGAATTCTTAAATCTCATTGATCAGATGTTGATGTTGATTAATTTTCTATTAAAGCAGCTCTGACAGTAGTTCCAGCTGCGAGGTAAATCAGAGGAATATATTAATGCACTCTTTCTAAAGTGTTATTGCTTCTATAGTAATGGGCATGGTAGCTTAGTGATTAGAATGTTTGCCTCACACCTCCAGGGATGGGGGTTAAATTCCTTCCTCCACCCTGTATGCACCATGTTCTCCCCGGGCATTGGGGGTTTCCTCTGGGTACTCCGGTTTCCTCCACCATTCCAAAGACATGTAGACATTTTCAAATTGTCCAGGGTGTCCCCTGCCTTGTGCTCCGAGTTCCCTGGGATAGGTTCCAGGCTTCCCCACGGCACTGTGTAGTGGTACAGAAAATGGATGGATAGTAAACATAGTAGACACTTGTGTAGATGCTCCACATAAACTAAGACCTAATAATAAGCAATTTTTAAAAAATGTTATTTAACAAAGAAAAACACATATGGTGACTCTTTTTATAAGGAGATGTTTATTTAACATTTATGGAAGGAGTCTCCAGTGTCAGTGCTTTGTAACAGTCAGCACATTTACCTCCAAAGGAAAGTCTTTAGTATAGAAAACTTTCTGATCTCTGTTTGTTTGTTTTTTAGTACCAGACATGCTGCATGTGTTTTTTGCTTATTGATTGATTGATTGAGAGAAAGAGAGAGAGAAAGAGAGAGAGGCTTATGAGGGAGTGACTGTTTAAAGCTGTTAAAATGTAAGTGATAACAGGAACTAGCTTGTTTTGCAGATGTTCCACAACATTAAATGTTAATATAAACAGTTTAAATGTATAGTGTGCTGTTCATAACTAAATTGAAAATTGAGACATGCTATTATAGGGAGCGAAAAAAATCAAGTTCAGATTGGTAACAGTAACTCTGCTTCATGTCTAATTATGTCACACCATCCATCATTGATTATTTTCCCGTAACAGCATGCCCGGTCATTATTTATTCCTTATGTAGTTGTTGTTAGTGCTATGATAGAGCTTCATGGGGACACAGCCAAATGAAAAATTGAAATGAAAATCTATGAAAATGATACGAATGATACGATATGATACTGTATTGAAAGGAGCTGAAGGTGATGACTTTCACACAGAAGCCAACACTTATGGAAAAAGATAAAATACCAAAGATGGCATTACAGGAATGGTTCTTATCTGATATCGAATATATTATATACAGATCCCATACAGTACATCTCATCAACACAGCCTTGAGATTTCCAAACAGTTGTTGCACCATAATTCTTATGGAGTCACGTGTCTGTATATGTGTGTGTGTGTGTGTGTGTGTGTGTGTGTGTGTGTGCGTGCTCACAGCTTGATGTGAAGCACAATAAAGTTTCATATTAGCAAAGGCTTCCAGTTCCTGGTGCAAGATCCGAATGATTTAGGATAAGCAGAGGTTCCTCTTAGCCAAGAATAACTGTCCTTGCAGGATCCTGAGAACAGATGTGCAGCCAAGGACGTCCAGTACCTGCATTTTTCAAAATAATTGTAAAGTAAGTATCTGTGTGATTTGTCTACTTGGCTTTTGTCATGACTCAGATATAATTCATGAATGTGTTAACCGGTCAGAGGTTACACACTTCCCAGGGAAGGGGTTTTATCAGTGAAGATGCAGCAAATAAACAAAGGGAAACTTGCAAGTTATCGCCAAAAGAGACATCTATTGTGTATGGTTAAATCTTTTCAACCTTGGCTAGATTCTGCCTCAGGCTGTCTTGCAAACATCTCTGTCAGCCAATCTCTCACTCACACGTTACCTGTCAGATAGCTGGCAAGTGCACATTTGTCATCCCGCCAAGATTCCTCCCCCTCCATATCTCTTCCTTTGTTCATCCACTCCCTCGCCCCTGCACTACCACTATCCCTGGCAGTGAATTATAGTTCAATTAACCTTTTTTTTTCCCCGCCAATGCCCGCTGCTTCTGACAACCACAGCATGAAACAAGACTGACATTTACATGGTTTCACTCCACTATTTAACTTTTTTATTTATTTATTTTTAATCAGATAACACCAGATAAATGGGGTTATTGAACCACTGCACCATGGCCAGCCAAAAGTCAGTTTCAGCTACATGTTTCTGTATCCATTCTTCTTGTAGAATCCATATTGACAGAAAAATGACAGAACATGTGGCTCTCACAACCCACAGTTAACCTCTCTAATATACTCTCATGTCATGATAATCTATAGCATAGGGCATGCATGGCTTGTTTTAACTATGTATTATTGAAGTCACTGAAATATCATCCCAGAATGCAAATCTCTGTGAGTTCAAATGCACAAGTTCTCTGCTACATGCTCACTGTATGGTTGGTTAGCCTTCACATGGCTCAGTAGTGCTAGTAAATACAAAAACGTTCAATTAAAATCAATTTTAATTCATATAGCTCTTTGAACAATAGACATGAAAGCAGCTTTAGTGACATGGAAAACTCCCTTGAGGAAGAAACCTTGAGAGGAAACAGACTCAAAAGTCAACCCATCCTCTTATAGATGACACTGGCTAGTGCTATTATAAATCATTACTCTTCGACAACTGTATGCTTGCAGTCAAAACAATAAGTGTGTTGAATAGATCTTCAGTATATCAGTCGTTATGATTACAGCATCAGTTCTTGGGTACAAATCCAGGTACAGTATGCAGGTGAGATCCATCAAGTGTGTCCAAATCCAATGACAGAAAGAGTACAGATTAGTAGGGATGCTTGTATCTTATAGTAGTTTAAAAGCATGTATATTGTGATCGAACAGGGATTCTGTGAGGTCTAGCTATAACAGCATAACTAAAACAGAATCTACATGGTTGTCCTCCATGTGTTTTATTATCCATGTCCTCTAGGTTTCTTCCTTTCTTCTTGTGGATAGAAGGTTAGCAACAGATGAGATGTAACACACTGTCTAAATAAAAAGACTGCAGTGTGAGCATACAGCTGTATCCAAAATACACAAAGCACAGCCCAAGCTCTTAACACAGTCCATAACCTTTGCTGACTGTGATTCTCCAATGTGAATGTGGCTATTACTCTGGGCGGCTTGCTCCAAGATTCTCTGCCAAGCTGTTTTATGTCAGTGCCCACTGTGTTTTCCCAGCTCTGTAGGCAGAGATGCCGGTCTATGTTAAAGCTTTTGTTTGAGGCTAGTGGGTGGGCAGTTGGAGGTAAGGCCAAGTAGAGAGACTCTATCAGTTCAGACAGTGTCTGGGAAACAAAGCTGTGTTTGTGTAATCTCACCAGCATAGCGATTCATATATGTGATCTAAATGGATACAAATACAGATATGAATAAGAGTCGCACTACAGATGCAATAACAAAAAGTCACACATATTGGAGCTTTATATTTTCATGTGGGCATGAGTGGATGGTCAGTTACGAACTGTGTGAGCAGGATTAAAGTCTAGTTGAGACTCATTATGAAATGGAGTGATGTAGCTGAGGTTGAGGAACTGTAAAAACTAAATTTACTGACCATGCTGACATTGAAGTTTTTTCCCCAGTGTTTCCAGGAGCGCAGTGGGAAAAAAAAACACACTTCAGGTTTAAATCCAAATAGAGATACCGATATGGATATTTTGAGCTCTAAATACTGTACATACAGATACAGATAGTGTCACTGCGTTACACCTCTAGACCATACATAGATCATCGTTAAAAAATGTGACTGCACTCATTTATTAAAAATGCTGCTACAAATCACATTACTACAAGAGACTTGTGATCTATAGATACCCATGGGGCGGATTTATTTATGTCATGAAACAATGTTTGTAATGTTGTAAACATTATTTCATATCCAGAAAACGTTAGGTGTTCCAACTTTTGTTCCAAAAGTACAAAACTACAAACACATCATGTTGGTATAATCAGACCACTGAGACATGAAGAACATGGACTTCACAGCTGCACATGTAGTACCAAAAAACCTACCAAATGCAGTGATTTCTTTTTGGAGCTTTAAATATTGCTCAATAAACCCTAAGTATGATTCCACATGTTGTTGAAACATAACTGCAAGTCAGTCTGTTCTAGACTAGGGCATGCCTAGGTTTTCTGTCATAATTAAAGTACAAAACGGCGTCTCTATATATCTTTCAGCCTTGAAGCTATTGAGTTCATTCTTATTAAGTAACTCTACTGAGAATCAGTCATTTCTATTTAGCAGTGGGAAACACCACACTGTTTTAGCAGAGATGATGCTTTTTATTATTTGAGTGGGGGACTTCACATTTTGAGACTTTATACTATATATTGTTCAGAAAACAATATGTTTCTCTTTTTCTGTATCTCAACCAGAAGTAACTGTAACACTAATTGTCGATTTAATTTGCATTTTAATTATGTATCAAATACAATGGCTATAAAATAATAAACATGACCATTTATGATGGAAAATGTCATCATTTCATAGTGGGGATCATGATTATTACCCACAGTACCTCTAGTCTCATCTTCTGAGGTAAATATCATTTAATGCTGAAAGAATCGCTGATTAATTAATTTTTTTCTGGGACAAAATGTCAGATTATTTTTATTAGCATTCGAACATTGCAACTTTGTCTGCTCTAAAGTCTAAGCAACCGTGTGTGTGTGTGTGTGTGTGTATACTGGAATTGATTCATATCTTGAAATGATTAGGGTTTTGTCCATTTTGCTATGGCATGTAACCAACAGCTTGATGAAAGCATGTCATTAGAAAAGCACCCCTAACTAGCACATTAGCAATTATTGACATCTTTAAGCAACGTGACTGTTTTTACAGCTGCAATTTGTTAAAATGCTTCCTTATTCACCTGCATGCACAAAGCATATGCCAGATTATAAAGTAAATAAAACCATTTTGGTATTAAAAAAAAACAAAAACATTTATTTTTCTTTAAAGTAGAGGTGTCAAAGCAACTTATAGGCTGGTTGCTGGAATTCAGTCGCTGCACCATCCAACTGGTTTTCCTAGACTGACGCATATTTTATTTTATTATCACTTTCTGTCTCAGTTCCTGAAACTAAAGCTTTTGTTTAACTAATAACATTCCCTGTGTGCGTCTGAGAGCCCGTCTACTGTTGGCCTTTTTACTGTATCACGTCCAGGTGTGGCTTCTGATGAAACTGGAGAACCTTAATGATCACATATATGTATACGTCCAGACCTTCAACTCTTCCTCTTCCTCAACTGGAATCTTAATAATCCATTAAGGGTGTTTGTGTAACACAAGCCTTGCTAATGTGCTCCTTTTGGCATCCATTAGGCTGGCTATAGTTCTCAGTGCAACCAGATGGATTTGTTCACTCACGTCTGCACTGTGTATATTGCATTACAGTCAGCTGGCCTTGGAGATGATTAATTCACCTGTGTGAATTGCATGGCGACTGGGCTGGGCAATCAGCTTGCTTAGGGAGCGAGTGTGCAAAGTACAAAGTACAAGCAATTAGCCTGGTGGTAATGCCCACACATCAATACTGAAGAACGATGCTGAGATGAAAAACAGATCAATTGAAACTATTGTGTCTCTCTCGGATACAGTGACATCACTGCATGAAAAAAAAAGTCATTCATCAAAATGGCTCGAGGAGCTGCTGTACAATAAAACCTCAAAAGTCAATCAAAACTTGCTTTTCCTATGGATTTTTCAAAGTAGGCCCCATGGTTGTTGCAATCACTCTACAGCTGCCTGGAGATACGACAGCATGTGAGACAAAGCAGGAATTGTCAGCAGAATTAGGCAGGACATTAAACAACAAAATGAGGTGCCTGCTGTGTTTTAACCCAACCGAGGTACAAATCTACCGGTGCACAGTGCATGCCATAGTACCTGCATGGATTCCTGCTGTCTTTCCTTCTTCACCTCTGAACCCCCCACCCCCCACCCTCCACCCGAGTGGAAACAAGCTCCACCGTGCTGCTTTCACACTCCACGTTTAATCATGTGAAATTCATGAGAGCATGGAGCTGGCAGCAGGGAGGTTAACGAGGAGCTGCAATAAAAAAGCAGGGTGCCCGATATACATTCCCTTATTTATCTACTAAACCAGCTGCCTGCAATGCATTCTTGTAAATAGATATTGGATTAATGTGGCTTTACTTGCACTGTTGAATAGCAAAGGTGGCTGGAATTTGGTGAAGTTAATTATGGGAATGATTCATAATCTTCATACATTGTATTCATACAATTGACTGGGTCTGCTCTACTGTTCACTCTGTCATTGTATGTCACTAAGGTGGAAATGAATTATACAAGGAATTAATCAAACATAAAGGCATTGAAGAATTTGCATGTATGTTGTAGGTAAAGTACGGGGAAAAAAAGAGAAAATTTTGCCACTAAATGGATTAATTACATTTGAGGGCCCGTTTAACTGGGAGATTCATTAATGCAGCTTTCCTTACATCCACTCATGAATTAGACCTCCCTTGGGGGTTTAGGGTAGGGGGAGTGATGACTGGAGATGGCCAGGACTCTGAGGTCTTTTCAACAAAAAGCCTACTCAAACAATGGATCCAGTGTTACTGTATAACCAGCCGTGCTATCTCCTCCATAGTGCACTATTAGAGATTGCGACAGCTGAGACTCCCAGCAAATCAGGCTGCACAGGGTAACAACTGAAATGCGATCTGTGTCCAACAGCCAGTCCCCACGCCTTAACTTCTCACCCCAGATCTCCAGAGCACGGCCTAGCAATGACTAATAAAATATTGTAGGAAAAGGCCAGTAGTCTAGAATAGTACATTGGGGGAAACAATAAATGATTCCTAAATTGATCTGACCTTTTCAGCAATTGTATTCAGCTGCACAGAAAAGCTGCCACCTTGCTTGGTGAAAGTAACGATCTGGGACGGTGGACTGAACAGATGCTATCCCCAACTTGGCTGGCCCATCATGAAATTTAATAGGCCATAACAATAAAAGTGGGAACACTGGATACACATGGGAAATCAACAGTGTGCCTGGATAGACAGAGCAGAAGGAGAAAGACAGAACAGAATTCAATTACAGAGCATTCATAGTCATATCAGCGGTCTAGACGCTGTAGAGAGACTGTAGCTTAAATATTTGGCAGGTTGTAGAAGGTAAAAGTTGCACATAGAGTGCTTTCACACCTTTTGGTCCAAATCATAAGGAAATGTATATTATTATTATTATTATTATTATTATTATTATTATTATTATTATGGTTCATTTAATATTTGGTTTGGTTTGATTTTGCACTGCACATAATTGAATAAACCAAAAAGCATGTATAGTTGACCATACTATACATACTAATAAACATACTAATAAAACTCTGACATTCACTGGACAGAAATGAAGCCCAACATACGCAGCTTGTTTGGGTCACTTACTGCAGTTGGATTGATTCTAAATCAGATCACTTTCTCAGTGCAATCGAACCATTTAGTTCACACCTGAATGTGATTGCTGTGTTCTCATCTGCACAAATGAACCACACCGAGGAGGAATACACACCAAGGTAAATGCACTTCTATAACAGAGTTTTATAACAATATAACAATGTACATGGAGTAAGCCTGCTTCAGTGTTCTCTTTCTCACATTACTCCAGCACTTTAAGACCTTGGAATGAGTATGCTAACTACACGTGTAAACAAGCATTACTGCTCTTTCATAGAAATCGTACTCTTTTCTACATATTTACTTACAGGATTTAAGGTGCAGACCTTGCAAATACAAGGAAAGGTATGTATGATTCCTGGTAGACCCCACACACATACTCTAAAGCCCTTAGTTCTTCTACAGCTCCTTTAGACTGGTTTATGCTTGTCAGAATGCATTGGAGAGCTGCCTGAACTGTAAGACCAGAATGTTCCTGGTTTTTAGGAGCAGTTTGAGAATCTTGCCTATCTGTCATTCAAACTGGCAAGTGTGGGGACAGAGAGGTAATAAATAAAAAATATTTCTGTCTGTTCAAATTTAATGGTAATGACGAGGAAGTTGCAGTTTTTACTCTAAACTAATCTCAGAAAGATGCTCTTGGATTAATGATAATCATGTTGGGATTATTATAATTATGAGATAATGGTTTGGAGGTTGTAGTTGGAGCTGTTTATCTCAAGAAACTAGTTTTTTCTATGAAAACACAACAACTTAAAGGTTTTCACAGGTTTATAGATAGAAAGCTAAACTGCACTGTACATGTGTCCTAAAAGTCTCCATACATTGAGGAAATAACCACTTTTTAACAAAATGTCTTCCAAAAGTTTTCATAATTAGTTTACTATGTATATATATATATATATATATATATATATATATATATATATAATGTTGGGTTATTTTTTCTACCCAAACATTGGGTTAAGCCTTTTTGGGTTAAGTTTTTGAGTAGTTTTGTGTGGGTTAATGGTTGGGTCATTTTCACAGAAATCATGACGGCTTCAAAAGTGAATATCATGTACTGCTTCCTCAGTGTCGGCGTTAAACTACCAGTGTCATGTGTTTATGTTGGCTGTGAAATCTGGACTGGGGTTATTCTATAATTCTCTCAGGTCTGCATCTTATCTGAGTCTCTGAGTTAGGCTTATCTAGCTGGATGCTGTCACCAATAGGGATGAGTGACGCTAACCTAGACTCTCACCTGAGTTAATAACATTACTTTAGCATGCATCTCCTTAGCAAACAACACATCTGTGTTATTTTTGTTATTTTTTAACACATCTTTGTGTGGAAATGTTTAACATACAGCATGTGTTAAATGTTCTAACACACTGAGGATGTTAAAAGCAACACAAAATTGTCCATCTTAACTACACATGCAGGTGTGTTAAAAATTAACACATGATGGAGTGAAGGTTCATATCAATATATTTATCCATAAAACCACTACTGTACACTGGAAAAAGCAAAAATTTGCGATAACATTCCAGTTTACATGACGTTAAATGCACTGCTATCTTTGTTAGCTTTGGCTTACTTGTTTGTAATGCTCACTGGATCTTAAGTTGGTTACTCAGTTTTTGGGATGTTTTAAACGTTTCCTTTGATCAAAATCTGACGTTTTTGGCTTAAATATATGACTTATTTGGGTCATTTACTTCAAAGTGTATATATAAACATCACTTTAGCAGCTCTAGCAATACATTTCTGATCACCTTCTTGTGTATAAATAAAGGATATACCATGTTGTTACACATATTTGTTTATAATGTGGTATATTTCCAAAGGGTAAAAATAACCCTGAAAATATTAACCCATTTATGAAATAAAATTAACCCAGCATTTTTGTAAAAATGAAACCATCCTTTGGGTTGAAAAACAACCCATTTGCTGGGTTAAAATTAACAACCCAACTTGGTGGGCCAGTTTAAGCCAAAATATATTCTGTCCTATATTTACCCAGCCATTGGGTTAAAAACAACAGGTCTTATATATGAATTAACCATTATTATAGGAATGTTAATGTATGTGTTAATGCATTAAACAAGAGTATTAAAATAAGCATGTGATTTGCCTTGCAGCAAACCCTGACCCTTCTGACCAATCAGATTTGAGTACTCAACAGTGTTGGAGTATAACTACTTATAAACTTTTTTATTTTAAAAGGATTGCTGCTACCACATTGCTTCTGAGAATTTTTTTTGACTAGAGAGTCATCATTTGTAGTGTTGCTACTACCCATCATCTCTCCTCAAATGTCTTCTATGCTCCTGGAAGTAGCCAGCCTATTTGGAGTTTTCTGTTTAGGAAAAGTCCATTTTCCAAACCACATCAACCCATCCCCTCTCTGGAGTGCTTTTCTCTCTCTCTCTCTCTCTCTCTCTCTCTCTCTATATATATATATATATATAT
>JANDJT010000012.1:6989517-7001348 GCA_024331685.1 Stegophilus panzeri
ATATATATATATATATATATATATATCAGAAACCTGTTGAAATGGAAGCATAAACCAGTCTTAACCTATTTTGTCTAGACTCTGAGTGGGAAAGGCTGTGTGTCTGTGGGTTTATGCCTGAGAACTAAGGAGCTTCTCAAGCCTATGATCACTGCGTGGCTTTTGTGAGTAGAGAACACTGAGGTATTATATCTGTCCATTCAGTGAAGGCCCATAAAACTAATCCTCATTTAGTCACTGTCTGTGTATGACCATATGTTGTGGCTGGTGGCACATAACAGTTCCTAGCATATGCACACACACATAGTGACCCATCACACGCTGACCTTCCCTTGCTCTCTCTAGTAGTTGAGTGGGTATAACTATAAAGCCTCAAAGCCAGATGTGTTCCATCAAGTGTTCTGGAAAGAATACAACGCCAGCTGGATTTTGCCTCAGCCTGCTAATCAGATTTTTTCCATTGACTAAGTTCAGATGGATTCAGCGAACACCTGACTACATTCACTTTCACAAATTTTGCATGTTTTAAAGAGAAGTGTTAAAACATGGTCTAGGATTTGTACTAGATTCGTTCACATTAGCAAAAGAAGCTAGCTGTGCTAGCTATGTACACTCACCAAAGGCATTAATGATCCCTGTTACTTCCTTACAAGCTTTATTTTTTTGTCATAATGTCTCTGTATACATTTAATGAGAGGTCACATATGACAAGATAAGATGAAACCCCAGTTATCAGGAATTCTTCCATTTTTGAACATCAAATAGGAAATGGGAACTAATTGCATGAGGGGAACTGAAGAAACATTGGACCACATGCACCATAGGATTGGTCTGAGGAATCATTTGAGCCAATCATTTGGATTTGTCACTTCACAGCACTGTACCTAATTTGCATAAAATCTCAATTTGAATGTCTCAGCAATTGTCATCATGTGTAGAACGCTAGAAACAAAACTTGCATTTACACTATTAACTTAAATTTCAAAAAATTTAAGTTGGTGGCTATGGTGGCTCAGAAAATAGGACTGATGTTGGCTCAGAAAAAACAAGCAATGTTTAAGGCTCTGGGTTTCCGATCAAAAGTCTGAGCACTGCCAAGCTGCCACTGTTGGACCCTGACCCTCAATCGTCAACTGCTTCAGGGATGATGTACCATGACTGACCACAGCTTCCTTCCAGGATGAGATCTGCAAAGGAAAGAATTTTGTTGCACTGTACACATGTGTATATGTATAATAACAAAGGCTTGCTTTCTTGGTTTCTAAAGGGGATTTGGGACCTTGGGGCAAGTAAGACAAGGGGCCTTATTCCCAGACAAGAACAATTTGAGAGGCCAGAATGAAGTCGTGTCAGATAGATTTAGAGCTAACTCAATCACAGTTTTGTTTTACAGTCTATTGCCTGGGCTGTGTGAGCGTTGTGTGTGTGTGTGTGTGTGTGTGTGTGTGTGTGTGTGTGTGTGTGTTGAGGGGTTGGTGGCAACATCACACTTTTTACTGAAAGGCAATATCCTACCTGCCATGACTGCACCCCTGAAGCCACAAAGGCTTCTCATTGCGATGATATGGCATTATAGTGATAGTTACGGGGTAGAAGGTAGCTTAAAATTTTCCACAGGAAGAACCTATAAGCAGCAACCAAACCAGAGTAAAACAGGACATCCATCTCTGTATTGGCATGTCTTACTCCCACTATCAAACACATTCACTCCATCTTTTTAAACCCTCACAAACACAAAGCTCTTCATTTGTCTTCCGTTATCTATTCATTTGTCCACTCTGAGATGCTATCAAAGTGATGGACAATTATTTACTGAACAGTGCATTAGATGTTAGTACTGTTTGACTTTATAGAAGATTAATGATTTATAATCCCACAAACTGGTGTTACTCAGAAGAGGATGAGTTCCCTCTGGAGTCTGGTTCCTCTCAAGGTTTTGTCTCAGGAACACCTCTGTCACCTCTGGCTTGTTCATTAGGGATCTAATTCTACATCTGGGTTTCTGTAAAGCTGCTTTGTGATGATGTCTACTGTTAAAAGTGCTACACACAAATACACAATTGAATTGCAAAAAATCTAATATTAGATACCTTTTTTGCACTTCTTGAAAAACTCAACAAAAAAAATCACCTTTCTGCTGCAGTGAATTAATTTTTATTTATATTAATTTATATTTATATTAATTTTTAAATGGCCTCTTAGCTTTAACCCATCAGCTGACTGTGTATATCAGCAGATATAAAATATACAGTGTGTATATACAGATATACGATAATAAATATGAGGCTCATCTAGTTGTGACTAGAACTGTGCATTAGGACTGGAATCCCATAGAATGCAGCACACAAAAAAAATTATATATAATTTTTATATATGTGTATATATGTGTGTGTGTGTGTGTGTGTGTGTGTGTGTGACCATATATATATATATATATATATATGAAGCTCACGGGACAAAGACCATGTTGTGCGATGCAGTTAGAGTATTCATTTATGACATGTTGAGAGCACTGGTATTTTGTTTCCAGTGTTTCTGGGGGCATATTGGTATGGTTCATATTTAATTAAAAAATACTGTTTAGGCCACGCCCACTTCCGTTTTAAATCTGAAAACAGATTACACCCCTAGTGTACATATGTGGGTGTGTCTGGCTGTGTGTGTGTGCGTGTGAGAAAGTAAAAACCATGCTGTCTATATGCCAAATGTGAAGGGTGCCAGCTGTTTCCATGTGTGAGCACACTGTTCTTCTGTTCTGCTCTCCTAAATCAGTCTTATTTAAAGCAGCCAAGCAGAAAGCTTTACCAGCTTGCCCACACCTCTCACATTTCACAATCAACAGAAACACTCCCAGTAATACTTCTGAGCACGGATCCAGCAACCTCTGCTCTCACCTCTCTTTGTGCGGCATTTACCCAAGTTTACAGAAGATTATTATGCACTCTTTCAGTGCTGAGTGGAATGGCACCTGGTGTAACACTCAGACATATGGAATAAAATCTGAGTGCAGTTTTATTTGGCAGAATCTCAAAAACAGATCTAAGAAGCAAAGCGTCAAGGCAGACAAAGGTCAAAGCAGGGTCATGCAGAGTCCATAACTCATGAATATACTGAGTCACATTTGAGCCGAATACTTGAGTCCGCACCCAGATCTGATTCTGGGCTCGGCTCATAATCTCAGGTATGCTTTAACATTCCTTAAAATTCTTTTTGAACCATGACCATAACAACCCTGCCATCAATAAACATGAAACAGTAAGTAATGTGATAAGTTGAACCGATCATGGTGCTCAACATACAGCACCGATAGCGAATAGTATCCATACCAAAGTTCAGTGGAAGTGAGACCCAGACCACCATTTTCAAGAGGACCAGGGATCAGACTGTGACTGGGCTTCAAAATGGCTTTCACACTTCACCAAACATACTGTACAAACAAACTCTCGGGGCAAATTGACCTGAGTCTGGAAGAAGTGCACGTGTGAAAATGAACTAAAAGGAGGGCAAAATGATAGGCAAACATGAAAAGTGAAAAGGAAAGCTCAGACAGTTCAGGCTATGCAAAACCAAAAGTGAAGCTTATATACACAGGTAAGGAAGGAGTCAGGGGTTATATTTGACGTATGACTACACACATACATCTAAATATTTTTTGGAAGAATGGTGCTCTATCCCTTCAGTACAGTTCCAGAGACATGTACAATCTATACCAATACTCCAAAACATGATATCTTAAAAAGTAAAAATATCTTGAACATTGTCAAATGTATCTAGTATTTCCTATTCTAAGATTACACTAAACCAAATATAATATTATTAAACCTATTTCTAGATTTAAAAAAAAAAAAAAAAAACTACTAATTTTGCGGTTATAATCTTGTTCTATTGGCAGATCTTGCTAATTTCAATCATTTATGTCGAGAAAGATGCAAATTGATCTTCCAGTAGAATAATGTAGAGCTTTTAGTAAAGCTTTTAGTAGAAATGTCTAAAAATAAGTTTAATAATCTTATATTTGGTTTATTGCAAGTTTTTAATAAAAAATACTAGATAAATATGACTAGTGTTCAATATGTTTTCCCTTGCTAAGATGTCAGTTTTTGCAGTGAAGGTGTATTGAAGATGTTCTCTTGGCTCATGGTGGCCCGACACCTTATTAAAACACCTTACACACTTCTGGAGCTTTTTACATGGGAGCCTCAGCTGGCCCATTCCAACCTGTTTCATTATATTCAGCTCTGTCAGTTTATATAGAAATGATTTCTTGAAGGGAAAGGCTGTATGAAAGTTGGGGGGCTTTGGTCTGCACTGTTTGACGTACTCTCATTACTTTTAGCTTAGTCCATGTGCACTGCTGGCAATCCTCTGGGTTTCATCTGAACCTAAACCACATAGCTCTTATTAGATTGCCATGTTTGCTTTTATTTTGCTTATATCCATGCAAAGAAAAATTTTAGCATGGAAATTGTACAGTCATCCTCCATATTTGTCTGAAAGATTTGATGCTTTTTGAGTTCACTATTGAGCAGATCTATTGAGCTTTTTTATTTTTTATTTTATAGACAAGGTGAAAATGTCTTCTGCCCTATTTAAATAGTCTGTCAGTACTCCTAATGATATGCAAACCTAGGAATTAACATTGCAAGAGGGAGACCTGAGGAGATCATTTTTTTTGGGTGGATGTCAGTGCTAAATGTGAGACGGACTCCACCTGGAATGTTACTACATTAATTACTTTTCTGACATTTAATATTGAGTCATTCAATCATTCGTTCAATTTCAGTAACCATTTTATCCTGTTTGGGGTCATGGTGGATTCAGAGCATATCTTGCAAGGCCAGAAAATATTCTAGTCCACTGCAGGGCAAACTGCTTTCCTTTGAATTGTTATGCACATTTGCACACTCAAACACTGTCCTTTTTTGCTATCTCTCTTTTTCTTCTCTTCCTCTTTGTCAAGTGTATTCAATACTCCATAAACTATATTGTTAACTTTATGAAGTGGAATATTTTGTACATGTGTGTTCTGCCCATAGTGAGAGTTCTCCAGTCTTGCTCGTGTGAACTGCTATAGCTGTGTAGAAATCTCCTGATTAAGCCTTTTAGTCCATTTCTTTGATTGGCAAATACCTCATTTCAGAGGAAAAGGAACCTGCTTGTGTCGTGTCGATTTATAGCTGCCTATATGTGAGAATTTCATCACAGAGGAGCCATTTTATTACAAATGTTACTCTGATAAACAAACACTGTAAACTGGGCTAAAATGATACATTTAGCAAGCATTTGAATCAGATTTGATATACAAGATAACAGATTACACTATCAAATAGAGGTGGGACAAAATAGTCCTTTCAAAAATGGGTTGGAACACATCCCCAGCATAAGTTACAGGTCACAAATTAGCCAAAAAAGGTTGGACAAGCCAAGAAAATGTTGATTTTTATTGTTCTGGAGTTTTATCCATTTTCTTACTGCATTGACCTTGTTATATTCCACTTGTAGTCATTGGGCATTAATGATATAACCAAGACAGTGAATCTTGAAGTTTCACACAGAGTCAATTCCCTATGGATGACAGAATGTGATGGAAATGGAAGAACTTTCACTCAGATTTGGAGAATACACTGAAATATTGTGGATGTAAATTATTAAACTAAAATTGATATGTAAATTATTTATTGCTGCACTGTCTGCTTGGAAGATAGAGTGGGTTTTAATGGCATCGTGAGGTTTTCGTATTGCCCCCAGGTAGCTTTCCATTTATTGCTCCCTCAATTTCCATACATTTTATGCATTGCTCAAATTAAGGTGAAACAATGTTCCTCCTTTAATTTGTCTACACCCAGCATCACTGCAGGAAGACAATACCAGTATTTGACAGTGATGTGGAACTTGTAGTAGTCAGTGCAAGGTTGCATTCCTCTGTCCTTTTTTTTCCACAAAGAGGAAACCCACAGTGTTTGAGCAAGTAGTTATGTAATGTATTCATCCCTGTCTTAAATATGAGATATTATGGGTATATGCAGCCCAATGGAGAAATGGGTCAGGGTTAGACAGGTGGTATTGATCTTATTGAATTCCTTTAAGTATTCTTTAGGACTGATTTGCTGCTCAGAAATGGTTCGCGTTTAAATCTGGTTGCTCTGCATGCTATACTATACGGCCCAAAGTTTTTGGGTGCCTGGCCATTACACCCAGCTGTGGTTTTTCCCCAAACTGTTGCCACAAAGTTGAACCACACAACAGAATGTATTTATATGCTGTAGCATTAACATTTCCCTTCGCTGGAACTAAGGGGCCTAAACATGTTCCAGCATGATAATGTCCCTGTGCACAAAGCGAGAAACATGAAGATATGGTTTGGCAAGATTGGTGTGGAAGAAATCAAGTTGCCTGCACAGGACCCTGACCTCAACCCTGCTGAACATCTTTAGGATGAAATTTGATTGCCAATTGCACCCCAGACCTCCTCAACAGTCATCAGTGTCCGACCTCACTAACGCTCTTGTTGCTGAATGGACACAAATCCCCACAGCCATGCTGTGGCGGTTGCATGTCATGTCAGTTGTAGCACGCAAAACCTGACTTGAACCCCATAGAAAATCTCTGGTGGAATTTGAAGAAGGCAGTTGCAGCACACAAACCCAAAAATATCACTGAACTGGAGGCCATTGCTCATGAGGAATGGCCTAAGATTCCTCAGGAACGCTGCCAGAAGCTATGCATCTCATTTGCCGCAAGTCATAACAGCAAAATGGTGCTCTACTAAGTACTAAAGATGCTTGCCATGAAGGGGTTGAATAATTTTGAAACTGGAGAAGTCATTATAAGTTGCATTTTCAGTTGAATTTGGGGAAACCACTTGAAGCATTCGTTGTGTTAAACTATTTTAATTGCTATTGTTTGATTTGTTCATTGCAAACAGCTGAAAGTCTGTACATTTTGAGAATAAACCTGATTTGCAATGGGGGTCGAATAATATTGATTGCAACTGTATGTTGTTTCTATTTCTCTAGTTATAAAACTAAACTTCATAGCTAAAACATGTAACAGTGTAGACGTGTTTATTTCGGTGCATTTGGGACGTGGCAGTACACAATTCCTCAGTCTCCTGAGTATGCTAATGCTCTGAGTGTAGTCAAACAAAGTTGAAATGATCATATTTTAGTTTGAAGTACTGGGGATAAGAGGGCAAATCTATGTGCTGTTCCATCTGTGTGAGGCCTCTGAGTGCAGGCATTAGCTGTCAGTGAGATGGAGTGTTGCTTGGGACTTTCAGATTGTCTCAGCATTTCCCAAGGGGACGCACATGCCCAATGGGCATCATCACAATTATCATCATGCTCATCAACACCACTGTCATCAGTGTCAGCGGAAAACAATACAGGCCAGTAGTTTGATTAAAAGTGGCCTGGCAAGGTTTTGCTCATGATCTTCAATCATCATCAGCTCCTCCATTTCTGTCAGGTTCACTGGGGTTTCTCTGGAGTTTTCCACAGCAGTGCATGGAGCCTTCTGTCCCACTGATCAATGCTACTGTTAAAATGAGTGTGGGGGAAGGAGGGGAGTGTGCCAAGATGATCCCTGGAAGCTAGAAACAATGCATATGGACCTGCCTCCATTCCCCTCGCTGTCACTCAGGCTGTATCTCCCCTGGACTACCTTGCTTGGACTCCTGCTGCTAGGTAGCTATTAACACCCAGGCACTCAGCAGGGTGTACTGTTTAAAAAATGAAGTTGGACGTTTCTCTATTGTAACGAATTGACAGCTGATTGGGTCCTCAATCTCCTCTCGTGCTAGAATCCATCTCTATAAAGCAACACCTTTTGTCAACAGCAAAGTGCAAGCACTGACCACTGCATCATATTTTACCAACCCCTCCTTTTATCCTATTCATTGTGTTTTGACTCTCTCTCTCACTTTCTTTCTCTCTCGCTGCTCCCTGCAGGGATCTATGATGGTGACCTGCATAACAAACAGCAGTGTCAGTGGGCAGGCCTCATTGCATACTGGATTGAGGTTGTGACAGGACCTTACCAGGTGAGATAAATGGTCTACATTACTCATGCTGCTCTGAATAGGAACACAGAATGGGCAGGCATTGAAATACAACAGCCGCACTGGATCCATCAGACTTTTTTCCCCTCAAGCGCAGCCTTTAGTCTAAATTAAATGTTTTTTTTTCCCCGAATACATTCTATTAGGCCATAAAACAGGCCCGCTGTTATCTTTCTCTCCGGAGACTCTCTTGCTTTCTCACTCTCCCTCTCTTCTTTTCTTCTTCCCTTTTGTCCTGTAATTCCCTCGTCTTTTCACAGGCAGAACTTCATGCTCCAGTGGACACCATTTTCCATCCTTCAGTAGAGATTGATACACAGATGCCTATGGTTTCCGCTTGTCTTCAGGCACTTCTCATAGGATCCTTAGAGTCGCTATAATGATAATATCTCCCTTCTAAAACCTTTACCGGGTTGCCTAGAAACCCCTAATCAGTAGACTACTGGCCAAGAAGGTAAGAGTGGAAAGACAGAGAACATAAATCCTCCATAAATCCCTCAACACCCCCATGCGGATATGTGGCAAGATAAAAGAAAAAAGGCGCTGGATCAGAATGAACATATGACTATGCTTATGCTTTATACAAAAAAAATTATCTAAGCAAGCTACAGCATTCATCATTCCTCACAAGCCCAGCATGACTTTCCATGAATTTAATCCAGTATTATATATATACAATTTATAAGATTTGGATGTGCCCTTCAGTCTGTGTGTTCCATTTGTCTAGTAATCATGCTGGAAGTAGCAAGCACTACTTCCCCATATGTTTGGATTAGAAAGTGATTACTGGTAGTATATGAACATGGAAGCTGGCCTTAAACTGGCTGTGCTCAGTGAGGTAAGGATTAGCTAGCCTATAATCTAACAGCACTGATCCGTATTGATTCCTCTTGGTATACCTGGCCAACAGGCACTGCCTCAGATATGTGCACTTAATCTCCCAATTTAGGAAGCAGACAGAGAAGGATGGAGAATTGAAAGAAAATTAAATGCAAAATGTGTCCACAGCTTACAGCTCCCCAGGCTGTTAAGCAAAGAGTTAACAGGATAAAGAATGAGGAGGACTGATATACCATATATCTCATCTGACATCACATGG
The DNA here is from genome assembly GCA_024331685.1 of Stegophilus panzeri. NCBI lineage: Eukaryota > Metazoa > Chordata > Actinopteri > Siluriformes > Trichomycteridae > Stegophilus > Stegophilus panzeri. Next base: position 6,998,676 of record JANDJT010000012.1, read on the forward strand.
TACAGTGAACCTGCTCTTGTAAACACTTGTTATGTGTAAACTTATCTTGCACCTTTTATTTTACATTTAAACCATTTTGTTTTATTAACCCTTGCGCATCCTTATGGACGTTTTTGTCTTTTAAAAAAATTTTAAATAATTTTTTCTGTGTTAATGCAACAGCATAAATTTTACAAAAGGTGTGTATTTTTATTGGAATTTTAATATTTCACCCTCATTTGCTTTCATAAATCTATTTTAAACTAGGTACAAAAATAGTTACACAGAGGATCTTAAGGACAAAAATGTCCCCATTGAAACCCATTCAAACTGCAATATTTAATCCCTGTGACGTTTAAGCATAAAATCATGCATTCTGTGTTAATAGGCTATTATTTTGTTGACAAGGGTTCAAAACATTGAATTTAAAAAAGAAACATTCTGAAATGTGTAGTATTTTCTCAGGTTTAGCCTAGGGGGAAAATACATGCTTTTCCTTTTTTTCTGATTCTGCTGTATTATAGAGCGCTGCAGACCGACTGAATAAATGATGCAGCTATAAGTGTGTGAGTGTGTGTATGGATATCAGAGTTGTGGTTCGTATGTGTGTACTGAAAATATTGTGTGTGTGTGTGTGTGTGTGTGTGTGTGTGTGTGTGTGTGTGTATATATGTGAAGAGTTTGAAAGAAAGAAAGAAATGATATTTTACTGGAAATCACAAATCCCACCCCATGTGTATGAGTCAAAGAAGGTTACTGAGCTTTAAAGATTTTTTGCATTATGCAAAGAAACTGGCATTTAAAGGGTTAACATTCTGAAAATGAATGAATGTTTGGTAGTTATGATCAGTGAAAGTTGAAAAAAATAATAATATATAATATTTCTGACAGTTTTTTGACATGGACATTTTTGTCCTTTATAGACCTGAGTGGTAGTTTTTTTGTTTTTTATTTAATCTGACACTGCATAAAAAATATGAATGTATCTAAATTAATGTTGTTGTTAATCATTGACATATCAAAGATTGTAATAATCAACGAAAAAAAAAATCTGCTTAGCTTTTAGTATATGAAAAATAATTACTTTTTTTTTTTTCCCCTATATAAAACATCTGTGGCATTATATAAACAAACCAGCATTTAAAGGGTTACAATTCTGAAAATGAATGAATGTTGGTAATTATGATTAGAACTGATGCTGGTAAAAAAAAAAATATCGACGTCAGTGAAATTAATATATAATACGTTTTTGACAGTTTGTGGACATGGATATTTTTGTCCTCTATGGACCTATGTGTAACTTTTTTTTTAATTGACGCACAAGGGTTAAGTTAAACTGTAAAAATAGGAAGCTATATTGAAAAAAAAAAAAAAAAGATATGAGAAAGGAATAACAAGGTAAGAGGGACTGAGAATGTGTCATACAATAAACATAGAAGAAACAACATATTGCTGGAGCAGTATGTGCCACTAGCTTGGACGAACAGACTTCCTGTTTCCCATCATCTTCAGCTTCATATGCGCTTTACTTGTGTATGACTAGATTTCTCCTTTTTAGTAACAAAGAAAAATGTGAAATTTTGAATAATGAGCATTCCTAGGGTTTAAATGTTCGCAAAATGTTTGTTGGTGAGAGTGAAATGTGCACAGTTATTCAAATTGACTTAATATAATGGAAAAGCATCTTTTTATGAGGGAGGACCGTGTTCAAAGATGCACTTTTATGATTCAGGCAGCTGAGTATGACAAAAATATCCCATTTGAAGACTGTTAGAAGAGCACAACGCTCTCCACTTTTTCACACATCCCTTCCATGAACTTTCAGACTGCTTGTGTTTTCCCACATGTCCTCTGGATACAATCAGTTGTCTTTCTTTTGAATGTGGGATTAAGAGGCAGTGCAGGTTGTCTCATCTAAATGCTCTAAAGTAATTAAAAACTGTTCAAGGCACAACATAGTCATTGCAGATATGGTTCATGTTTTGTAGGTCTGCATATGTGACATTTTTCAATAATACTGATATCAGTGTAATTTAGTGGACAACTCCTGTTTGGTCATTTCCTTGCTAAGTATGAATAGCAAGGCATCGCACTGTAACCATGACCTTTATGTGTAGCCTATAAAAATTCCCTTAGCAATTCAAATCCCGGAGTGACACAGGTGGTCCTTCACTCAGTTATAGAACTGTGGTTAGATACATAACCTTATGTTCTACTTCCTTTTATTCCAGACCACCTGGGTGTATATAAAATTTGTCAAAAGGGGATTGTAACACAGCCCAATGGCACACGTCAGCAGACAATAATGGATAGCACTCATAAATGGTGTCAATACTAGTATACTTTATTGAAGATACTTTATTTAAAGTGTTGATACTGTTCTTTCGGCTATTTGAGGATGAAAATTAGTCAAGTGCTGATTTTGTACTCTATTGAGGATAATATTAATAATAAGAATCTTAATACTGTATTCTATTGTAAATGAGGATCACTCAAACTCACCACAGAGCATGTGAAGCAACATTCAGTCTGTAAAATCTGGTAGATGGTTAACTCCATTTTACCAATTCATAAATTTCCACAAGTGACACTCCTCTTAGTGTGGCCCAGGAGGTAGTCATACATACAGTATCTCACAAAAGTGAGTACACCCCTCACATTTTTGTAAATATTTGATTATATCTTTTCATGTGA
>JANDJT010000012.1:7001448-7021758 GCA_024331685.1 Stegophilus panzeri
GTTGTCACATGAAAAGATATAATCAAATATTTACAAAAATGTGAGGGGTGTACTCATTTTTGTGAGATACTGTATATTGATTGACATTTAATGGAAGAAGACACCTCCTGATTTTAGTTCTGTTGTGTCCAATCTTATGCACTAAGATCCAGTGTGACTGGAGTCACAACTGGTAGTCAATTGAAGGCCAAAATCAGCTGATGAATGATTGGAACAAAAAAACTTGCAGCCACACCGGCCCTTGACAGATAAGATTGGACACCTCTGTCTTAGTTGAAGTATGCTTTTACAATCACTTGCTTTACCCAGAGAACCTGTTTTTAGACAGCAGAGCCCCTTAATATTGTTCCCTAAAGTATACAAACAGCTGGTCAGTGACTCACCAGCTGACAGTCACTTCCGCATTACACTTGAGAGCCCTTGCTATGGGCCTTGGCACAGTTTCACCTGCAAGTGCAGACTGGTTTACAGGTTTAACATATATCGATATAGTATGATTGTGTAAGCCTACTTTAACATCTTTGACAGGAATATTGGCTTTGGCAACAGCACGGTTGATCTCTGGTCCCCAATGCTGACACGGCATGTTGACTGATAACACATGCAATTTGTCTACTCATCTGACTGTAATGAAGCCAAAGTCACTTTGTATCTGCATCTTCCATTGGTTCATGTGGTAAGTTGGGCAAGCTACTGAGCACCAAGTCCAGGTCCCACTGTTATTTTTCATCAAGGTTGGTGATGTTTATAGTTCCAAGGTTTTCACTATATTATGCAATCTGAGCAGTAAACAATCAATCTGTCCCCTGTTCACAGACAATGCTGCCATATAAACCCAGAAAGAGTCGCTTTTGGTCAACTCTGCAAGAACTCCAGCTCTTAAATTTGGCCCATGACAGCTCTTCCAATCTGCATTAAATTGCAGTAAATGCACTCACTATTTCTCTTCCATGGTACTGATCAGCCAATTCATCCACCCGCTTCAGTTGCTGATGCTGCAAAGCAAAGGAGCTTACTTTTTTTCTTTCGAGCAGGCTCGGCTAACATATAAGCTTCTTGCTGTGGTCACACTGTACGGCAAAATATTAATTAGACTATCCTTATGTACAGTAATCCACGGTTCTCCTCGGGAATATTATTGATTTCAGTTTCTTAGCTGAATATGCATATAAGGTAGTGTTTATTGTTTAAGATTGTTAGACTCTTCTGAGAAGAATGAGCCTATTTACATGGTATTTGGATCACTATTGGCTGTATAGCAACTCTGCCTAACCAAACATACCCAACCATATCTGAGTATAGACAATCTAAAATATCCCTTCACTAGTGTAGTTTCTGTCTCTTTCATGCTCACACTCCTGCTTTATTTACACTCTCATGCTTTCTCTCCTGATTGGCTGCAGCTCCTTCCGGTTACCATATAACAGAACTTCTTTCATGCCTGCACCTGGGGCATGATAACTTTGGACATATGTGAATTGCTGTATAACATATGCATCTAGTATATTTCCATCCAATTCTGATCTGACATCCCTAACAGAGCAGAGACTATGAATTACTATCACAGGAATGTCAGGTGACTCACAGCAGCTCAGGAACAATATATTTTACTCACTAACTCATAATCAACTCAAAAACCTTGTAGGCATTTCCCATTATCCTGAAGGGTGCCTATAGTTCTTGAGTTGACTTTATTTTCAAAAATAAAGACATTAGCATTGTCCAGCCAACACAGTAATTCAACCATTTGCAGTCTTATTAAGAAAGGATGAGAAACAATTTTTCTCTTGCTCTCTCACCCTTTATAAGTGACTTCCATCTGTTTTCACTTTAGCATTAAGGCTTGTTTTATGTGCTTTATGTGTGTGTGTGTGTGTGTGTGTGCATGAGAGAGTGTAGCTTCCTGTGCCAGTGCAAATCTATCCAAGCCATTCCTGTTTATTTTCTGTGAGTTTTAGCACTGCTGTTAATGTGGGCCAAACAAATTCCATAGACTTCTCTGAGATGGGAAATGTTAGGATGCTAATCTGAACCAGGGGACTTCACTAAATCGTCCATCCATCCATCCATCCATTCATCCATTTTCTATACCACGTATCCTACAGGGTCGCGGGGAACCTGGAGCCTATCCCAGGGAGCATTGGGCACAAGGCAGGATACACCCTAGACATGGTGCCAATCCATCACAGGGCACAATCACACACCTATACACTATGGACACTTTGGACAATCAGCCTACCATTCATGTCTTTGGACTTGGGGAGTACCAGGAGGAAACCCCTGCAGCACAGGGAGAACATGCAAACTCACACAGGGCAGCGGCAAAAATCGAGCCCCCGACCCTGGAGGTGTGCGCACTCACTAAATCATGTCATGCGTTAAAAAAAAAAAAAAAAAATTCCTTCATTTTCCCAGTTTCCCACTTATCAGTGGAAAGTGGTAGCTCAGTGGTTAAAATGTTGGACTACTGAGTGGAAGGTTATGAGTTCAAATCCCAGCACTGCTGCCACTGCTGTGCCCTTGAGCAAGGCCCTTAACCCTCAAGCTCAGTTGTATAAATGAGATAGATGTAAGTCACTTTGGATAGGGTGTCTGCCAAATGCTGTAAATGTAAATAATTTAAAAGTAACTTTGGCTGTGGATGGTTTGGCATTGTAAAAGGTACCATATGCTAGTCTTAGGGCAGAGCTTCTGTAATAAAATTGCAGAAAACGTTAAGCTGGGATGTGTGTATGGTTTTCATTTGGTTTACAGGCAAGACAAGAGACCATGTAGCGATCAAGGTTGGAAAAAAAAATACGTGAAGAAAGTTTTTGCACTAAACTATCAAACAGCCAGCTGATTTTGTCAGTTAATCACAGTAACATCAAACGGACAGATTTTGCTTTAAGGTGTGTTGTCTGGTATTATTTAAAACATTAACCTTAAAAGTAGATGATAGACAATTAAACAGCATTCGTTGCTTTACAATTCAGGCATTTGGGGGAATTCTTTGAACAAAAAGAAAAATTTCTTTATTTATGATATGTTGTGCCTGAAGAAAGATGCCAGCCTTGTCTTCCTTTGCTTTTTGACAACTTGACAATCCGTACTTTCACTCCTCCTCTCTTTTAGCTCTAGCCTGACCCAGTTTCTCTGGCTTTTAAATCTTTTTTTAGCAGAAGGCTGGATGTATAAGATTTAAAAAAACAAACAAACAAAAAACAACAACTCTAATGTACATCTGAAGGAGTCAGCCTTCTCTTTCATGTACAATATTACTGATGCCAAGGCTTCCAAAGCAACGCAATACAGACCAGATATTGCCTGTTTTTCATCATTTCGCTTGTCTTTGTAAGAAATGCTTGAAAGGCGTCACACAGCAGAGAGCACAGAACAATGCAAAGGCTGAAGGGAGGTAGGGGAGATGTGTGAAAGGCCCCTCAGGTTATTCTGACTTCATGCTTTGCTCTTCTGCACTTCACTTGCTGTTGCAAGCAGCATTTACTGCCATTCAGCTGTTTGCTCTTTCATACATGTACTCTCTGTGGAAAGGATTAAACCACTCGCCTTCCACAGCACCAGCCCTCACCAACACTTTTTTTCCTATTGCTTTTCACATCGTTCATCCACAGAACTGGCAAGGTGTGGCAGATAAATGAATCCTCGAGGCCCTGGGCTGCAAAAGCACACTGCTTTGAGCGAACCCCTTGTCAGCCTTAATGTCTCCTTGACCTTAGGTGAACAGACTGACCTGTGCGCTAACAATGAAAAGAAATGTCACAGATGTCATAGGTGAAGCCCCTGTAATTTAAGTGCACAGTGTACAATAGGGAATGAGATATTATTGAGTTTATATGAATCATATACTCTATTTTCCTCTCGTGAGAATATTGGATGGCTTGAAAAATATATAGCACCAAACTTTCAGTAAGCTATGGAGTGATCTCTTGCAGGATGGGTCTAAATGCCACAGCAGCAATCACAGTAATAACGCTTTATAGTAGGTCATGAGTGCTATAGGGCTGCAGTCCCTTTCCCCTGAAATTCTGACACTTCTATCTGAATGCAAGTATTGTATTTACAGTGCTCCTGAAAGACCAATTCATTTGTTTGTGCTATACACTAAAGACATTTGGGTTTAAGATCAAAAGATGCATATGAGACGAGAGTTTAGGATTTCAGCTTTTATTTACATCTAGATGTGTTAAACAACATAAAACACAGAACCTTTTGTATCAGACCACCCAATTTTTAGGTGAGCAAAAGTATAGGAACAGATGAGTCTTGAAGTAAATAACACTTAATATTCGGTTGCATATCCATTGCTTACAATAACTGCTTCAAGCCTGCAACTCATTGACATTACCAAATTGTCGATTTCTTCTTTGTGATGCTTTTCCAGGCTTTTACCACAGCATCTTTCAGTTGTTGTTTGTTTGTCCCTTCAGTCTCCTCTTCAGTAGGTGAAATGCATGCTCAATTTGGTTAAGGTCTGGTGATTGACTCAGCCAGTCTAAAACCTTTCAATTTTCCCCCCTGATAAAGATCTTTGGATGCATTTCTCTGTAAATTGGCAGACAAAATGTCCTGTAAACTTCTTCTGAATTCAATCTGCTGCTACCATCATGAGTAAAGATTACTGATCTTGTTCCAGAAGCAGCCATGCAAGCCTACCTAAGCCATGACACTACCTCCACCATGTTTCACAGATGAGCTTGTATGTTTTGGATCATAATCAGATCCTTTCTTTCTCCACACTTTCCCTTTCCATCACTTTGGTGGAGGTTCATCTTGGTTCCAGAATTTTTGTGGATTTCGGAGGGGATTGTAGATCAATAATTTGCCCTGCCTCAGAAATCTGTGCAATATGCTTTTATACCACAGCGCTACTGAATTCTTGATTCTGATTGGTCAGAAGGTGTTGATTAATTTTCTACACAAACAGTTATGACAGCAGATCTGGCTGCAGCAAGGTTCATATCAATATGCTCATTCATATATGCTCTATTTCCTACACTAACAACTTACACAGGGACTTGCATTGTCGACTCTCCACATTTGAGATTAAAAAATAAATAAAATAGTGTAAAAAAAATAGTGTCTCAGACAGTCTTTGGAACAGTTTTCCAACACAGCGACGTCGTCAGGACAGAGGGCTTGTTGGCAAATTTCTGTTGTATAAGAGAAACAAAATACTTTGAGACATGCTAGTATTGGAAAATAATCAACTATAGTAACTCCACTTCATGCCAGGCTGCATCACACCACCTTGTCCTTGTCTTTTATTATTTTTCTATAACAGCATGTCCCGTGTGCAATCTTTATCTATTTGTGCAAGGCACGTGTCTTTTCACTTTGTTTTTGCCAAAATGTAAAGTAGATTTTGTAGCTTTTAAAACTCTTGGCCAAGCGGCTGATTCTGTTGCTTTTAACATTTAAAGTTTGATCATAAACTATTCATAAGTAAATAATACATAATGTATTAAGTAATGATTAATGATTAATTCACAAGTGATTTATATTGAATACTTATTACATACATTTATTGAATACATTTACTTATTAAATACATTTTTAAAAATGTATTTAAAACTTATTCCTTATGTATTGATGATTTTCTTTGTATTCATAAATGGCTTAGTATACCAGCATACTGCCCTGTACAGCTTCAAGCTTTCTCGGCTTCCAGTGTTCCGATGTTGAACATCTTGATATTGAGCTGAGGAACACTTCAAGGGGTGTGCTGGGAGCACAGGAAAACTACAACTTTAGTTGAAAAATTCTTTTTCAAAATTTTTTAAAATATGTATTAACCAATGTTTGCTAAGGACAAATATTTCAAGGCTACATTACTTGCTTATAAATAAATAAACCAAAACTGGTTACGTCATGATAAGCACAGTCTGCCAACTCTAGCTAAAATTTGTGTTAAAATCATCATGGGTGCTCTAAATTCAATTCAACTCTATAGAGACCATCTGAAAAGTCGCCACCACCAAGAGTGCAGTGCTGTAGCTGTGTGAAATGGATCCCAAAGTAACATCTAGTTTTCTATATTTATGCATATAAGGGTTAAACACATGCTGTATTCAGCTAAAACCCATAACTCAGAACCACCACCAAGGGAAAAAAAAAAAACAAAGAAAACACTCCTCAACCCAGAATTCCCACTTGTAAACCAGATGTTGTAAACCAGATGTATGAACGGGATAGTCTCCTCAAACCCGAGTTCAGCAAGTGATGTCAGATCAACATGGCTGCTCACAACATCAACAGTAAACAAAATAGCACTTTCTTTACTTTTAAATCAGTTATACTGTATATACAAGTATTAGATTTAGATCAATCAACATACAACCATATAAGCTTATTAAAGCTATAACACTGACTATAAAGTTTGCTGTTTTGAGGATGTAAATATACATCACTTACTTACAGTTACTTACAGTTACTTACAGTTACTTACTTACACTTACTTACAGTTAATTGGCTAGCTTGTTGCTGACAAGATGGAGGTGTCCATGATTTTTTCCCATCTTGTAGCTCAAACACACAGAGGTTGAAAATGACATAATTTCAAGTTCTGACTTCCCACTTCTGAGGTAAGTTGAATAAAGCATTATTTAAGGGTTTGACATAGAACCTTTAAGGGCATCATACACCTCTCTTTTGTTACGTTTACACTGAAATGTGCGTCTGTTGTGCTTCTAGTCTAGACATTTCTGAGGCTTTGTCTCATTGCATTTCTGAGCCTTGTTTTCCTGTGTTCTCTGTTTCGTTGTTTCTAGTCACTTCCGGTTAGCACGTTTGCCTCGCACCTCCGGGGTTGGGGGTTCGAATCCCGCTTCCACCCTGTGTGCATGGAGTTTGCATGTTCTCTACATGCTTCAGTGGTTTCCTCCAGGTACTCCGATTTCCTCCCCCAGTCCAAAAACCTGCATTATAGGCTGATTGGCATCTCTAAATTGTCTGTGTAAGTGTGTGTGCACTTGTGCCCTGCGATGGGTTGGCATCCTGTCCAGGGTGTCCTCAGCCTTGTGCCCTGAGTCCTCTGGTTTAGGCTCCAGGCTCCAGTATAGAAAATGGATGGGATAGATGGATCGCTTCTATGTTTTGACCAATGCCTGTATCTTGTTTGCAAAATGTGGTTGATGTTGTCTGCCTGTGTTTTGAGCCCTGCTATAAACTTTGACTAAGATTGTTGTATTTGCCTGAATAAACCTTATCACGTGCATAAACGTTACAAGTACTAATAAGTACTCGTCATCAAGTTCTCAAAGCTGGTCTCTGTTTGTTGATGGCTCTGTTCTAGATACTCATAGTGAAATGAGGAATCTTGGAGTCATTTTTGATATCAGCCTTACATTTGATTCTTTCGTACAGAGCACTGTTAAAACATCTTTTTTTCACCTCAGAAATATAGCAAGACTGCCCCCTATGCTAAATTTCTCTGTAGCTGAAAAGCTGATACACTCATTCGTTGTCACTCGGATAGATTACTGTAACACCGTTTTATCCGGAGTTTCTAAATCCACAATCTATAAGCTCCAATATGTACAAAACTCTGCTGCCAGGATCCTGACTGGGATCAGGACATATTCTTAATCATATTTTGGACTCCTTGCACTGGCTCCCGGTCAGGTTCCGCGTCAATTTGAAAATTATGATGCTGACATACAAAGCATTACATGGCTTGGCTCCTTTGTACGTATCTGCTTTGTTTATCCCTTACACCCAAAATCGCAGACTGCGCTTCTCACAGTCTAATTTGTTAACTGTGACAGGGCTTTTTCTGTCTATGCTTAGAAGTCCCTTTGGAACTCTCTTCCTCTTGAACTTAGGGAAGCTCAGACTTCTGACATATTTAAAGCTCAACTCAAGACATACTTTTTTAAACTAGCATTTGCTTGCTGATATCTACTTTTATTATTATTATTGTTATTATTTTTATTTATCTATTATTATTATTATTATTATTATTATTATTTTTCAATTCTGCATAATGCTTATTTTGTGTACAGCACTTTGAGAAGCTGCATTTAAAGGAGCTCTATAAAATAAAGTTTATTATTATTAATAAGGAAAGAATGCTTAAGGGTCCTAGATTTAACCTTCTTTAAAAAAAAAAATAAAAAAAAATAAAAAAAACAGTTTACCTGCTTTTTATAGTATTTTTATATTTAGAAATGTTTCATCATTATTATTTTTTAAAAATGTACTTTTCTTTACAGAATTTCAGTAAAGCAACGCTATCTGCATTTTTATAAGTTTAGCTTATTATGCATGGAGCTAAACATACTTCGCCTAGTTATTCAAGCAAATCCAATCCAAAGATCAGTGCAGGCTTATCTACTGAGCAATGCAAAGGCTAACAATTTTGTGCAGTTGTATTCCAATGCAAATGGCTGCATATTGACCGTATTTGTATTTTCCCAGTATGGCTTGTGTTTATAATTCAAACTGCATATAAGTTGCTTTGAACCCCAGGCATTTGAGGTGGTTCTTTAAACTTCACTGTCTTTGCTTTTTCATCCCTCCTCCTGTAGTTATTGGTCCTGTGTGTGATGGACATTACTAGTCTCCTCAAATAAGGGCCGGTAAATGTGTGGAAGCGAGCTTTGTGCAGTAAAATTATTAAAAACGAGCCCATTTCCCCTCTTTCCATTTTCCACTCCTGTCCTTTCCCTTTTATTTTCATAACCAGTGTGATGAGATGTGAGGAGTGGAAGCTCTTCAGCCTGCCTGAGATGAACCGCTCACACTGCTAAATCGCCCCCACATACTATACATTTACACACCGTTTATGTGTCTATATCTCACACACCCACACATACACTCCCATGTTTGAAGTGAACTAGTTAAATATTTAATGAAAGCGTCAAAGTAGGTTATACTGCATATGAGACACAGCACTGAGTTACGACAGGGATGCAATATTTATACATCCAATTTCAGTAATGGCGCCAGCCTCTGAAGTGTTGGCGTGGCCCCGAAATTTATTTAAAAGGAGATAGGGGAAAGGAGAATGAAAAAATCCAGATATACAGTCACCAGTAACTTTAATAGGAACAGCTGTATGCCTGCTGATTTATGCAGTTATCCAATCAGCCAAACATGTGGCAGCAGCACAATACAAAAAATCAAGCAGATACAAGTCAAGAGCTTCAGTTAATGCTCACATCAAACATACGTATCAAGTAAAAGTGTAATCTCAGTGACTTTAACCGTGGCATGGTTTTTGGTGCCAGATGGTCTCGTTTGAGTATTTCAGAAACTTCTGGGAATTTCACACACACCCACACACCAGTCTCTAGAGTGTATGAACAATGGTGCAAAATACTAAAAACATCCTGAGTGTGGAGGGTCTTCAGGCTGAAACTCCTTGTTTATGAGAAAGATCAGCAGAGAGTGACCAGCCTGATCTGAGCTGACAGGAAGTCTATAGTAACTCAAATATATGCTCTTTATAACTGTAGTAAAAAGAAAGCATCTCATAACGCACAACACAACAAACCTTGAGGTGGATGGGCTTCAACAGCAGAAGACCACATCATGTTGCACTCCTGTCAGCCAAGTACAAAAATCTGAGGCTATCATGGGCACACACTCAATGAAGTCTGACCTCACTCATCAACAAGATCAACGTTTCCACCCACAGAATTGTCGCTCACTCAATGTTTTTTTCTTTTTGTTTTTCACACCATACTGTGTAAACTCTAGAGACAGCTTTGTGTGAAAATCCCAGGAGATCTGCAGCTTATGAAATACACAAACTGAGCCATCTGGTACCAACATCCATGCCACAATCAAAGTCACAGAGATCACATTTCATTTGGACGTTTGATGTGAACATTACCTGAAGCCCGTCATCTGTATCTGCATGATTTTTTGCCTTGCTCTGTTGCCACATGATTCACTGATTTGTTAACTGCATGAATGTACACTTGTACAGGTGTTCCTAATAAAGTGAACGGTGAATGTATATGATTTGAATATAAATTTTTTAAAAGGCTTTTAATTCATGAGATCCTAGAGTAATGATTCCATCTGGGCCCTACAAGCACATCTTTTTCAGTGTGTCAGTGTCTGTCTCTAATGCCTGTGTTCAAAGCCTGTTATCTGTATATAGTAACATTAAACAGTAGGTGCTTTTGACAGATTGTATTAGCAGACACTTTTATTTACATCTGTTCGTTTACAGTAGACAGATAAAATGAAATATACATACAAAGAGCAGATTGTAACCTTAACGTTAATTGTTCATATTTGGTGAAAATCCATTTTAAAATGTCACAGCGTTCCCAGGATAAACCAGTTACTGAAAATGAATTAATGGATCAAATACTGTTTGGTTTTATTAGGTTATATTTGGTGGATTCACATTAAGCAATCCCTCAGTCTCGATAAATTAATAATAAATAGTTTATGGTGAAGATAGACATTTTTATGTCGATTAAGATTTATGAGTATGATCAAATATGCTTTTCAAATGTGTTTTATTTTTTAAATCACACACAGGGTTCTAAATCATCCCTCATTAAGATTTATTACTTGAAAAATTCATTTAAAAATATAAACAATATATAGTATATTCATATTAAAGCACATTAACCCCCACCCCCCAACCAACACACACAAATTTAAAAAAAACTCTCATAACATCTCCTAGCTAACCTTCAGTCCTGTACACTGGAAGTATATTTACATACAGTAAGTGTACTGTACAGTGCTGTGAAAAAGTATTTATAAATCAATAATGGTCACTATTCATCACTCCACTATCAGAAAGACACTGGGCAAAAATGGCATCCATGGAAGAGTGGCGAGGCAAAAACTTCTGTTAACAAAGTAGAACATTAATGCTTGTCTGAATTTTGCCAAAACACACCTTGATGATCCTCAAACCTTTTGGGAGAATGCTCTGTGGATTGATGAGTCGAAAGTGGAACTGTTTGGAAGACAGGAGTCCCGTTACATCTGGCGTAAACCAAACACAGAATTCCACGATTCATTTTTCACATTGGTCATAGGTGTTGGATATTTTTTTTTTTTGCTTCTATAAAATATTTAAATAAATAAAAACTGTGTTGTGTGTTTACTCAGGTTGCCTTTGTTTTATGTTGTATTTCGTTTGAAGACCTAAAACTATTTAGTATGAGATATACACAAAACCAGAAGACATCAGGATGGAGGCAAATACTTTTTCATAGCACTGTATGTAACTAACTAATATTTAATATTTCATTTAATCCCTCTCTTAACTAAGAAATACATTTTTAAATGCAAATTTTTTTGTCCTCCACATCATCTAATTTGTGCTTGGATAATTATTATTAAGGGGATTTTATTATTTTTATTTTATTTTTGTGGAATCAGGAACAACAGTGCCACCAATGGTATTAAGGAAAAAAAAAATACACAAACAATGTTGTGACTGGGGATAATTACTTTCTAGCCCAGCACTCTTAAAAATAAAGGTTCTTCAATGGTTCTTTACAGCACCATAGGTTCTGCAAATAACCTTCTTCTTGTCAAGAACCATTTTTCATTGTATAGGATTCTTGAGTTGATCTATATGGTTCTTTGAAGATTAAAGAAAGGTTCTTTATGTTTCATTATAGGATCATCAGAGCAGTGTATTGGTTCTTCAAGGTATCATCTCTTAACAGGTTAAAGTGAACAGTATAAAGTTCTTTGTGTGACTGGAAAAGGTTTTCCTGGCATCACTTTTAAGAACCTTACCTTGGTTCCTTAAGGCACTATCCAGGTTTTTTTTTTTTAGAGAACTTAGGATAACATGGTTCCTTGTAGCATGGCTATGAAGAATCATTCGTGGGTTCTTTAAAGTGCCAGTAAATAGATGGTTCTATAAAGAACTTCTTTGTGCAACTTAAAAGGGTTCTCCTGTGGCATCGGGCTAAAAAAAACTGTTTTTGGTTCTAATTGGAACCTTTATTTTTAAAAGTGAAGTAGATACACAGCCTATCAGTGACATCTGTGTTTACTGATTACACTTGGTGAAGCGGCTCCTAGATCTCGTGTGCACCAGGGCTAATTTATTTAAGGTCTTTTATCTGTAACTGAGAAGGTGCACAAGAAATACAAGTGAGTGTCATAAACATGAACAAGGTGAATCAACAGTCTTGATAATTCATTTTTCAGAATGAATTTGTAAGAGAACCTAGAAGTAAACAAACAAAGCAAACATCAAAATACAAATAATATGAAGGGACAAATGACAGAACCATACGTTTCAAATGAAAGAGCTGACTAACTGCAAGTGCAGATTTTCAGTTTTGAAAAAAAATAGCATACTTGAAAAAATTAGGAAGCACGAACATTGTTGACTATCTGAGGGTGTATGCTATATGTAATACTTGTATGCCTACAATGAGACCCCATGCTAATAGTCACAGCAAGTTTTAGAATTTTTGTAGCCCTTTCATTTAATATCACATCTAACCATCACTGGCTACAATATTATATATCTATATTTCACATATGCACTAAGGTTTGCACATCATAAGACCAGTGATGACCAGGACAACCGAACTTGGTTGTCCGTGTCAGCAGACTCGGCGTGAGCCGAACTTGGTTGTCCGTGTCAGCAGACTCGGGCGTGAACATGGTTTGAGAGGCCGTCTCTTCAACCTCGGACTGGAACTTGGCATGGGAGGCCATCTCTTCGACCTTGGACTGGAACTTGGCGTGGGAGGCGGTCTCTTCAACCTCGGACTGGAACTTGGCATGGGAGGCGGTCTCTTTGATCTCGTACTGGAACTTGGCGTGGGAGGCCGTCTCTTCGACCTCGTACTGGAACTTGGTGTGGGAGGCCGTCTCTTTGATCTCGGACTGGAACTTGGCGTGGGAGGCTGTCTCCGGAGATGAGACAACCTCATGGGTCTCATGCTGGGGCTCTGAGGAGGAGGTCTCCAGGTTGACAACCAACCGGGGCTCTGGAGCTGAGACTACCTCGTGGATCTCAGGCTGAAGTTCTGAGGAGGAGGTCGCCACGTTGACCTCCGGCTGGAGCTCTGCAGTGGAGACCACCTCGTGGATCTCAGGCTGTAGCTCTGGAAATGAGGTCACCACATTGACCTCCAGCTGGAGCTCTGCAGGTCAGACCACCTCGTGGGTTTCAGGCTGGAGCTCTGGAGCAGAGGTCGCCATGTTGACTTCTGACAGGGGCTCTGCAGTGGAAACCACCTCATGGATCTCAGGCTGTAGCTCTGGAGATGATGATGCCACGTTGACCTCCAACTGGAGCTCTGGGGAGGAGGTCGTCTTGTAGTAGGTGGTGAATGGCCTCGCAGGTTCATTCATGAGACTGGCCCTCCCCAAAAACTCATCCAGGTTGGGGGTGTACGCTGGACTCCCAAACTGCTTTATCAATAGTCCCACAAACTGAGTTACATTGTGAAGACCCTTGGATTCTGTATGGGCCAGACGCTCCGCCCAGTGGCAGGCTTGGGCAATGAGCCAGGAAAATATGAACCCCAGCCACTGCCTCTGGTCAGGCTTGGGGTGCGCCAGGCTCAAAAAATGTAATTGGCAGTCGAAAAGAAAATACTCAAGGTAGTAGAAAAATCCATTGTATGGCTCTGGGGGATCCATGGCAACCCACTGAGTAAGCTTGATAGAGGTGAGTCTTGGTAGGGTGTTCCTTACTATCTTGGCATGATGTCTCCTTCGCTTTCCTGCTGCTTCCATGTTATCGGCGAAGTATTCTGTCATGTAAGGGAGGCTGAGACCGAAGCAAGTGCAGGTATGGCAGTTTAATGAAACAACCACAAGTCCAAAGGATCAGGCAGAAATCAATAAACAAAGACAGGCAGTGGTTTGTCCAAACAAGGCAAGGCAAAAAAGACGAGGTCGAAAACAAGAACAAGGTCAAAACCAGAATAAACAAACACGATATAAGGCTTGGTAACAACAGAGACAAGGCAACTGAGCGTATACTCCGCAAAGAGTGAATGCATATAAAGTCCTTATAACCTGTGGTTATGATTGTGCTGTGAATTGGATGCAGGTGTGCGTGATTAGAAAGAAGGCGAGTGTTCTGGGAATTGCGGTCCATGGTGGCCACGTTTGTCGGCCGCAGTGCAGGATGGGAAATGTAGTCCCTGGTTTGCTGTGATATGACAGATGGGCCACAGCCCCTATGTTATATACTCATTCTGGATGATGATTGCCTAGTAAACAGATACAGCCAATGACTCAATTTGTAATTTTTTTTTAATGGTCAACATTAAACTTTTAAATCCTTTAAAGCTACATTTAATGTTGTGGAATATCTGCAAGACTAGTTAGTTCCTGTTATCACTTTATACCAGCTATTAATACTCTTCCATAGTGGAAAACTTACTGTTTGCTACAAAACGCTGACACTGGAGACTCCCTCCATTAATGTTAAATAAACATCTACTTACAAAAAGCTTTATCATATTAGCATATCAGCTTAGTGGTTAGCACCTTTGCCTCTCACCTCTGGGGATGTGGGTTTGAATCCTGCCTTTACCCTGTGTGCACAGAGTTTGCATGTTCTTCCTGTGCATTGGGGGTTTCCTCCTCCAGTTCAAAGACATGCATTCTACGCTGATTGGTATTTTTAAATTGTCCATAGTGTGTGAATGGGTGTCTGAATGGGTGTACGATTGTGCCCTGCGAAGGGTGTCCCCTGCCTTGTGCCCAGAGTTCTCTGGGAAGGGGTCCAGGCTCCCCCACAACCTTGTGTAGGACAAGTGGTATGGAAAATGGATAGATTATTTACATGGTGTGCCATACAAATCTATGTGAATGAGTTGTTACCATTGAAATGTATAATGTATTAGAGCAAGCACATTACTATATAAACCTACCATGTGAATTACAGTCAGAGCAGCTGTTATAAAACATTAACGCCTTCTGTCCAATCAGACTCAAGAATTTCACAGTGATGTGGAATAAAACCTAATAATACTGAGGTCACAAAATGGCACGTGTATGTGAGAAATTCTCTGGTGATAGTATCTGCTTTCCCTCTCGTTCTCTCTCTCTTCCTCGCTCAGCTATATCTCACAAACCAAATCATCTATCATCACATACCAAAGAGCCTAATCTGTTGCTGAGATCTTTTGTGTTATGAGAGATGATGATGTCTGCCTGGAAATCTCTTCTGAAATAATAATGGCAGTGAAACATGCCATGGGAGTGGAAATTCATGCATTCTACCTTATCACTAAAGATGACTCTTTCCGATCAATGTCTGCAAAGCCACAATGAAACACAGAGTAGTGGCAGGACATTACATCAATAAAGCTCCAGAGAGCGCAAATTCAAAACCATTCGTACCATGTGCTATAGTGTACAGATGTTTATCTTTTCTCAATTACTATTCATGATTTGCATCCTATCCAGGATGCATCCTGACATCCACCCCCATGTAGTAGAGAAAAATCATTTTGTCAATAACCAGAGTTCACCTCTAAACACAAAGGTAATAAAGTTTTTTGTTTTTTTTAAATAAATGGATATAAGAAGACAAGGTAATTTATTATTTTGCTACATGCTCATTACAGTTCTTTAAGCAAATCAGATGATAAATGAGGATTAATTGCATTGGTGCAAACATCAATATGCAGCTGTGATTTCATTTTTGCTTTTGGTGCAGCGGCGTCTCCTGTGAAAATTGAACCAACAGCATGGGGAAAATATAACAATTTTTAAATTAGTTTTATATAATATGTGGATTGAAGTAAATGAAAATGGTAGGAAGAAACTAGTTAAGGAATCAAAGGAACTGAATTTTTCCTGTACTTCGGAGAAAGGAGAAGAAAAGAATAACAGAAGAAATACAGACAGTGCAAGCCACATACTGTATGACACTTTCCCTCATCTGACAGTTTCCAGAAGTTTCCTAGTGACCTTATTGATTCTTGGTGTCATTTTCACTGCAGAGATGCTTGACTGAACCTGAAACCAAAAAAAAAAAAAAATGTCTTCTCTGGTTGTAACGGGTCATTAGTGTTTCCATAATGAGACTCTACATCTGCTAAGATCTTTAGTACTCTATAACCTTCTTGAGACCTTTCATGATCCTTTTCATAATTTCCACTAAATAGATATTGCTCTTAATTTGAAGCAGAGACAAGGCTAATTGGGATATGGGCACAGCATCTGACATTCCTGCTCATTAGTGACAGCTCTGAAGGCAGAGGAGATTGAATTGAAGCGTTTATCTCTCTGTAGAGAGATGGTGAGCGTCTTCTCCATCTGCCCTCTTTGGCCTTCACACCCGTGACTGAAGCTTCAGAAATCCTCAGCTAGAAGGGTAGAAGGTCTCTGGGGTGGATGCTGACAGGCAAGCAGGCAGAAATGCCCAGCGGATGGCTAAAGGGGGAAATGTATCGCATTAATGTTAGAGATGTGAATAATTGTACCATGGTGGGAAATGGTTATAGCATGTAGACTTTTAGCATTTTAATGAACTTGAGGGAATCAGCTCCAGGGACTAAATTAAAGGCACTAGTGGTAAAATGAAATGTCAGTTTAACATGCTCGTGTTAGAGGTAACAAATGGCCTTTTTAAACATATATAGGTTCATATAGTCAATATTTGCTGTATTTGCTTATGTATATAAAGATAAAGGATACCAATCCAGTGGGTCACATTTACAACTAATGGGCGTGCATAGTAGTGAATCAGTTATTTGACAATATTAACAACTTATAGTGTTTTATTTATTGTTATCATATTATTTTATTTTATAGTTGATACCTACGTCTCCTTAATAACTACTGTTTATGTAAATGTACTATGCATGTAAGTCTTAATGTAAATAGTCACCAACATTTTTTAACTGTTTATCTAAAAAATTTATCTATATCTAAAATTTATCTAATTTATCTAAAAAAAAATTAAATATCATTTACATACCTCGTTTCATATTTGTAAAACAATGATCCTTCATTCATTCATTTGTTCTTTCCTTTATTCGTTTGTTCATTCTGTCATTCATTTGTTTAGTGTAATTGTATTGGACAGTCCTGGTCAAGATGGTAAATCAAGATGGTATTTTGGGGTTTGTACTGTAAAATAGAGCTGTGTATTGAACACATTCTCTATGATTATGAGATATTATCATGGGGGCATGGTGGCTTAGTGGTTAGCATGTTTACCTCACACCTCTGCAATTGAGGGATCAAATCTTGCCTCCACAGAGCTTGCATGTTCTCCTTTGTGCTTTGTGGGTTTCCTCTGAGTACTCCAGTTTCCTCCGACCAGTCCAAAGACATGCGTTGTAGGCAGAGTGGCATTCTCAGATTGTTTGTAGTATGTGAATGTGTATGCAATTGATAAACTGATAAACTGTTAATGCTGCCAAATAAGTGCTGTATTTACCATTTTGAAACACATTTAGTATCTAATATATATTTCCCCATAGGATGTTGGCAATGTAGTTGAAGTGCAGTAGGGTTAAGCAAATTCTATAGCTGCCCCATAGGTTTGAGTTCTAATTGGCAATCCTATGAAATCTTCAAATTTGCTAAAAAAAAAAAAAAAAAGCATCTAGCTGACCAATATGAAGTGATCTTCATTGCATCTGATTTTGTCATTCGGAATAAAGAATTGAGCCAATGGAAAGGACACCTTCAGAGAAAGTCTGGAGCCACTGAGGACATCGGTGTCTATCACAGCGCTATCAGTGTGGAACGACATTCACCTCTACTTTTACAAGCTTGATGTGATAGAGGTGGGAATGATCTACTGGATTACAGATTTATTGCATTTCCCTGAGAGAGAGAGAGAGAGAGAGAGAGAGAGAGAGAGAGAGAGAGATTAGATTTGGTTTGGATTGATCCCTGTTCGTGCAACCACTCAGGCTTCATAGTGGAGGTGTATTTGATTATCTCATGTTCTTCTGTGGACTATATCACATATGTTTTATTCTGAGTACACCAGATTGAATCACATTCATTGATAATACTAGCAACCGCAGATTTCACCACATAAATATGAAGCAATGTTCTTATGGTTTCTTATAACCTTATTGCTGTCAGCTCTCATGCTGATGTTCATGCAGATTCTCATGCTGATGCGCTAATATTATTCCAAGCTATATGCCTCTAGGACTTATGTCTACTTTATGCTCTTCTTTGTGTTTTCATATTGATTCAGCTATAAAAAAAAAAAAAAAAAAAAAAAAAAGGAGCTGCACAGGAAGAAGCTGCACAGGAATGAGCTGCTCGAGTTCACGCTCGTTCATCAACTTTTCTATTTTTGATCAATCTTGAAGAGATTGATCAAAAGAGAGCTGAGCACAGAGCAGGAGATCCATGGCGAAGCGGGGATGGGCATAGCAGGAAGTGAGCCAAAAGTGAGCAGGCAGGCAGCATGAGCAGTCAACCTGGAGCATGGGGAAAAACAGACCGGATAAGCACGGGAAAACTCGACAACAAAGAACACTAACTAAATAACACGGAAAACAATCACGAGGAAGACTGGAAGTGTACCGTAATGAAACCGGAACAATCTGGTGATGAGCGGCTGAAGAACCGGGGTTTATATACACTGCTGATTGATAAGCTGATGCGAAGCAGGTGAGTCCATGATTCAATCAGATGGCCTGAGAGGTGGAGCGCTATGCTCCGATTCGGTGCAAACCGGGAAGAGTGGATCCACTGGTGACCTGGGAATGCACAACATTGCCCATTACCTGGGTCGGGTTGGGTGCATTGTGCTCTCCGAACTATGGACTCAATCTCCCATGTGACAGCCCCCACCATACCAGCTGGAGGGATGATGGTGTCGGGGTCAGAGGTATCCTCTTCTTCCGAGCAGAACTGGCAAGAGAGGGCATTAAGATTAGTATTCTTGGAGCTGGGGTGGTAGGTAATCGTGAAGTTGAACCGCCTGAAGAACAGGGCCCAGTGTGCCTGATGGGGGACTTGAGGCGCTTGGCAGTCTGGATGTAGGCCAATTTCTTATGGTCAGTCAAGACAATAAATGGTTGGTCAGCCCCCTTGAGCCAGTGTCTCTACTATTCCAAGGCTAGCATTCCCCACATCATAGTTAAGCTTAGTGAAGGTAGACTTGGCCTCAGGGGTCCACACAAAGGGGGTAAAGGTGGAGGTGAGCCTAGTGAGTGGAGTGAAATTAGCAAACCCCAGGAAACGTTGGTGCTGCTTCCGGGTGGCAGGTCTGGGCCACTCGATAATAGCCCAGATCTTCTCGGGGTCAGCCCTCACCTGCCCACTGTCAATGATGAACCCCAGGAACATGACCAAGTTAACATTAAACTCACGCTTCTCAGCTTTGGCAAACAGACGGTTCTCGAGTAGTCTCTGCAGGACCTGACCGTCATGAATGGTCTGCTTAGTTGGGGTGCGGGAGGAAATTAGTATGTCATCCATGTAGACAAAGACGAATCGGTTCAGGAAATCACAGAGAACGTCATTTATAAGGGCTTGGAACACTGCCAGGGAATTGGTGAGGCCGAATGGCATCACCAGGTATTTGAAGTGGCCCAGGGGGGTATTGAATGCTGTCTTCCACTCGTCCCCCTCTCTGATCCAGACAAGATGGTAGGTGTTCCACATTAATTGGGTCCAACTTTCTGAATATGGTGGCCCCATGAAGCGGTTTGAAGGCAGAGTTGAGGAGCGGCAGGGGGTACATATTTTTGTCTGTGATGTTCTTGAGGGCCCGATAGTCGATGCAAGGGCTGAGGGTCTTGTCCTTCTTGGCCACAAAGAAGAAGCCAGCACCCAGGGTGGAGGAGGAAGTTCCTGTTGATGATGCCAGCTGTGAAGGATGATACTCGGGGGGTACAGCTGAGACTCTAGTTGATGACCATCCCAGCAGACCAGTCTATTTGGGGGTTGTGCTTTGTTAACCAGGGGTGACCCAAAATCAGGGGGTGCTTGGGGAGGAGATGAGTTTGAACCAGAATTCATGAATTCAAAGTGATGAGTTCAAGATGAGGCCAAGAACCTCCCAACCAACGCATTGACCGTCACTGGGGGACTCATTCCACAGGGAGGCCAGTCTGGGATGCTAATTCCAGATCCAGGAAACTGTCCTCTGCAATGGAGTCAATCAGGGCAAGTAGGGGGATGGATATTAATTTGTGGTGCAGGTTGGCAGGAATTTGGAGTCGGGACCGGGAGATCTGAGATGTTTGGCTCACACCTGCATGAAGTTGCCCCTGAACGCAAAACGTCGGCAAAATAGTCTCAATCGTTTGTGCTTCGTTTGTGCTGGTTTGTGCAGTAAAAATTTCCGTTTGTGCTGCTTCGGTTCTGGAGATATTAAAAGAATATTTATAGGTCATTCTGGGGTCACTCAGC
>JANDJT010000012.1:7021858-7031873 GCA_024331685.1 Stegophilus panzeri
ATATGCATGTGGGGGGGCTAAGTGACCCCAGAATGACCTATAAATATTCTTTTAATATCTCCAGAACAGAAGCAGCACAAACAAAAAATTTTACGGCACAAACCAGCACAAACGAAGCACAAACGATTGAGACTATTTTGCTGACGTTTTGCGTTCGGGGGGGGGAAACACGCAGTAACTCCCTTGCTAATGGCAAGCCCCTCCCTTTAGGGCAGAGAGATCTGGTGGCAATGAAGTGGCCTGACTGACCACAGTAGATACATACCCCAGCCTGGAGCAAGCGGTCATGCTCGGCCAGGCTGAGCTGGGCACGGCCTACCTGCCTGGGTTCTTCTGCTAGTGAGGGGAACTGGAAGGAACTCGAGGACTGGGCTAAGGCTCCTTGGCCGGGTTGATGGACAACCGGGGAGGTAGACGAGGGATTTGGGACTGGCTGGCTCTCTGTCTGTGCGGTTATCCAGCCGGGTGGCGAGGGAAATCAGCGTGTCAAGAGAGTCTTGGCAGAGGGAAAGCAGGCAGCCTCCTTCCCTTGGACTGGGTGGTTGAAAACCCTTTGAAGCTCAACAGTAAAGGTGCTGAGGGAGGACCACAGAGCTGGCTGCCTGTCCCAGATGGCAGTGGCCCAGGCTAGGGTGTCTCCCCTCAATAGCCCCATGATGTAGTCCACCTTAGCCTCATCGGTGGAGGAGGAAGGACCAGCACTTTCCTAAGTCACCCGTGTAGAGTTCAGGGTTTAGGAGGCAGCAGACTGGATCATTTGGGGAAGGACGTTGTTGAGCTGCTGGGTGAGGGGCCCGAGCTGGTCCATAATAGCCTGGTGGCTCTCAGTGAGTGTGTGGAGCTGTAAGGAAACTGGATCTGCTGGGTCCATGATGGCCAGATTGTTCTGTTAGAATTGAACCCAGAGGCAAGAGGACCCAAACGCAGAAGGTTAACAGGATTTATTGTAGCTCCTTGGGAGGAATGGGAATGGAGGGAGATAATGAGTCATTGGGGTCAGGATTCAAACTCAGGTTGGTGGCGTGAGAGCTGAGCATGGAGCAGAAGATCCATGCGAGGCGGGGCTGTCCGTAGCAGGAAGTGAGCCGAAAGTGAGCAGGCAGGCAGCGTGAGCAGTTAACCTCGATCACAGGGAAAAACAGACCGGATAAGCACGGGGAAACTCAACAACAAAGAACACTAGTCATAACACGGAAAACAATCACAAGGAAGACTGGATGTGTACCGTACTGAAGCCGGAACAATCTGGCAATGAGTGGCTAAAGAATCTGGGTTTATATACACTGCTGATTGATGTGCTGATGAGAAGCGGGTGAGTCCATGATTTAATCAGATGGCCTGAGAGTTGGAGCGCTGTGCCCAGAGATACACACGTGCGCACACACACACACACACTAACAGAAACACAAGGGAGAGAAAACACTGGAAATATGCTGAAGGGAAAAACAAGGAACACAGGAAAATGCACAGGTTTCTGGCTGGATCATGACACCAGGGCCCTACGTAGATTTTTAAAAAGAGTTTGCAGATTTCCTTTCAGACTTAATAGTTAATGTGGACAAAGCACTGATTGGCTGAGATTTTAACTTCCACATAGATAATAAATATTACGCAATTTTTCCTTGCCACCATCGCCGTGGCCGTCACCTCTGGCTTGCTCATTAGGGACAAATTTATCAGTTTAAAATTTAGATTGGAAATGTATATATTTCTGTAAAGCTGCTTTGTGACAATGTCAACTGGAAAAAGCGGCATACAAATAAAACTGAATTTAATTTAATTTAAATAAATACAGCACATCACAGTATACTGACAATATTAAGTTAATATACATATTGTGATAAATGTTAGCACTGTGGCAAAGAACATTCTTGAATTAAAAAAAAAAAAAAGCACTTTGAATGTTCAGTTTGATCATTTTTATCCCCACTGTCATTCTTGAAGTGCATTTGGATTATGAATATAATTGGCCACGATGAGAGAGAGAGAGGCAGTAGATGAAAGTGTGTCAGGCAGAGGAATCTGAGAGCGAGGGAGGAGAATAGAGAGAGAGATGCTCTCTGGGAGCATGTGCGTGGGAGTAGCGTGACAATATTTGGCAACTCTACATGACGAGAGTTGCACTTATCCTAATGAGCAGTAGGTATGTATGTGCATATGCAAAGGGTATTACTTGTCAGCATTTGCTATCAGAATATACTCAGGAATAAAAGCTTATTTTCCATTAAAAAAAACCTTGTAATTCACTACTAGCAGAACATGTGGGAGAAAGATCTACAAGTTAGCTGATGTATTATGCAGAGCAACTGAAATCAAGCTCTTAATTAAGAGGAGTTCAGCTGTTCCACTCTTCTGAGATGAAACTAGTCGTGTATCTGTGGCTGAAGTTAAGACTCAGATGTGGATGTGGGAAGATTTTAACCCTTTAAAACATGCAGGAGTGAGTTAATCATTCTCATAACTACATACCATTTCTTATTAGTAGTTCATCTGTAGCTCATTCAGAGTAGTTAGTGAATAACATGCTTGATGAATAATTTGGGCTGTAAGGCATTAACACTTTTTTCTGGGTAAGCCCACTGTTAAAACCATAAAAAGGCTCACCCAAAATTCACAGAATAGTTTTTATTTTAAATTTTTTGAAAACATTCAGAATTGTATTCTGCCGGAAGGGGGCATGGTGGCTTAGTGGTTAGCACGTTTGTCTCGCACCTCCGGGGTTAAGGGCACAAATCCTGCCTCTTCCCTTTACACACTGAGTTTGCATGGTCTCCCTGTGCTTCGGGGGTTTCCTTTGGGTACCCCGGTTTCCTCCCCCAGTCCAAAGACATGCGTCGTAGGTTGATTGGCATCTCTAAATTGTCCATTGTATGTGAATGGGTGTGTGAATGTCTGTGTGATTGTGCCCTGAGATGGGTTGGCACCCCCTCAATGCAGTCCCCTGCCTTGTCCCTCAAGTCCCCTGGTATAGGATCCAGGCTCCCCTGCGACCCTGTTTAGAATAAGTGGTAATAAGTGGATCATTTAAAAGGCACACCAGATATATTCTCTGACTTGTATTAGTTGTCCATATTGGGCCATCATAACTCAAGCATTTTGTGTTTACTCTTCAGGCCGAGAAGAGAGAATAACTTTATGGGTAGAATGTTCAAGGTTGTTACTGTAAATTTAGGATCCTTATTATTTTTACTAACAGCACATTTATTAAGCTTTGATACATCTTCTATAAAGCATCTATTCATTAAGCTGAATAAAAGTACATTTGTATGTAGACATCAGTGCTTTAGATCTAACACAATATACCATGTTGTTATATGAAAATATCGGGGTGGTGTTATATGTTGTTGTGATAAGTGTGTTATTCCATTTATATCACTACGATTTGCCAACAATTAAATTTTTTATTTATTTATGAATGACATATTACACTTTTTTTAGCAGTTTATTTTATTGTCATAGAATTTTGATGAGACAAATTAGTTCCTGTTATTGCTTACATTATAAACAGTTGTTCCCTCACCAGCCTCTACTGTATTCTCTCTCTTGATGTTATTGAGACAGAAAATTGCAGCTTGCCATTTTACCAAGAAACCAGAAAACATAAACTCTCCTGAAGACTTTCCTGTGCCAGGAAAATTTACAAAGCACTGTGTCTGTTACACAGTTTTGAGGCCCAAGACTCCTTTCATAATTATTACATAAATGTTTCCTCACAAAAACCTTCACCACACCAATGATTATCATTTTTCTTTGTTAAACAATAACACATTTTTGTCTATTTATCTATTTATACAATAACACATTCTAGATCTATTTATTATTAGTTTAGACTATGTGGAGCATCTGCCGTAGAAGTCTCAGTTTATGAACTATTACTTTAAAAACCAAAATTTATTGAGCACATTAATATTAACCTATCATTCATGTAATGAATGCCAGGAAGATAATGTACTCTGCATGGCACTGTAGCAGCTAAACCCATACAGTGATAGCTTAGTTGTGCCTCCCCTTGGCTAGTGACACCAAGCTAGCCTAGTTAGAAAAGGTTTATATTTTATCGGTCTGGTAGTCCTACAAACAGTGACAATACCCGAGGTAATTTTTATAATAAATCATGTCATACACTGACACGCTAAAATTACTGAAAGAACCATGAGTTTCACTTTGTAGTGTATTTTTGTAGGTTTGATAGATTTTGAAAATAACGTGAAAGTAAAGTTATCTGATTCTCTTTTTTTTTTTTTTTACATGCAGTAATCAGTAATGTGATCAAATTACAATTTTAAAGTAGTAATTAGTAATCTGTAGTGGATTACTTTTTTTTGAGGAACTTACGCAACACTGGTAGGTACCATTTAAATTGTCAGGTTTAAAGTCCCTCGTTTGTGGCTTTAGAGTACTACAGTAACATATCCATTTCTACATATTTAATTTTAAATCAAATTATCAGGCTCTTATCTTGCATTAGTGTTGCATTCAAAATGTAAATGTATTTTTAGTTAAATCAATGGTCCACTGAGATCATAATGATTGTCATTTACTTATTTGTCTAAAGCAGACTTGCCCTTCTCGAAATGAAGAAGTAAGACGTGCATTGAATTTTCTCTAGTAATTTAAACTGAATTATCATAGTGCCCTGCCAGTCATTCCATTTAATATATCATATCTCTTCATCTTCAGGCAAAACCATAAAAATAGCTTTTCCATTCCAAGCTCTACTTTTTCAGCACCGTGCATGAATTTAATGACACTGAGCACTTGCACTTGCACCTGATGGTGTCAGTATTTAAATATACTGGTACATGGCACCAATTCAAAATCTCCAGTCATTCTCTGCGCCAGACAATTCCTAGCTTGATTCTCTCCCTTGCTGGGATAAACATATGCTCATGAAATGATAATCCTGACCGTGCACCATGTAGCAGCAGGACTACGTTCCTCTTTGATAGGTGCATGTCAGTGACTTCATTAAAGATATTTACTGTCGCTGTGTTGAATATTCAAAATTTGTGTGGATTGACTTACGTGTGGTGCTGTCAGGATGATAAAGTGACAGGTAACACGCTGAACATGCCTGGCACTGCTTCAAAGCAACAGGCGCTGCATCTGTGGCTGGTCCCCTTGTGTCAAACTTCCTGTCCTTCATGTCCCTTTGTTTACCTCTCATGTGCAATGACATCATCGGTAGTCTCCAGCTGTCCCCTTTCATCCTCTGAACCCGGGATGTCTTTCTGTGGAGCTTTCATTAAATTCATTGCTGTCTATAATCTTTGTTTTGGTTGGGTTACAGCTCTTTACTAGTGAAGCTGTAGGCAGTAGGTGACCCTTCTCACAGAGCGTTTATGTCTCCTTTCCTTTTTTTATGATCAATCTGTCCTTTCGATCACCTTCCGCGCTTGGCCGTGTACGTGATAAGAAAGGCAATGAATAATCGTACTCTTCTCTCTACTTCTTTGTATATACAGTACATACAGACATACACACACGTCTAATTAGAATGTGTGTTTAGACTGGCCTAGTTTCTGGATAGCATGCCTTTTCGAGAAACTGGATAAGCTGGTAAGAGCAGAATCATAATTTGGCATGACAGTGAGCAAAAACTAATCGTTTTAAAGGGTCCACATTTAATCCTGAGCTGAGCTGACTGTCTTTGCCTGGTCTTCCTGTGTCTGTGTGGGTTTCCTTAAGATTCTCTGGTTTCCTCTCACCACTCAAAAACATGCAAGTAGGTGGATTGCCACTAGGTGTGAATGTATGTGTGCATGTTGGCCTGAGATGGACTGGTGTCCCATCCAAGGTGCATTCCCACCTCAGGACCTGTGCTCCTGGATAAGTTCAAGATCTACCACAACCCTAAAAAAGATAAAGTGCTTACTGAAGATTAATTAATTAATACAAATAAATTTTGTTTACAGCAATTGGCAGACACCCTTATCTCATTTATACATCTGAGTAGTTGAGGGTCTTGCTCAATGACCCAACAGTGGCAGCTTGACAGTGCTGGGGTTTGAGCTTATGACCTTCCAAGCAGTAGTCCAACATCTTAACCTCTGAGCCACCACTGCCGTCAGTTTATGAACATATTTCATATGAAATAGAATACAGAGACAGCAGTAAAGATTTTTTTTAGGACAAAAAGTTTATTTAGTGCAAGTGGACATTAATGTTGGAGCAAGACTGAAGTAGTCAATGACTTTGGATTCATTGTCTCCAAAATACAGAAAAATATTACAACCACTACCTTCAGTGTTTCCTCAAAAGCCATGCCCCCAAGATACATACTTTTTGCTTTGTTTTCAGGAGCTAACAGCAAAACATGACCATTATCTCATATGTTTGGGATTGGTGTAATTAAATGGCATTGTAACTGTGCAATCACACAACCACTAACCTCTCACAGGAATAATGAAAATACAGCATCAACCAACACCAGAATTGCTCAAACAGTCTGTAATCTGTAAATCTGTAATTACAAATATTTAAACGTGTGTCAGGGTGTTTTAATACAATGCATTTCAGCTTGGAGGTTTCTTTTAAACAATTCTAGATATGAGTAAAAGTTTTAGTGGTTTCCTTTGTGACAGAATGAAAATTTAGCAACAAATATTGCTAGATTCTTTCTAGATATGGGTTCTCATTCTAAAAAAAAAAAAAAAAAGCAAAACACCTGTTCCTGCCTGATCCTACAGCAAAATCCCCAGTGTTGAATTAAATCTTACAGTTAGTTGTTAATTCGTCATTCTGAAACTTGATTCAACGCTAGGGATTTCACTGTGTAGCACAGTAAACCTATTACACACTTCAATAGTCAGTGTTTCTGCTCATGACACATGTTTTGAGATGATAAGAAAAATAAACATCACCGACAATGTTTCCAAAGTAACTGCATTGCGGCCAATATTGACGTTTCATTATCAGTTTTGCCAAATAGTTAGCTATTAACTCTCGCCTACCTTGTATTTATCCTTGTACTTGTACCAGGTCCACCGATGATGCCTTGACCTTTGATTGGTTGAACTAATCTCCCAGCTGTTACACAGAGTGAGACCAATGATTAAAGCCTGCCAGCATCAGTATCCACCCTGAGGGCTCCAATTTGAGCATGAGGAGTCACAACACGGTATGGGATGATACTGTATTTACACTAGTTACACCAGTGGCACTGTGTAAGGTGGGGGCAGATGGATATAAGTATGTTTATTAACAATCCAGTTCAGCAGAAAAACTCATGATTTAAAACAGGCAAAGGTTGAACTTCAGGCTACAGAGCAATACAGGGCAATCCAAATAAAAATAAAGGGTAAAATAACTTTCATGGATTTCCCCTCAACAGCCTGTAGCACGATACCCAACTCTGGAACCTTCATCCATAAGCACTGCATACTTATTTTTTTATATAAAGCCATGATGATGTTTTCTACACCTGAACCCATGAGGTGACATTGAAGTTTACATTTAGTACATTACTTGACAAGTGCTGTTATTTAACAAGAATGAATCGTCATTGATATGGCGAAGTTTTCTGTAAGGAGAGGGTTATTTAACATTTATTGAAGGAGTCTCAGGAGGGCATGGTGGCTTAGCAATTAGCACGTTTGCCTCACACATGTGTTTTGTTATGTCTTGTTTCCGCCCCTGTTACTTTATTGGTTCTTCCCTAATGTCTCAACTGTTTTGTAATATGCCTCTTTGATTAATTATTTAATCCTTCATGTGGTCTTTGCTCGGGGTGAAGTATTGAGTGTTTCTGTGTTTTCCGCCAGTACTCTCCTGAGCCATTTTTGATCTTTGTTCTCACTCCATGATTTTGATCCTGTTTTCACCCTCACGTTTTTGATTCTCGTTCCAGTCTTGTTTTACCATATTTGCAGATCGCCTGACCCTTTGCCTGACCCTTTACCACGAGTGTGCCATACAATTTGGATTTGTCTGATTACCTCTCTTCCAATAGGGCAACTGTGACTCAGGTGGTAGAGCGGGTTGTCCACTAATCGTAGGGTTGGCGGTTCGATTCCCGGCCCACATGACTCCACATGCCGAAGTGTCCTTGGGCAAAACACTGAATCCCAAATTGCTCCCGATGGCAAGTTAGCGCCTCGGATGGCAGCTCTGCTATCATTGAACTCACAGTGTGTGAGTGTGTGTGTGTGAATGGGTGAATGAGACACAGTGTAAAGCGCTTTGAATAAAAGCGCTATATAAGTGCGCCATTTACCAAAAAATCTCTTATCTGCACTCACATTGCATAACAGGCTGCATGTAGAGGTTGCATGACTGTTAATTTTCACTAGTTGTTGGTAATTCAAAAAAGTAATTGAATAATAAGTCTTGGAATAGTAATTGATAAAGCCACCTACCTATTGAAAAGTAATTAAATAATAAGTATTTCCATAGTTTAAGCAAAAACAGATTCAGCAAAAAATGCACGTCAGTTAATAGCTATACACAGGCTATTAAATACATTTCCAAATCAGTCGTAATAAAGTGCAAAATTATACATCTGTGTATCACATACCACTTGTTAAGGATGTTGTTTAAATACACTTGTGTGGATGATGTGGTGGCTTAGCTAAAATAGTTTCTGGAACTGCGAGCATGCAGCATGTAAGCTGTGAACACAGCCCTCCTTTTACCTCAATCAGTGGCCTTTCTTGGATAGAAGATATAATGTCTACTGCAGTGTATGTGAGTTTTTCTCCATGTTCAACCCTGGCCTTAGTAGCATAGAGAAATGAGTCTGGATTGGCCTTTTTGTGCTAGCATGTATTGCCGATCTGACTCTAAACTGTTAGCGTTACTGGGTAGTGATGTGCAACCTGTGGCGCAGTAAGGGCACTTTCACACAGCCTTGCATTTCTCTGCACTTTATACTAAATGATATCAAGTTGATTACATTCTATTAAATGAAAAAAAAGATGACTTCTGTCTCGAGTAGTCTTACTCAAGGTAACTAGAGGTTGACTGACTGTAGAATTGGCTTCATCTAGTCTGAAATATTTTTAGATTAAAAATAAGTACATGTATCTGCTGTCTTTATTGTCTGATTGCATCTCCTTATTGTCTGCCTCATTGTTTTTTTCCATCGACCCAACTAGTCACTGGCTCCCCACAGCAGAAACTAGTGAATGTACTGTATTAGTTGAATATTTGACTAGTCTATGCAACCCTAGGGCAGAAGCAAAAAGGCAAAACCTAAGTAAAACAAACAGAAAAACCAACTCTGAGAAATTCACACTGGAATGGCAAAACTTCACAGAGATACCATAGGTGGTGAATGAAGTGGTGTAAATACAGGAAAGTCAATGAGGGTTATCAGGAAACAGGTGAGTTCAACTGGCAGCGAGCCAATGCTGGTGTGGATATGTGGTGACCATGAAAGGACAGTATATAAACTGCAGTCAGATAGGACACTATGCAGCTCTGCAGAAAACGACATATCCCAAGATCATTGAACAATTGATGGCCCTCTAGCATGATCCAGTCAATAAAGCAAGTTTGACAGAGTCTGCAAGATCAAACCAGACATGATATATGGCGGCGATTTTACACTGTAAGTTCACTGCATCACACACACTGAGGCCATTTATCTTCAGCAATCAACATCTCTGCCCATAAGCCTCATGTCCAGACTTAGCTGAATGTGTATGGGTGGTGTGTTATTGGCTGTCCAGTCCATTCCATCTTGTTCCAGATTCAGTGTGTCCTGGACTGATTAAAGAAAGTCCGCTGTGTACTCAAAGTGGGTAAACAAGCAGTTGAAAGCAAATGTGTTTCTTAATACATCTGACCATGTGTGTTGCAGAATGAGGGGTTTATCGTTCCCTGTCTAGAACACTGGGAGGAAATAAAAGGCATGGCTGGGAGCAACTGTAAAAGTTGGCAATCTCTACTTTCAATCTATTTTCAAGAAGATTATTACTGCTCACTGACCTTCCCCACAGACACTTTAGTAGCCCAGAGCAAGTGAGCTCTACTTTAAGAGCTTAGGCATTTGCAGATACTATACAGTAAATCA
>JANDJT010000012.1:7032674-7046516 GCA_024331685.1 Stegophilus panzeri
GTGTGTGTGTGTGGGTGTGTGTGTGTTTTATATATATATATATATGTACACACACACACACACACACACACATATCAGCCTACTATGCATGTCTTTGGACTGGGGGAGGAAACCAGAGTACCCGGAGGAAACCCCTGTGTGTGTGTGTGTGTGTGTGTGTGTGTGTGTGTGTGTGTGTGCGTGTGTGTGTAAAACATTCAATAAATCAAACAACTGAAACATTTACATTTAGTTTTAAACAAACCAATAGACCTAGTGCTACAAAATGTAAAACATAAAATCAATAACATGATAAGAAAATAATAACAAAATAAAGTAAAGCAATAACTAAAACACAACTATATTTAAAAGTACTAAATGACACAGGTGAGCTGAGTGTTTTCATGTTTTGCAGAGTGCTTCACGACTGACCAATAACTAAAAACAGATTTTCCAACATCAGTGCATGCTCAGGGGGCCTCAAGCATTATCCAGTCAATAAAACGAGTTTGATAGAGTCCATTCCTCAAGGTCAGAATAGATGTATGTGATATATACACTGACGAAAGGGTAATCAGGCCCTTAAACTGTAAGTTGCATCACACGCACTGAGGCGATTCAACTTTAGCATTCAACACATAATGTGTACTCTAACCATCACCAGCAATAAATCTGAGGGCAGAAAGAGGCAGGGAGGTTCCTTCTACTGTGCAGAGGGGAAGCAAATAAAGGGTTTCTGTAAAATGAACCAAAATGCTGCCTCAGTAAACTCATAAGATTAAAATGTAATATTAAAATGATCATAGACAATATGATAGGCACTTATTAAAGCACACAAATGCACAATTTACAGTGCTTAATGTACAGAGTCTGAGGAACAGTACAGAACATGATCTGCATCGACGTAGAGATTAAAACAATACAATTAATATGAATTGTGAACAGAACTGGACCCAGAATCCCAGAATGATCAAACATTTAGATGTAGTGTTAGTGATAGAGTGATAGAGGTAATTATCATGAATTATGAATATAATAGAGATATTACGTATACTCATTATACTGATTGTTTTTTTTTTTTTTAAAGGAGTGATCATCTGTATTAAAAGCTTTGGACAAAAGAGGAGCACAATGTTTCTACCGCAGTACAATACAAACCAGACAGATGAGTGCTGAAAGAAGTAAAATTCACTAAATATTCTAGGGTTTTGCTGAAGACTGATGATTTTGAGATAATGTAAGTGTATAATTATTAAGATTAGATGCTTTATATCCTTAAAATTACACTAGTAAGAATTTATTTATTATTGAACTTTATTTAAGTACAGGGAAGTGTAATGACATTCACACATTTATGCAAATATATTGCAAACACACTTTTGTATATAAACAAAAGAATATTATCTTTTTGCCAAAACGTGATATATCTATTAAAAAAAAACAAAAACAACAGAATCCCATGGGATTAAAAATATCTATTGAGATATCTTTTAACAATAAACGTTGACATTAAACTAAATAATGAATAGTAATTTTTAGGATTTGGGATCATTTAAAGCATCTTGACATAATACATGGAAAAATAATATTATGTGAAGCCATTTTAAATAGATAAAGATATTAGGCATGGAGATTTAATTCTGCTGGGATATATCACCCTTTAAAAAAAACAGATCACACGTTTTGTGAAGAAACTCTGCTTTTAATTCTCTAATTAACTTTAAATAATATCTGGTGTTGGTTGGTGCTGTATTTTCATTGTTCCTGTGAGAGGTCAGTGGTTGTGTGGTTGCACAGTTACAATGGCATTTAATTACAATGGCTTCACCAATCCCAAACATATGAGATAATGGTTATATATTGCTGATGGCTCCTGAAAACAAAATTCTCTTTTAATTCTCTTTGCTTATAATGCAAGCAGCCATAATGATTACATTTTCTGTATGTATTGATGTATAAGCGTTTGGCAACTTGGCATAAGTATTGTTCATATCATCAATAAGTAAAATGAAGCCCACAATGATCAATATGAATGAACACTTTAATGAACATTTTGTTGTCTTTAACTGGCAAAATTCAGAACTGAGGCTGAAAAGTTTCAATAGAACTACTTGGAGACGAGTTCAGTAAGTTTCAACATATACACTGATCAGCCATAGCACAAAAACCACTGAGAGGTGATGTGAATAACATTGATTACAATGGCACCTGTCAAGAGGTGTAACATATTAGGCAGTAAGTGAACAGTAAGTTCTTGAAGTTGATGTGTTGGAAGCAGGAAAAATGGGCAAGCGTAAGGATCTGAGTGACTCTGGCAAGGGCCAAAATGCTAGATGACTGGGTCAGAGCATCTACAAAATGACAGGTCTTGTGGAGTTTTCCCAGTATGCAGTGGTTAGTACCTACCAAAAGTGGCCCAAGGAAGGACAACCGGAGAACCTGGGGAAGAGATTTCACCAGGATGCATTATGGGAAGAAAGCAAGCTAGCAGAGGCAGTCTGATGCTCTAGGCAATGTTCTGCTGGGAAACCTTGGGTTCTGACGTTCATGTGGATGTTACTTTGACACATACCACCTACCTAAACACTGTTGCAGAACAAGTACACCCCCTCATGGCAACTGTATTCATTAATAGCAGTGGCCTCTTTCAGCAGGATAATGCACCGTGCCACACTGCAAAAAAAGTTCAGGAATGGTTTGATAAAGAGATTAAGTTGTTGACTTGGCCTCCAAATTCCCCAGATCTCAATCTAATCAAGCATCTGTGGGATGTGCTGGACAAGCAAATCCGGTCCATGGAGGCCCCACCTTACAACTTTCAGAATTTAAAGAATTTGCTGCTAACATCTTGGTGCCAGATACCACAGCACACCTTCAGAGGTCTTGTGTAGTCCATGCCTCAATGGGTCAGAGCTGTTTTGGTGGCACAAGTGGGACCTACACAATATTAAGCAGGTGCTTTAGTTTTAGCTTTAGTTTCTTGTGGAACATCTGCTCATAAGAGGTCTCAGCAGACATATGGAGGTGACTATATATAAAAGTCTGTCTCTTAATAAGTACTTTATATTGATTGCATCTTCATATGTGACATGTATGTCACTTTGCATTAAGATGCTAACCTGATGCTAACCTGTGTCAATAGTATTGCACTGTGGCTAATCTACTTTTATCTTTATGACTTATATAAAACACCATTAATAACCTGTATCTAAATAATGAATGATCAACAAAGCCTAATATTTATGATATTAGTGAGTGATCCCAGATTTGTCTAATGATTACTTCTGAAGGCTCAGAAAACACATCTGTGCAGGCTCTGCTGGGGATGAGGATAATACTGAGCATTATAAAAGAAAAATAAGGAAGGAGTGTAGTCCTGTATCTCAATAGGAAGCTATCAGAACCTGCATACAACTACATACAAACTCTTATACAAGGCACCTCAGAAGACTGATGATTGTCAGAAAATGCATTTTGTGTCGATTTGTTATCACTACCATTTGTCAAAAGTGCAGAATCAGATTAATTTTGACTTATGTAGATGACAACACCATTTTTAATTTTTTTTTTTTTTTGCTGTTTTTCTTTCCTTCATTCATAAGTGGTTATAAATGACTGCTTTTGAGTGGTTGTTACATGTAAGAGATTTTGCATATAACTCATGATGGCAGTGAATGAATTCAGATGTTTACAGGAACATTTTGTCTGCCCAGTTAAAGAGAAGTGCATCCAAATTAATTCGGGAGGATCTTCATCATGTAGCAAAACAATGATCCAAAACACATTGCCAACTCAACAAAGGACTTTATCAGGGAGGAAAAGTGGAAGGTTTTAGAACCAAATCTTAACCCTGATTCATTCAGGAGGTGAAATGCATGCTCAATTGGGTTAAGGTATGGTGACTGGGAAAACTTCAACCTTCTTCCCAGTAAAATATGCATCACAAAAGAAGAAACCAACAATTTGGTGACGCCAATGAATCGCAAGCTTGAAGCAGTTATTGTAAGAAAGGGATATGCAACCAAATATGAAGTTATTGTTGTTTACTTTAAGTTACTTAAATAATTTTCTGTTCCTATACTATTCCTTGCCTAAAGATTTATACAAGTCTGATACAAAAGGTTTGATGTTTTATGTTGTTTAACACATCTAACAGTAGTTGTAAATACCAGGAAATAAAAGCTGAAATCATAAACTCTTGTCTCATGTACATATTTTGATCTCAACCCCAATTGTCCTTGGTGTACAGCACAAACAAATGAATTGGCCTTGCTGTTACAATAGTTTTGGAGAAGACTGTAGCTTCTGATGGTCTGAAATATTAATGTTATGCGCAAAACAGAAACTGGTCTCAGATTAAAGTGGCATTTTATAAACACTTTCATTGTTATTTATTGCATAATGTACAGCCAGAGTGGAAACAGACAGAAAAAAAGATAACAATATGCTGAGCAAATGGAAACTTCTATGTTCGACATATTACCTGTAACTATCACATACTATTTCTAACATGGAAACATAGCCGTATAGCTATGCATCTAACCCCACACTTCACAACACATTGCTCTTGTCATAGCTGTATGTTTGCATCATACTTGCCTCACAAGTTGTGGATAAAGCATCTTCTAAATATATTATAGCGGTTTTGAATGGAATTAAACAAAAACATTTGAAACAAAATTACAAGATGTTCAACCAAAATATTTTAGGAATAAAATAAAAGTACTAAAAAATAAAAGCAGTTGTTGTCAATAGTCACAGGAATAAAATAACACTGTCTACCCATTTTTAAAAAAACATTTTTATTTGGAGATTTACTTCAGTAATTTATGTGGGTATTTGTCAGCTTTGTATCTGTCAGTCCTCTGAAGTTTTGCTATCATCTGGGAGTGAATCATGGCATTTTCCATAGAGGAATATAGTTGACAAAGCCCAGGATTACACTTGGACGTTCTTCAGAGGACCAAATGCTCGGCTGCAGTAATTGATACAATATATTGCCAAAAGTTTGTGGACATCCATATGTGGTTCTTCCTCAAACTGTTGCCACAAAGTTGGAAGCACACAACTGTATAGAATGCATTTGTATGATGTGGTTTTACAATTTCCCTTCAGTGGAGCTAAGATGCCCAAAACTGTTCCAGCATGACAATGCCCCTGTGCACATTGGCCCCCATGAGAACATTGTTTTCCATTGTTGGAGTGGAAGCACCTGTATAGAGCCTTGTCCTCAACATTGCTCCACTGGAACACCTTTGGGATGAACTGGAATTCAGCCCGCACCGAAGGCCTTCTCACCCAACATTAGTGCCTGATCTCACTAATGCTCTTGTAGCTGAATGAGCAAAATTCCCCACAACCATGATCCAAAATCTAGTGGAAAGCCTTCCCAGAAGAATGGAGGTTATTATAACAGCAAATGAGGACCAAATCTGGAATAGGATGTTTGACAAGCACATATTAGTTTTATTGTCAGGTGTCCACAAACTTTTGGCTATATAGTGTCTATATCTGCAGATAAGTACTTATCGTGCTACATGCACATGGCAGAGCATGCTGTAATAGGAAAATAATAAGCAACACCCCAAACACTCCTTGTTTATACCACCACTAATTTTGTCTACATTGAAGAATGTTGTGCATGTTAATAAGATCTAATTACAGTAAATAAAATTAAGTGTGAAGCAGACAGAGTTTCAAGGGCAGATAGGAGAATTACATTCCCTAATTATATTTCCTATACTATTTTTCCTGTTTTAAATGGATGATGTTAAAAGGCATGATGAATGTCTAATAATGACACACATTCCTTTTCTCGTCCCACGTCACAAAGCTGTTGACTCATTCATAGACTAAATTAGCTCAAAATGTTCTATGTTGCATGTTATTATTAGCTGAGATGAGCTGGTGCTGAAGAGAAGGACACGAAGGACATGTCGGGTGCGCGCTCAGACCCCGGGGGCGGTGGCCTGTGACATCAGCGAGCCTGAGCCCCATGCAGTAGTTAAGGATGGACCCTGGAAACTCACTTAACTGATTTGATTCTTCTGAACAAATCTGCTTAAATGAATCGTCTCGATTCCTTTGATTCACTGAACAAAAATGTTGTATGGACAGAAAATCAGTAACTTACATCACACCCAGGGCTTCATGCGGTCACTGTGCAGCCAGATTTAGCAGCACATAATCATTTTTATTTATTATATTGCATTTATGTTTACACTTTTAACCATGACTCAGAAATAGCCTGCAATCCAAGCATCAAGGTGGTAAATAAACTGACAAAACTACGTTTTCACTAATTGACCCGAAGTAAGTAATAGATAATTGTGCAATTATATCCTAATCAGATATCGTTTCAGTACAAAGTACGCTGGACAACAGGCAGCACCGCATCACAGTACCAGGGCTTCTGATTCAACATGAGTTGGGGTTGGGGTAATGTCTCAGTGGAATGTCTGTGCATGTTCTCCGATGTGGGTTTCCTCTGGGTTCTCAGGTTTCCTCCCAGAAACATGCCAGTAGGTGGATTGGCACCACCAGATTACCCCTAAGTGTGAATGAGTGTGCAAATATATCTGTGCATAGTGGCTTGCAATGGACCAGCCTCCCCATGTGTTCCCATCTCACTCCCAGGGTTTCCGGCATAGGCTCCGGGTCCACCCTGTCCCTGACCAGGATAAAGCAATTGCTGAAGAAACTGATGGAGTATTCACCTAGGAGAGAGATGAGACTGTGTTTTATAATAATATTGAGTCTTCTTAAAGCCTGTGAGTGAATCTATGGCCTGAACATAGCTAGGCAGTTTATTTTACTCTTGCAGAAACATAAAGTGATGCAATGTCTAATATCATAGACGTGTTGTATCTCCAGGCACCGTTCACCCCCAGACTACAGCGATCACGGTTTAGGCCCTGACGAACGACTCCTTGTAGGAGAATGGCGTTCCTACAAGAATTGATTTCTCAGAAGGCATCAAGGAAAATCAAAGAATGAGGATGTACTGGGAGCTAGTAGAAATACATACATCTTGGTATTGGCATGAGGGTTTGGGCTGATTTTAGACCAGGGTTCTGCTGTGATTTTGCAAGTTTCTAAGCTGTACTACATTCTCTAACAGTTTGCACTCTGTGGTGAATATGCTGCTATAACACACATTCATACTATATATATAAAAAAGTAAATAAATAAACAAACAAATAAATAATTAATGTGGCTCATAATTGAGCAAAGTATTTACAAATGTATCATTTTAATTTAAATAATAATGTGCCAAAAGGTTTGATTCGTTTGAGCCCGCGAGTCGATTCTGTCAACTCCCTGAAAAGAGTCGTTCAAAAAGAACCGATTCTCTCGCGACTCGCCCGTCACCAGCAGCAGCGGTCCGGCTGGGCGTCTCTCACCAAGCCACGCTCACTTATGGAGGCGAATGAAACGTGCACTGTCATTACTGTGACCTTACAGCCGCGCTCTCTTGTGGGATTATTCGCGTTTAGACTCGAAAGACGGTAAGTTTTTGCCCTGTCGCTCGGAGAGTCGAGTTTGTGCAGGCTTAAGTTGCCACTAGTACGATCACGCATCTCGTCTCAGTGCTCTCTGCTTGGGCTTGGAGTAGTGTGTACATGTATGCTGATGCGCACAAGAGCTTTAAAATGCTCTAATGTGATGCAGGTATTTCAATCATAATGCAGACTCATAGTTCAAGCTGTTATTGCATATGTATGCAGTGTGCAATCTAAGTACTAGTCCAGAAGTTTAAAATATTTACATGCATTGTAGTGATGCATTATAATCTCTTTTATTTATTTATTTATTTTTTTCTTTCTTTATTTTTTATTTTTTATAATCATCATAACTTTCAGGTTGCTGAGTAATTCGTTTAGACCACCAAGTGAAGTGAAGTGGACTTTGGATTGATGGACAGGGACTACTCATGTGTGTCTGTCTGTGGGACCACATCTGACACCAGCCTGAGAGGACAATTTAATAAATGTTGCTTTACCGTCTGGCGGCCGTCGCCAGCTCTGCAGGACCTACAGACGTCCACGCTGCAGATCTCTCTGTGCCCAAATCAGCGCTTCCAACCTCGTTCCCGCACACCCCTCCTTGGCACCGTCTTTTAATGAGACTGGGGCTGTTACCGAATTCTCTGTCCATAGTGTTCTCCACTTGTCTGCATACATACTACACATCACCCCAGACTTCAAGTGTACCTTGGACGAATTCAGGAAGTGTGCAGTAATGGCTTCCACTCCTTCCTCTACCAGGAAATAATCCAAATGTTGATCAGTTCTCAGGACATACCAAAACGCTAATTCAGGATTTAAAAAAAAAAAAATCTTTTTAAATAAACAATCCAAATCCAGAAGAGAAAAAAAAAGTGCATGCACAATGAGCTCAGACAGTTTTCAGTACCGTGCACTGTATGAGTACAAGCGAGAGAGAGGAGATGACATCTCCCTGCAGCCCGGAGACCTCCTTACTGTCAGCAAGCTAGCAATTCTGACCCCGGACTACCAGGAGGGTGATGAGAAGAACCCCGCGGGCTGGCTCCATGGCACAAACGAACGCACCAAAGAGAAAGGCAACTTCCCGGGGACGTTCGTGGAATACGTGGGGGTTGTGCGTGTGGGCCTACCTGCAGGAAAACCCTGGCCTAGACCTGTTCCCCCAACCCCTGGAGGACCCCAAACACCTGTAGGACCCCAGCCTCCAGGAGCTTGCGCTTCAGGGGGTGAGTGTTACCGTGTGAACGTGTGTACAAACACGTGGGGTGTTTAGGAGTAGTGAATATTAGTAAATAAGTAAATAGTAAATATTCAAGCAAAAATGTGTTGTTCCTATTTAGTTATAGTGCTTCTGAAACATTTTGTAGCTTTTAATTGCAGTACAGAATTCTTTACAAACATAGTTTAAATATTAGTAGTTACATTAGACAAGTGTGTACCATTATATTTATTTATGGGACCCATTAAAATAAAGATGGGTTCTTTCCTGAATGTTTCTGAACTTTCCACCTTCAGAACCACAAATATATTGAGTGTTTCTTAAATTCTTGAAGTTTCAATCAAATCCATTTAATTCAAGTGACCAGTCAATTAGGCTTCTAAGTATCAATATGTAACTATGACTACAACGATAACTAAAACTATGAAAATAATAAATATATAACTATATAATAAATATATAAATATAACTATTTAGCTATGACTATAGGTATTAAACTTTAAGTATATCTATAAAAATAACTATTTAACTCCAACTAACTATATGACTATAACGATAACTACAACTATACCTATATAACTATAACTGTATATCTATAATTATAACAAAATATAGTAGTGATAATAGTTGCTAATATCCTCCACCACTGTAGTCATTAAAAAGAATAACTTCCATAACTACAGCTATAACTATATAACTGCTGTCACTATAACTATATAACCGTAACTATAACTATAACAAAATTGATAATAGTTGCTAATATCCTCCACCATTGTAGTCATAAAAAACTACTACTATAACTATATACAGCTATAGCTATAACTGTAAATATAATTATATGACTATAACAATAACTAAAAATATTACTATATAACTATAACAACTGTAACTATAACTATTTAACTATTGCTATAATAAAATTGATAATAGTTGAAAAAACTACTACTATAACTATATAGCTATAGCTATAACTGTAACTATAATTATATGACTATAACAATAACTAAAAATATTACTATATAACTATAACAACTGTAACTATAACTATTTAACTATTGCTATAATAAAATTGATAATAGTTGCTAATATCCTCCACCATTGTAGTCATAAAAACTACTACTATAACTATATAGCTATAACTGTAACTATAATTATATGACTATAACAATAATAAAAATTATTACTATATAACTATAACAACTATAACTATAACTATTTAACTATTGCTATAATAAAATTGATAATAGTTGCTAATATCATCCACCACTGTAGTCATAAAAACTACTACTATAACTATATACAGCTATAGCTATAACTGTAAATATAATTATATAACTATAACAATAACTAAAAATATTACTATATAACTATAACAACTGTAACTATAACTATTTAACTATTACTATAATAAAATTGATAATAGTTGCTAATATCCTCCACCATTGTAGTCATAAAAACTACTAATGAAATCACGGACCCTGTATTACATCATGGACCCCAGGGGTTCTGCACTCCTGATTATGAGAACCATGACATTATAGAAATCTATAGGCTGTGAAAGTAGTGGCATAAGACTCTGTTTGTGGGTGTTTACATACTAACTAGATCAGACAACTCAGTCCCAAGAGGGCTGCTGTCTCTCTCTGCATGTGTGGCATACATGCCACAGTTTGTTGCCACAGTTTGTGCCATTTATGCTTTTCATCATTCTAAATCCTCTTTTAGTGGGTAAGTATGACATGCTCGAGCCCAAAGAAAAACATGGACTCATCTTGAATTATTGATCACTGGTGCATTGGGCTGTACACACGGCCAGTCATTAACAAGTGCCACTGATTCACTGTAGAACACCGTTAGCTCACAGCATGGATGATTTTCTCAGGAAGGAATGGGAAGTTTGGGTTAATATGGGTGGAAGAAAACCTAGTGGTACTGGTTGCTTTAGCAATGCTAAATTAACAACCATTAAAGCTTCTGTAAGCGATGTCAGCAAGATCTAGCATGTTTTATTGCTGGCATTGGTGAAACTTTTGGGCATTGCTTCCAGTAGATACTCTGCTCCAATCTTGGGCCTATTGCCATCATGCTAGTGCTTCATTCCCGGTTCGTTTATAGTAGTGATGGAACATTTGATTCAATTCATCGAGCTGATTCGTTCAAACTGTCCATCTCAATGAGTCAAATGTAGGGCGGGGCAGTAAGACGATATAATATCGATATCATAGTGTCATAGTACCATTTTCAGAGATATTGCAGGTGTAATAACACTTTATATGTTTTTTAATGTTTTTTTTTTTTAAACTAAGTAACAAACTCAGACAAAATGTACTGCTTTGAATTAAAAAAGTTTTTCTAAGGTTTTGAATTTTTAAATGTCTTCTTTTCTGTTTAAACATTAAATAAACGTATCATTTCAGGTTTTTTTTTTTTTATGTAACTACGGTTTTACTGGCATTTTTTCTTTTTAGCTCATTTATATATCATGTCTCATATCGTATATCATAGTAATGTCTGTAAGTAATGATATTTTTGTCATACCGTCCATCCCAAACTTGTGCGCAGCTTACATGCGTTCACAGTTTGTACTTTAAGCTGTCTCTTTTAACGATTTTTTTTCAAG
This sequence comes from Stegophilus panzeri, assembly GCA_024331685.1. NCBI lineage: Eukaryota > Metazoa > Chordata > Actinopteri > Siluriformes > Trichomycteridae > Stegophilus > Stegophilus panzeri. Next base: position 7,044,001 of record JANDJT010000012.1, read on the forward strand.
GCCTAGCTATCAGCAATTTAGCAAAACACCTAAGAGTACATCCTTATATTTTTGCTGTATAGTACCTTTAAGGCTTACATTAAACTTTCCCAATTTAATTTAATACATCAGTTTTTGTGTTACAGAACAAACGCACACAATTTTTTTTTTTAAAGTTTGCGAAATGTGACTGCCATAAGCTGTAGCCTGTTAATCTATTTAGAGTGAACTCTTTTACTAGTGGTTTATCTTGTGGAAGTGGTTTATGGGATTGGCTCTTTAGTTTGTGTTTCTTAATGGATTTTGCTGGATTTCTAGTTGAACATGAGAGAAATCGATTTGCCCATGGATCCTGGAACAGACACATTAACTGGTAGGCTTTTCAGTTCAGCTAATTCATTTCCTAGAGCTTCAAAAAAAAAAAAAAAAAAAAAAAGAGCTTTATGTGCACAAAGCCTACTGGCCCGCTAGATTGTGTCTAATCATGTGAGCTTCTTCAGTTGGAAGAACTCACCCCACACACTCACTGCGGTGACAGCAGCTGTGAACGTGAAACTCTGGCTCTGCATAGAGAAAACTCCATTAGCTCGGTCGCATCTCTGGAAGTGGAATGAGCATGGATTAAGTGCAGAAATCCTTCTTGATCTCACCATATGTGTTTAAGGAATGGCAGATGAAAGAGATTAGTGCACATCCATTATTAATGGAGAATCCAAAGCTTTGATGTTCCCACAAGTAGATCCAGTGTGCTACGGAACAAACGAGGAATTACAGTAGTTGCTACCAGCTAATCCAGTTGACATTCAATTGTTCATTCATGAAGACATTATACCTGAGATATAAAGTTGATGGCAGCTGTCAAAGGATCTAGAAGCCATTTGCTGGTTGGAGGATGCATAGGGAAAAAAAAAAATCTCTGTTAAGAGAGGAAGCGGCTTGGTCATTAAACAACGTGGTATCATTTGGAGACTGGCACTATACACACATAGCGTGGTATTAGACAGTTCGCACAGGATTTTGCCGAGTTTTTTTGTGATGGTTGTGATCAAAAATGCTTGATTTTGCTGCTGCTTTTTTCAAAATTTACAATGTTTTGTGCTTTTTTGAGGAAAACTGCTTTCCTTGTGTGTCTTTCGCAGTGATGTTTGTAGGTAAATGAGACCTTTTAGCTGTACTCATGTCTGACGCACGTGACTCGAAGGGGGCTTTGGCTGAATGCGCGTTGTGATGACGTCACATGACACATCTTGGCCCAAATCTGCGGAAAATCTGTGGTAATTTTGCAAATTTCTGTGAATATCGCAGAGTTTACTTGATTTTGCATTTATTTTTGTGATTGCAAAAATCGCAAAATCCTGGAGGGACTTGATTAGATGAGATAACATGGTGTTAGATGATCATGATAAGGGGCCAGTGTTCACAACAATGCTTAAGGAGTGACAGAACAATATGAAGTAAACTTGTTAAATGGATAAAGAGTGAGAACTCCGTTATATGTGGCGTGGTGAGTCCTATTCCGTTAGCACCTAAAGATTCTCATTGCTAATGAAATAGGCAATTAGCCCTCATCTAATCTTCATGAGGTGTAATATTGCGAAAGATTAGCAAATAACAAGCTGTGGCTATTTAGATAATGAATACAGTATTTTGACTTGTAGAGAGGCATTTTTTATTTTATTTTAGAGGGCAGGCCTAATTATTCCGCTAATAATAATGCTAGTAATACTGTGCTAGTGCAGGGTTATTGTACTAAAATTTGTAAAGGTCCAGTTGCATAATATTCCAGCTAATAAACAAACATGGCAACATGTTGAATAGCGAGGTAACGGCTATAGACAATTTGAAGTGTTTGTTTTATTTTGTAGTGGTGCTCCACGTTACCGATTTTTACTACTGCCATGGACTCTGATGATCTCTTTTGAATTTGCCGCAAGGGAATAAATGCAAATTTGTCTTTAAACATTTTACTTTGTAGTCAATTTTTTTTTTTTTTTCCAATCATGCCATGGCTTCAGTTTGCTAATCAGGCCAGAGAGGGTAAATAAAATGAAAAACATTTCTGTCTGACCTATTGTAGCTAGTCTCTCATCTGATGAGCTACCTTCTGCTAAATAATTTACATAAATGCACGAGATTATATAAATCACAACATACGCTGCTATGGTTCATGTTTATAAAACTTGAGCCGGTGAGCTACAGTGCTCTTCACTGATTATTGGCACCCTTGGTAAATATGAGCAAAGAAGTCTGTGAAAAATTGTCCAACAACTTTGTTTATCCTTTTGATCTTTTATTAAAAAAAGTCACAAAAATACTCTACTCTCATGGATATCAAACAACTGTAAACACAACACAGGTTTATCAAACAAAAACTTTGTAAAATATATGTGTGCAAAAATTATTGGCACCCTTTTAGTCAATACTTTGTGATACCTCCCTTTGCCAATATAACAGCTCTGTGTCTTCTTCTATAATGCCTGATGAGGTTGGAGAATACATGGTAAGGGATCTGAGACCATTCCTCCATACAGAATCTC
>JANDJT010000012.1:7047070-7059459 GCA_024331685.1 Stegophilus panzeri
ATAAAGACAATTTTTCACAGCCTTCTTTGCTCATATTTACCAAGGGTGCCAATATTAGTGGAGGGCACTGTATGGAGGGCATATGTTTATCAGCTCTGTGACAAAATGTTTCAACGCCAATGCATAATAGTTAACCACATTTAACATTAACCTTATTAATAACCTTATTAGCTGATCCCCGACACTGTCTGATCACTCACATCTCTCACCAGTAACATTATAAGCACAACTGACTCTTCTGGTTCTTAAAACTACTAATGGTTTGTTTGATTAGAAAATGATGTATTTAGAGTTGTTCTCAGTAAGAAGGAATAATGGCAGAGACAGTGGGCTGATAGGGTCTGGATCTGGATCTTTGCTGATTACGTGCGAGTACATCTTGTCTGCGCCAATGCCTTTGCAGCAGTCGGACGTGCAGGTCATGCTGCATTGCCTCATTTGTGACTATTTTTAGTGAGAGACAGGACACAGCAGTGCACTGCTGCAGACAGCCTGCTGTGTCCTCTACCTGATGCTAGGAGAAACATTAGCATAAAAATATGCTAATGCAACCTGTTTCACAAAGAAATGATTATTCTGATTACAACATTGTCCTTGTTAATGATTTCTGATAGCAATTTTTAAAATTTTTTTTTGCTAACTGAAAGTCTTTTAGGAACCTGGATCTTTTTTATCCATCACAAACCAAACTTTCCCTTACTGCCGCTTTAAGCCAATAATCTTTGGCATTAGTTGAGGTACTGCATTTCCACTCTCTGCTTTAAAAAGTTACTAAGTTCTGTGTTTGTAGCTATGGACCTGGACAGCTGTGACTCATTCATTTCATATTCTCCCCCGTGGCAGGGAGGTGCAGACTAATCTGAGAGTCTGGCAGAACACTCCTTGGCCTCCATGCCGCTTTACTCCAGTCGCATCCATTGTGACTACAAAATGTGGTGGAGCAATTTCACCTCGTTAACCTTATTAGGCCCTTAAGATATTACAGCATCAGTAAGGATTTCCTAACAGAGTGGATTTACAAATTTGGGTGGATGTAGGTTGGTTAGGTGTGGCTGCACTAGAAAATGAGAATGAATGCCAACTTATAGATATAGATCCTGCTATTAGACTCAGAGTATATAATATTAGGTTTGTTTTTTATGGAAACTTTTTATAAATGTGTAAAAAGAATGATTGATTGCTTTTTCTTATTAAATGGACAAATGTCCCATTCATCCCAAGCCCTGTACAGGCTTTTTAACTGTTGCTATGTAGATCAAACTTGGAAACGCCAGAGTCACTGAGCTGGCTAGAACACGACATAAAATGTTTGGACATTAGAATGGTTTCAAACAGACAGCAAGTTTTTCTATAGGTTAGAAAGACATCTAAATGCTAATGAATTATCTCAACAGATAATTGCGATGATACAAAACAAAAGGGAAAAAAATAAAGCCAAATGCTACTTCACAGCTTGAGTTGGTCTAACTAGCTTTCTTTATCTACTTAGAGCTGTAAAAATGTAAAATCATTAATAAACGTTAGGCTTAGCTAAACATTCTACGGAACACCAGCGTTATGTTTCCTTGTGATCAATCATTGCTTGCAAGCAAAATTTTGGATGGTTCAGCCAGGATACGCTAGCTAGTTAGCTAGCATTTAGCATTTCATCTAAGTTTTGCTGTAATCCACCTGTGGTCCTGTCGGCTTGGAGTCACAGCATATACTAAATGATATTAGGTTTTTTCTGGTTGGAAATGTGTAAAAAAAAAAAAAAAAAAAGGTTGATGATGTAATATTACTTTAACAGATGACACAAATGCAAAAATGAAGCCAAATGCTACCACTCTTTACTGTCTATTTAGCAAGCTAACTAACGTCATTGTTTATTTTATTAAGGCTGTGGCATTTAACAGGAGATCAAGTAACGCAGTGAATGTCTTGCTTTTCAGTGTGGTACATTTTCTGCTTGTCACTAATGAAGAAAAATACTGTTTGCATATTGTATTTCACTTTTTCACCAGTGTGATTGCATTTCGCTCTTGCACAGAATCTTCTCGATATGTAACAATGTTATAAAGGAGGAAACACTCTAAGACTGGCACCAGCCTGTCCTGCTCTTCAACTTCGAGTATGTGCCTGCAGTTCTACCTCAGAGCAAAGCCAGGACCACACAAAGCCTCGTTCTTCTGTGCTGTTTAAGACTGCTATTGTATATTGTCAGTCCTAGATGCAATGATAAACACTGTCTTTGTTAGAGAGAATTATGTACCATACACATCTGTTTTTGTCTGGAAAAAACAACAAACCAGCTAATACTACTTTTCAGTGCAGCGGTCATTTTGAGAAAATGTATATATGATACAAGCTGAAAGCAGATGGAATTTCAGATGGAATTTCTCAGTAAATAGGACATGATATAAACGGTATATTAGCAATTCTCATGCAATTTCTTAGTCCCTAGTGGTCCAGTGGCTAAGCATCCTGCGCTGTCCCCGTGGTTCGATTCCCAGCCAGGGAACCGTCCCAGTCACTGGGTTGCACTAAGTGACGCTCCAATGTCCGGATAAAGTGGGAGGGTTGCGTCAGGAAGGGCATCTGGCGTAAAACCTGTGCCGAATCAAATATGCGGACCAATGATCCGCTGTGGTGACCCCTAACGAGAGCAGCTGAAAGAACAACATCGACAACAACGGATGCAGTCTCTTATGTAACACTCTGTATTTATCATTGTTGTGTAACAAGAACATGTGGTGACTCAAAGTGTTTGAACGATCCACTAATATTAGGAACTTTTCCCGGAGGCTCTGTGACTTTGATGGCTATGAGTATAGTGATGTAGATATTTAGAAGACGTTTAGTTTATTGATTTATAAAGCACATTTTAAAACAACAGATGTTGAAACCAAAGTGCTGTACAAGAAATATAAAACAGAATTAAAACAAATTAAGAGTAAACAAAAACCAAAGATAAGACCAATGTAAAATTTATACCCTCGATTAAAAGATAAAAAATACAAATAAGTCTTCAAAGAAGATTTAAACACAGAAACGGAAGGGGAAGGTGTAATGTGGAGAGGAAGACTATTCCAAAGCCTAGGAGCAGCCATGGAGAAAGCCTTAAAACGTGAACGAGGAACTGAGAGCAGTAATTAAGTGAATGATCGAAGGTGTCTTGAAGCAGTGTACGGGGTGAGAAGATCACAAATATACTGTGGAGCAAGTCCATGCAAAGCTTTAAAAACAAAAAGCACAGTTTTAAAATCAACACGGAACAACGGTCAGTAATCTGGCTGCCGCATTTTGTACCTACTGAAAACGATCAGTAGTTGTTCTGGGCAAGCCCAGAAAGAGCGAATTACAATAGTCCAACCTAGATGTTATAAACGCATGAATAACAGTTTCGAGGTCCTTCTTGGAATGCATCATCTTGATTTTAGCAATAGATCTTAACTGAAAGAAACTGCTTTTTACCACAGCACTAATCTGCTTATCAAAGCACAGTGTGGAGTCAAAAATGACACCAAGGTTTTTGACACAGTCACGGACATTGGAAGAGAGGGGACCAAGCTGACTGACAGTGTCCGAAGACAGAACCGATGGACCAAAGGCGATTATTTCGGTTTTGAAGAGTAAGAGCAGGCATTTACCTCACGCACTCTCTCATACACACACTCTAATATCCTTCAGAGTTCACGTGCTACAGTCAGGGCAAATTGCTCTTATATGTACACATCCATTTGCATTAGCACTGCAAATTGCTGCATCCATTAACACTAATGCACCTCTGGAAAGCCAAGTTTGCTGCGGGCAACGTGCACTAATCCAATCTGCACTCCAGAGAGAGACTTGGCTCGAGCTGTCAGTTCACCTTCTCTGTGTTATGATTCGAGCACAAGCCAGGAACTGCAACCCAATGACAGAAAGACAGAGACATTGAAAGACTGAAGGTCTAATCTAGGAAGTTGGATGCTTGACGTTTATCTTTGGGTACACTTTGTACCAAACATGCCCGTTCGAATTTTTCTCCGCTCTCTCTTATTACAATGAATGGTCTTTTTGTTTTTGGCATTTACGAATTGGAGGATGGGCCACAAACTGTGCCACAGAGTAAGCAAGGGAGGGAGCGAAAGGATAAGAGTAAAGCTTATCCAGTTGTGGGTGAAAGCACGCCAACTGTCAGTGTGCTGAGGGAGAACAGAGGCTCTGTCTACCAGGATGTGCAGGAACTAGTTGCCCAAACAGTCAAGGACTAATCGCCCAAACAGTCTGCTTCAGGGAGCTTATCCTTTTCTTCAAGAAGACTCTTTAAAGTAGATTAACATTGTTTTCAGTCATTATGTATTAATGTCTTTCCGAAGATCCTTTATTCATTATGCTTAATTACAGTGTATCAAGATTTAAGGAAGTTGGAAGGTAAAAGTACTGAGATCATAGTTTGCAGTAGCTTGCAATTCCAGGGATTTTCATTTCGCCCCTTTAATAAAAGAAGTATTGTAGGAAATGAGGGACTAGCAAGACTTTAGAAGAGCCTTGAATTTGCCAGAGACAGCAGTTGGCCCAATTGCCTGAGCTGTGCCTTCAAGTTAAATAGTTGCCCTGCTCGTGCTTCTTTCATCTTGTCTGTAAACGTACTGTACAATATCCCTGAAAGACACTGCGGTCCAGCATCAGTGTATACGACCCAAAAAGTCATGTTGACACAGGTGCTAGTCTTTTGCCTTGGCCTTGTCCTAAGTTTACTTTCCACTTACATCTTGCTTGCTTGCTTGCTTGAACTCTTCCCATGTGTTCGAAGCGACTCCATCTTCAGAACATTCAAAAAGCCTAACAAGTTTCAAGACCAAGGATTCCTTGCTTGTGCAAAGCCTTACTGAACACACAAATTTGATTTACTCACATAAATCAAATGTGTGGAGTGAGATCAACCACTTAGACATGTAAGAACTGTTCTGTGGCATGCAACGGAAAGCTGGAGTGATGGCCAGAAAGTTCCCTTTGTGAACATTTGCTAGGGGCTAGGGGCTGGAGAGAAAGTCAAAGCTTTATTGTAATCAGTAAGGCTAATTTTGAAAACATGTTCAGCTAAAGGTTAGCCATGACAGAGAACCCATTGCTCCATAGCTGGAAATAGTTTGAAGGTCAAGTATTAGCATATTCACAGACAACACAACTGTAAGTTGGGGTGACATTTTATCCTTTGAGCAGAGTCCCTCAATCTTTTCCTAGCATAGCCGTCCCTTTGTGTTAAATTTAGCACGGTGGCACAGCGGGTGGCACGGTTTACTCTGTGTGGGAGGAAACTGGAGAACCCAGAGAGAACATATAAATCCCCACACAGAGAGTAAACCGTGCTACATTGCCCCCTAGGTGTAAATGTGTGTGTTCAATGTGACCTGCGAGCAGTTCCACCTGGGGTGAAATCTCCTGAGTCTGCCCAGTGTTCCCAGGATCCTCCACAATCCTGACCTGGATAGAGAGATTGAACGAATGAATGAAGATGAATGAGTGGATCTCTTTTCACATATCAACAGTCACAAACATGGCTATAATTAACTATGAGGACACAGAGGTCCAGACTTCTGGAGTTTTGGACATTTTTTTTTTTTTTTTGGTATTGTCTGTTTTAGATCATTTATTATTTTGTAAAAACCATACGCTGTTGTTTCCTTAATATGAAATTACTATTTACTGTGACAAATGTGAAAAATATTCATGAGAATGCTTTGTAAGAAATAGTAATATGTCTTCAATTTTGAGGCTGATAAAAAGCTAGATAAAATTAATTTTAGTATATTTTAGCAAAGGACATCCCATACTGTGAGCTCTTTTAGTATGAAGTATATTAATTGTTTAATTTAGAAAAAAAACAACAAAAAAACATGAACACAAACATCAGAAAAAGCTCTAAGATGTTGTACAGTTTTATTTTTTCCAGGCTGAAATCAACAGACTATTTAGGCTCGCAATCCAAAATAATGAACTCTTCTAAATTAAACAAAGTTTATGGAAGAATGGCAGGATAATATAATGAACATGAACCAATTAACAACTGATGTAGTACATATTCCACATTGTGATACATTAACTATGAGGCATTTTTTGCATTGTGGACACATACAGATTTCTTTTCGGTGAGTATCAAAGCCTGACATCGTTAGTGTGCTTAACACTAAATGTTTGAAGTGAAAGGTTTTAGTACCCCCAGTTGACATCCACAAAGTCGTACAGCATTAACTCTCTCATTGTTGTTGGTTTATCCAGTCCCAGCCATTTACATTTAATCATTTAGCAGACGCTTTTATCCAAAGCGACTTAGAAATGAGGAAATACAAGCAAGAGGAGAACAATACAAAGAGTGCTTCCATACAAGATTTTGAATTGAGTTGAATTGACTCCTTGAATTGAGTAGAGGTGTAAGAGACAGTGTAACTGCAGACTTGTTTTTTTTTAACTGGGGGGATGGGGGGGGGGGTATAAGGTAGGGGTTAGTCAGGTGTTTACGGAAGAGGTGGGTCTTCAGCCATTTTTTTGATGATAGTGACAGATCCTGCTGTCCGGATTGAGGTTGGAAGTTCATTCCACCACTGAGGGACAGTCAGTTTGAATGTTCTGGTCATGTTAAAAAGAATTTGGTCAGTTGTAAATCTCTCTCTGTGGAGCCTGAAACTTCATTATATCAACCTTTTAAGTTTCTGTAATTTGTAATATGCTGTGATTTTAAGGCTTCAAGGCTTTCTCTGTTTCGGACTCACAACCCTGCTCAGTGTTTTCCCTCAAGACACGCACATGAGCTCACTTGGATGGCGTTTTGTTTTTAGTACACTTATTTCCAAAGCTTGGTTTGAACTGCCCTTGAACCTCTCTTATGGGTTTGGCCTCTTGTCTTCTGGCTCCAGTATGGCCCATTCTTCCTTCTCCAATCACCCCCCAACCCCCCGTTCAACCCCCCCCCAATGTGTCTCTACGCCTCAGCATTGTCCTTTTTGGCATGTCGTTCCTTTCCTCTGCGCTCTTCTTCCCTTGCTATTAGATGAGGTGAGCAGAAACGGGATCCGATGGCTTTTTCATCGTGTTGGTTTTTTTTTTGACTGAAGGTGAAAGGAACAAGTCACTACTTCAAAATCTCAGATTTTCCATTGTGTGTATGTACACGACCATGCAGTCCTGTCAAAGACTTGGCCTGTTTGAATTATGCCCTCGTATACCCACTCCATAAAATAAGTTAGCTTCTGCCCTAATAGTCCTAGCATAAAGGAAAGGTCTGTTGAGTTTGCTGATTTTGACGTTGATTTCTCTGGAACGTAGAGACTAAACTTGCTTAAATAGACTGCAAGAGAAATATCAGATTATTTGTATAAAACATTTCAAACTTATTGCTGTGTTTAGATTTTGAAAACAGCAAAAAAAAAAAAGAATTGTTCAAGCATATGGCATATAAAAGATTAGATCTGAAAGAGTAACCATGAGAGAGAACCGTTGGCTGAACAGACCTACAAATCGGTTTGTGCTGATGGCTGTAGTAAACATAATATGGCTGCCATGGGAACAGAGGAATGTTCTCTGTGCTCTGTGGCACACTTGTGGCTTGGGTGAGCAGACGGTTGGGTCCACCATAGACCGCGTAATGGCAGGGTGTGCTTGGATCGAGGTCCCCTTTGGCCTTTGTCGTTCTCCTTGTTGGACTGACAGTAGAGCAGAGCCAGGCCACTCTGTTGGTCATCATCCACCATAAGGGGAAACTCCCTTCTCGATTTAGTACGGTCTGTACCTGTCACGCTATGTGGATAACTCTGGAGATTAGGCTTTAGTCAAGCACAGAAGAACGACCATTTTGACATACCAGAGTGTAGCAAAGCATAGAAGACTTTAAACAGCAGCTTTTCGATGTATACTGTGGAGATCAGTATAGCTTCAACACTTGGTATTTTGCATATCGTTGCTTGTTGTGGTTGGTGTCCTTTAAAACACGAAGATGCCTCAGAATGAATAGGATCAAGACTTGACATTTCAATGTGTTGAAAATAAATCTCCTAAACAGATTTCACACAGAACCCGTAGGCGTTATAACAAGTTGGGTTTCATACAAATAAAATTTCTCCACTGTGCTAATCTTAATTGTTTTGAACTTTCCATGCAAGTTTGGGCTCATGTGAATTCTTACAGATTAGCACTTGTTAGACTTTGGTGGAATGTGTTTACCCAGCTCAAGCGATCCTGCCACCAGTCTTTATTTTGACGTTTTAAAAGATCTATTAAGCTTCAGAAGTGTAGGAGAGAGCAGAAAAAGTAAGCAGTAGTAGAAAGCTAGCATCATAGAACAGCTCTTTGCTTTAACTGCTTTCATGCTAAGGTTTATTTGCATGGCATTGTCTATCTGTCCCCAGGACTGAAATGGGACTTAATCTCAGACTGGCTTTTTGTACAATCAACTGAACAATGTAACTAGATATGGCTTTAATGTCTCCAGACCAACAAAACCAAGTGGCACACAGTTGCAGTATTAACTGAAAATGTTGGATTCTAAAAAGGTTTACTCAGCCCTGCAGAATGTAGTCTGTTTTGAACCTTGTTGTGGGTCATTTGTAGAGGTAAAAACAGTGTAATCAGACTCGTGTGAGGACCCAGACAACCAATCAGAACGCATGGGAGCCTCGGTCTGGGCCAAGTAAACTCTAACATGGTTCTAATGCAGTGAGGAAGTTATTTGATTCACTGCAACCCAACTGCAAGAAGCGAACCAAACATATAGAAAAAAGAGAAAATAAATGCTAGATGTGATACATAAAATATGAGTTATTTCTATAATTATCCATGCTTGGGTGATTTTTGTCATTTCTGTATGCCCTTGGCAAAGATTTGTTTGTCTTTTCCATCAGCCTATTTTTTTTAATGAGTTTTTTACAAGTATGTTTTCAGCCCTGCACACCCACCCCTCTGCAAATATTTTTTGGTTTAATTATGTGCTGTGTGAAACCAAACCAAACCAAATAGCAAACAAGCCAAAAGTATCAATTTCACCCCTGATTCAGACTCACTAAACGGACTAAAACGTGTGAAAGCCCTCTTAGAGTCACAGGCGGACTCACAGTGAAACTCTTTTACGTTATTTCATCCAAAATTTCACTGAGAACCTCAGGAGTGAAAGCTCACTAGCCAGATATTTGACTAAACACCATGTTAGGTTATTTCTTCCAAAATCAGTTTTATTATTTTGCCTTTTCTTATTTATTTGCCATAGTGCAGAAACAAGGCTGTTGTGAGATTTAATATCTTACAACTCATGGCTAGCAATGTTTCCACTTCTTAATGTGAGGAGTGTTTCATCACCTCTTCTAGCATGTCTATTCATTTCAAGCATGTCGCTACATCGTAATCAAATGCTTTTCTTTGTAGTGTAACCTTTGTTCTTTTTGTAACTGTTTTTGCCATCAACCATGTACGCATCCAACAAGAAACGCTGTTTTCAAGAACATACTGCCTGGAACCAGATTTAATCATCTCTTTCCACTCCTTGAGACTCCTTCAAATTGCTAAATAAATAAATTGGCCAGTTAGGGGTGGCCATGCCAAGTGGCTAAGAACTAAGGCCTGCTTTGTAGTCTTGACAATAATACACCTGCCAAATGATTGCACTTACCAACATTGTTAGTAGTTCAAGTCCAACAACATCAGAGGCTCAACAGGAACCTTTCTGATTCTCTGGAATACTCTCTGGGTGGCTGTGGCTCAGGTGGTAGCGCGGGTTGTCCACTAATCACAGGGTTGGCGGACCCCGGCCCATGCGAATCCCCGGCCCATGCGAATCTACATGCCAGAGTGTCCTTGAGCAAGACAATGAACACCAGGTTGCTCCCGATGGCAGGCGAGCACCTTGCATGGTAGCTCTGCTGCCATTGGTGTGTGTGTGTGTGTGTGTGTGTGTGTATGAATGAGTGAATGAGAAACAGTGTAAAGTGTTTCGTAGAACCGCTAAGGTTAAAAGGCGCTATATACAGTCATGGCCAAAAGTTTGAGATCACCAACAATTTCATGCAATTTTTCGCAGTTAATTAGGTTTAGCTCTGTTTGGGCTAGCTATTGGGGTATTTTGTGTCCGTTTGTGCTTCTTTCACCAAATATTGCGTGGTAGTCGTGGCGTCTGTTGTGAAGTTGTGTTTTTTTAAATAGTTATAGTTTTTCGCTGTAACAAAGCTTGCAAGGTGCAAACAAGAAAGCGATAACAGGCATTAAAAGCAGTATTCGGCGTGCATGTGCAGTACCCACATCAATGTTTGTCAATTATCGCTCATTCGGCATAAAATTACAACAGCATATCAAATTGCAAGATCAGTAAAACAAAAAGAAATCACAAGAGACCAACTCACCTTGCAAGCTTTGTTACAGCGAAAAACTATAAATTATTATTTAAACAAAACACAACTTCACAACTTTCACAACAGACGCCACAACTACCACGCAATATTTGGTGAAAGAAGCACAAACGGACACAAAATAGCCCAATGCGAAAAATTGCATGAAATTGTTGGTGATCGCAAACTTTTGGCCATGACTGTAAGTGCAGACCATTTACCATTCTGATTTTTAATTCAGTTTTGGTCTTAACAGTAGATATTGTAAAAAAACAACTTTATAGAATTTTGTATGTAGATGAGATCCCTAATGAGCAAGACAGAGGTGACAGTGGCAAGGAAAAACTCCATGAGAAGACATGAGCAAGAGATCTTGACTCAAAAGGGAATCCATCTTTGTCTGGGTGACACCACATAGCACACAAGCTCTAAACCGAAGTAGACATTGTCTCTGTCTTTGTCTTTGACCTCATATTCTGTAGTTCCTTTGCATAATTCCTTCAATTTTTTTTCCCTCTGCGTTCTCTTTTGTCTTCTTTTCCCCAGATCTCCTGTTGCTTTTAGTCATCCTTCTTCATTAGACTCCTTCATAAAGTTTTTACTCTCACTTGTCATCATCTGCCCTTTTTCACCAAGCCTGTCAAGAACAAAGCTCATTCCTTGCAGACCAAAATACAGCAGCCATTTTGTTATTCACCGGCACTGTGTAATTTAAGTGATCTGAAGTCTGTTGTTCTGTTATTGAACGTGACCCTTTTTAAACTGCTGAAAGGAAGATGCTTGAATTGCCAATAATGAGAGGGAGTGGGATTATGATGACAGAGTGAGAGAGGAACTCTTCAGTTCATCAAGACGACGAAGGTTCCTGATGTGAAAAGGAAAAAAAAAACCTGACAAAATTAGACATGAAAAAAGCTCCTATTTCCACAAAAACAACACTCACACATGCAGTCAAGCTAGTGTTGAGATCCTAATGGTGGGGAGATCGATGGGATGTTTTTTTGTTTTTTTTTTTCGTGAGAACAGTGGTACTCATTGTGACAATTACAGTTATTTACTGGACAGACAGCTCCAAGTAAGTTAAAGACCAGGAACATCCATACTGAAGCGTGCTCACGTCAAGTCCAGAGACTGTCAGTCAGCCAATTTCTCAACATTCTTGTTGTGTAACTGATTGTCTAATTTTTGCTCACTTGCTATATTCTTCATCCTCCTTCTCCCTCATTTTTTTATTCCTCCTCCTTGCCATGCTGATCCCTGCATCTGCTCTACTTGTCACACATATGATGAGTGATTCTCTGCCGAGACTTTTCTCCCTAACTCTTTCTGTATATCTCTCACCCTGTCTCTCCTTAGCATTTGAAGAGCAGGAAAAACATCACTTTAACTAAAACACATCCCAAAATAGATCTGCAGCACCCCAGATAAAGATCAGACAGCATGCAAAGCCATTGCCCCCCCCCCTCTCTCTCTCTCTCTGGAAACGGGGGCATGTCAAAGCAGGGCAGGAAATTAGAGAGATGACATGTGGGGAAGGAGTAGGAAGAGTGGGAGATCTGGGAAATGTGCTTAGCCCCTGGGAAGGCATGATTAGTATTATATTTAAAATTGGACATGATGATGCACGAGAGTTTTATTACTGAAATGGTATCAGGTTTTACTGCCATATATAAAAATTGTAGCTCAATCTAAATTTCAGCTTAATTAAAGCATGCACAATATTCCGTTTCTTGGCCCAGTGGAGAGATTGCAGAGAGGAAATTGGATCAATTTAAATGCATTACATGACCTTGAGTTAGAGTTATACAGTTGCAATCAAAATTATTCAACCCCCTGAATAGAATCCCTCACAACAGCACAAATATGCATAACAGGTGTTGTCTCAAACACACCTGATGCAACTAATCAAGAGCTTCATTATTTGCAGCAGGTGTGCTTGAGCTGGAACACATGAAATACCTGAACTGTCTAAGAGCATTCGGTCCACAGTCAAGCATGGTGGTGGCTAGGTGATGCTCTGGGGCTGCTTTGCATCCTCTGGCACTGGAAACCTGCAGC
>JANDJT010000012.1:7068327-7087812 GCA_024331685.1 Stegophilus panzeri
AAACCTCCTGTTAGTCTCACATTCACTCACTACAAACAAAAGCATTTCTACTTCATCACTGAACATCAAACTGGTAAATAACTGGTAAACTGGTATATAGTATCAACTTTTTTATATATTAACTGGATATGAAATGTACTACTCTACAAATATATTTTTCTGTGCAGTATATACTTTTTTGTCAACTCATCTTCATTTAAATCTTTCAACGGTGTACTGGCCCTTTAATTCAGTGTGAGCAGTGCGGCAAAAAAAAAAAAAATAAATAAATTAGACTCGAGGCTGAAACTCCCGCTTCACTGCTGCAGCGTCCGATGTAAAATTTTAGCAGTGCAGAGATTACAGGGCTTACAAACTGCAGTTTTGTCGTCATTCCACACAAGAGACATCTTTACACACAGCACGAAATCCATGTGTTTTCCCGCCCTGTTTTGATTGACAGGATGTAATCGGCCCTGATCATCGGATGTTTCTAAAATATCGGCCGATAGCTTGAAAAATAGCTATCATCAAAATAGCTATAATCTGTATTGGCAGATACATCGGTGCATCTCTAGTTTAAATTCCTCCCGGAAAATGTGGTGTCTGCAGCTTCAAGATCGACAAACATAAATTGTGTTGTATTTTATAATATGTGTTTCATTTTCACCTAGTCGGGGGGCACGGTGGCTTAGTGATTAGCATGTTTGCCTCACACATCCTGGGTTGGGGATTAGAATCCCACCTCCGCCGTGTGTGACTGGAGTTTGCGTGTTCTCCCCGTGCTTTGGGGGAATCCTTCATGTACTCTGGTTTACTCCCCCAGTCCAAAGACATGCATTGTAGGCTGACTGGCATCTCCAAATTGTTCATGGTGTGTGAATGTGTGTGAATGTGTGTGTGTGTGTGTGTGTGTGTGTGTGTGCAATTGCACCCTGTGATGGGTTGGCACACCATCCAGGGTATCCCCCAGCTCATGCCCTGAGTCCACTGGGATAGGCTCCAGGCTCTCCGCAACGCTGTGTAGGATAAGCGATACAGAAAATGGATGGATGGATGCTTGGATTCGTTTGTAGTCCTATATGAACCTTAATAGTCTGCTGTCTGACTTCGGAGCAGAGCAACAAAACATCTTTCTCTGATGCATCTCGGCTTCCTTGTCCGTGCTGGCAACAGATAAAGTTATGCTAGCTTTCCACATATTGATTGTCTTTGCTCACATATCATGAACAGGGGGCTTCCCAGATGCCAGCAAATTATATACAATATCCCAGAAATTAATTTTTTTTAGAGAGCGAGCTAGCAGGAGACCAGAGAATTTCTAATAGTAAATGGGCTCTGCAGAGACAGAGAGAGCAAGTGACAGGATGATTGGTCTCTTTTTCTGCTAACCAGACTTATCAGTTTTCTCTGTTGGTGGGCTTTAGACTCCACCTCTCTCACTGCAGTTCATCCATCAGTTTAGTGTACCACTGTAGTTCAGTAACACTGTAGTGTCCTGCAGTGCCAAAATAAATACATACATGAATAAATAAAAATACAAAACACACTTCAGCTCAGACTACACTAAAGTGCTTAATCGGGGTAAAAAATAATGACAGTTTTGCTCTACTACACTGTTTTCAACAGCGACATTACAATTGCCCATAGTGGTTTTATTATGGTTTTACTGCCCTTAAATGATTGTAAAAGACATGTTGAGGTGAGTTTAACGGTTTAACAGGTGTAATTCGTTCATTAGCATAGCTAGCGTTATTTAAACTAGCTGGCTAGTTGCTAAGGAGCTACTTTATTGATGTCCCACTCGATGAGGCCAAAGTCCTTGTAGACTTGCTTAAAGTTGTAATTGAATAAAAAAAATGAGTCCATGAGTTGAAGAATCTAATGTAATATAATATAAAAATGTTACATAAATGTCTCCTTACATATCAACAATTAAACACATTTTTTTTTTGTCTGTTTATGTGGAGGGTTCACTGTAGAGCTGTAGAATGAGTTTTTGTAAGGTGGGATGTCTGCTTTTATGATTTTTTGTCTTGTCTTTGTTTTTATGTCTGACCACTAGGGATGGGAAATTTTACAAAAAAAAAAATAAATAAAAAAAAAAAAATCTTTTAGCGATTCTTGATTACAATTACAAAAAAAAAAAAAAAAAAATTGTTCATACATATTGCATTTGAAAAATTAAGCAATTTATTTATAAAGGTTTGAGGTGGAAATTGAGACATGATGTTCGGATGTAACACAGCATAATATTATACATAAACTTGTTCATCTAACTGTTCAAACCTGTACCAATTCCATATCTCTGAAGTGATATCGGAATCATTCTTTGCTACGAGTTTGTCACGTTACAAAGTGATTTCGGAAGCAATCGCAGATTTTCAAACATTTAATAACAAGTAATCCAACAAGCTACAAAAGACACTAAGACAACTAGGCAAAATACTGTGGTTAAGACTAAACATAAACTAAGAAACAAAACATGGTACAGGGACAAAGGTCAAGTTAGACAATACATAGACGAGGAAGCAGTATAAACAGTGGCTATATTATATATATATATATTATATATATTATATATTATATATAGGAGTGCTCGTTAAACAGAAACGTGATACAGGTGCAGGTGGTCATGTGACACTGATGTAGTATGGTGCAGTGGCTGCTGGAAAATGAAGTCCAGAGTTCTCTCCTTGATACATGACAGAACCCTAACCCCCCCCCACGGAAATGTGCTTCTCCCGGAGCACCCAAAATGCACTCCCTCCCTCTGGTGGTCCTGACCCCCTGGGCAAAATGTCCCCAGCTGAACCAGGAGACTGAGTGGCATCCTTAGCGGAGCAAGAAAGCAACGCAACGTCCTTAGCGGAACAGGTAAGCAGAGCAACATCCTCAGCGGAACAGGTAAGCAGAGCGACGTCCTCAGCGGAACAGGTAAGCAGAGCGACGTCCTCAGCGGAACAGGTAAGCAGAGCGGCGTCCTCAGCGGAACAGGTAAGCAGAGCGGCGTCCTTAGCGGGGCTGGAGCTCAGAGCGACTTCCTCTGCAGGGCAGGACAGTGGGACAACTTCCTCAGCAGGACAGGAGAGGGGAGCGATGTTCTCCGCAAGGCCCGAGAGAAGCTCCAAGATCTCCGCGAGGCCAGAGAGGGGAGCGAGGTTCTCCGCGAGGCCAGAGAGGGGAGCGAGGTTCTCCGCGAGGCCAGAGAGGGGGAAACGATGCCCTCCGTGGAGCAGGAAGGGGGAGTGACATACGGCGCGCTGCAAAGAAGAGGAACGACGTCTTCACCGGAACATGGAGGCAGAGTGACGTCCTCAGCGAAGCAGGATGGCAGAGCGACGTCCTCAGCCGAGCAGGATGGCGGAGCAGAGGGGTTGGCGAACAGAGGGGAGCACTTGGGCCAACCAGGGCGACGGAGCGACATCCTCAGCTGATCCGAAAGGCTGAGCGGCATCCTCAGACGAGCAGGGAGGCTGACTTACGTTCTCCGCTGACTCCGTTTGCTGGACTACATCCATAATAGGGGAGGGAAGGTGGGAGATAATACCAGCCCAGTTAACAGGCTCCCACTTGTACCGGGACTCCTCCATGTCTTCCTACTGCTTATGTAGCGCAGCTTGGTATCCTCCTCCTGTTGGCGTAGCATAGCGAGGTTCTCCGTGAACATAGGTGGCAGAGTGAAGCCCAGGTATTTCATGTTCATCTGCTGCTTCAGAGTTTTAGGTCTTATGTTCCATCACGTTACAAAGTGATTTCGGAAGCAATCGCAGATTTTCAAACATTTAATAACAAGTAACCCAACAAGCTACAAAAAACACTAAGACAACTAGGCAAAATACTGTGGTTAAGGCTAAACATAAACTAAGAAACAAAACATGGTACAGGGACAAAGGTCAAGTTAGACAATACATAGACGAGGAAGCAGTACAAACAGTGGCTATATATAGGAGTGCGCATTAAACAGAAATGTGATACAGGTGCAGGTAGTCATGTGACAGTGATGTAGTATGATGCAGTGTCTTCTGGGAAATGAAGTCCAGAGTTCTCTCCCTGATACATGACAGAGTTCAGTCCTCGGCAAAGTTTATCTTGCCGTTTTTTAAATTGATTTATTTGTGCTTGAAGGTAGCGCAGGCTGTAGGAGGCGTTTATCAAGATAAGAAGGCTGTGGTTTTCCTTCGTATTGGATTAAACTTTTAAATAGCATTTATGGGTGTTTTAATGAAAATTTTAAATATGCATATGTACAATCTCGATTAGAACATTTTGAAAATCACATCGAATTAATCATGAATGTCACCCAGCACTACTCGCCACACCATCTTCTTTCCCCCAAGTCAGTGTTGTTGCAGAAATACCCTGCTCATACATGCTAGTTAGTTTAGCTGTGTAGTGCTGATCTTAATCACAATGGTTGTGGATTCCTCAAAACAGTTGTAGCTCTTTAAAAATTCTTTCCACCTTCTCAGTGTTATCAGGAGAGGGTTCATACTGAGAAATTTCTATGCATCACTGTGGAAGTAGCCACAGTGCTCCTTAATGTAAAAGCAAAGGCAGCTTTTCAGGAGAAGCACCTCATACCAACTGTGAAGCACGGTGGTGTAAATGTTATGGTTTGGCATTGCTTCACTGCCTCAGGGACTGGGCAGCTTGCATTCATTGATTCAATTATGAATTCTGCATCATATCAAAGAGTGCATGGAGATAATGTGAGTTGAACCGAAAGTAGACCTTTCAACAGGATAATGATCCTAAGCACACTAGCAAATCCACCAAGGAACGGCTCAAAAAGAAAAAATGGAAGGTTATGGAATAACCTGGAATAAATAATGGAAGGTTATGGAATGGAATCCCATTTAAATGTTGTGGGGGGATTTGAAACGGGCAGTACATGCAAGAAAACCCTCAAACATCTTACAACTGAAAGAATATTGCATAGAAGAATGATGAAAAATTCCAGCAAGCCTTGTGGACAATTATGCAAAACGCCAGCAAGACGTTATTTCTGCTAAAGGGGGCAATACTAACATCTGAGGCCAAGGGTGTACTTACTTTTTTCCCACAGAAGAATGTCACATCTACTGATATTTCTGTTGAATAAATGATTAAAAAAAAAAGCTAGGCTATTTTTCCTTGTGGTTTTGTTCAAGTATATCAACTTCATTAATAGGCACTGTTTCAAAGATGATCAAATGTTTGTTTGTCCAAATAATGTCAAAACAGTCGGCAATTTCCATGGGGTGTACTTATTTTTTCACACGACTGTATGTGTGCGTATGTTTTGTGCTTTAGTATTCCGTTGAGGTTTTCGGCATCACTAAGATCTTGCCCAGCAGCACAGTGTCACTGTCACCATATGAATTATGAGCTGTGCGTGTGTTTTCATGCTTTTTGATTGACAACTGGTTTGTGCTGAACTTCTAGAGGAAAGACCTCGAAGTCCTATAGGCTCTGTAATAACACATGCTCTATACAAAGCATAAACATCAAACATACCTGTTTACAAGCTCTGAACCGGTATCTCTTCCTCTGCACTTTGTTGAAATGCCTTCCTTTTTCTTCTTTTTCTCAAATCCATAGGACAAACAAATTAAGTTGTGTCTATCCTGACTTCAACTGACAAAAAAACATTGTTATTGTCTATTTTTTATGTTTGGTTTTTTTTTGGTGCACATTAACGCGCACGTATTCTGGTTTTGAAACGTGCCTAATTTTGTTTTAGAGGTCTCATACAATAGATTTACACGCATCTGAGGTCAAAAACACTTTCACGTGCTCATAATTTAATCTGCAGCATTACCTTTTTGCTTCCAATGTCAAAAATGACTCGTTAAATGATCCGTTCTGAAGGATTCGTTCTAAACTCCTCCTTTCAGAGAGCATACTCTGCTCTGATTGGTCAGATGTCCCAGTCTGTTGTGATTGCTCACTACCCCACTACCATAACGATTTTCAGCTCCGTCTGTTCACGAGCAGCCGATGAAGACCAGAGGCGGGGCTTTTTGTTACAAACCTATGTAGGTTAGTACAGGAAGTAAGTCTGGAATCACTAACGAGTCGTTTCAGCTGTTCAGAATTGCTTCGATAACTCCGTTTGTCATGCGCTTTGATTTTTGAAACTTCGCACATTTTTTACATTCACATAGAGCTCTATAACACACTACATGAAAGGTAATATTTGAAAAACCATAATAGGTGCACTTTAAGTTTGAAATCTTTTATTAGACTACAATAAAGATTGTTTCAGTCATTTTTAGATTGCATTTATATAAAAATGTGGCATAGGTTAAATATTTTAATAATTAATGAATTGTACATCATATTTGTTTTTATCTGTTTATAGTTTCGCTTAATGTTTGTGGAAAGTCCCTGAAAGTCATATCTGAAAGTCATGTCTTCCTGTTTCACTTTGAATATTTACATAATTCGTAATGTATATCATTCGCACTAACAGCGTATGTGTGTGAAAAGCATGTGTGTCCTTTCACTAGATGTGCATGTTTCTCAGTATGGAGGGACTTACAGTATACAAGCTGCATGAGGTGAATTATGATTGGTTGATTAGCATGGCATGATTGCAATGTACAAATGCAGCTAATGTATATATAGCACTATTATAGGATTAGCACTAAAGGAAGGGACTGCTTCTCTGTGTCTCGTGTATGCATGTAAAAGCAGATCGCCTCACCTGAGACAAATATCTAGCATACTTTGGGTGTTTGAAAGCCTAGTGTATGCAAGCCCCATGGCATATGTTTAATATATATGTAAATAATTCCTTGGACATGCATTAATCCTTATGGTGCCAGTGCGAGCGGAGACACCATCCCTCAGGCTGTTGATATGGGAAAATTCTATCTATACCCTGTGTGTGTGTTTTCTGTGTATTAGATCTGGATTTGGCACTAGCCAGTTTGGACGTAATATGGAAATGAGTTTACCTGCTGGCCCGTGGTTCGCATGCCTCGCTTTACTCATTTACATAATCACCCCTGCATGCAGCAGAGAATTATTTCCCCTGGACTTACACTCCATATTCCTCATGCGTTATCTCATTATTGACAAACAAACAGTATGTACAATATGTGATTGACTCTTGTATTTTTGTATTTGCCGGATTTTACTGCTCATTAGCCATGGTGACTTGGGCACAGTGGAAAACGAACTTCTAAATCTTCTAAATTTAGGCTTCAATAGTTATTAGGGCCCTGTGATTAGTATCTTTGTACTAATTTCAGCAAAATAAGCACTCAGTAACTCTTTATAAATAGAAAATATTATGTTTCCTATGATGACCTTTACTTGTTGCTATCTCTACTTGCTTCTTCTTTGTGGTCATTCATCTTCAATAGGCACTTTTTCCTGGTCAGGGTCTTAGTGTATACACGGCGGGGCAGTTCACTATGGATGGGACACCAGACTATCGCAGGACACCATGCACACAGGCGTTCACACACTCGCTGACACCTACGGCCATTTTAACATAGCCAATCCGCCTACATTATTGATTTTTTTTTTTTGTCAGGAATATTACAGTAATGAGAATATTACATTGAGCGCCAAATTTTGAGTGAATATTGAGTGGTAAATTTTCTTGAAAATGGTTAAATCTGAGGCTACAGTGTGCACAGGCTCCCCAAAACTAGACAGTTTAAGATTGGGACAAGACCAGGTGAGAGGTGAGCCTGTGCCAACTGTAGCCTCAGATTTCTGAAAACAACATGGTCTTCTGCTGTTGTAGCCCATCCACCTCAAAGTTCGTTTCTGCTCACCACGGTTGTAAAGAGTGGTTATTTGAATTACTGTAGCCTTCCTGTCAAATTGAACCAATCTTACCTCTCAAAACAACCAGGTGTTTCTACCCACAGAAACGCTGCTTACTGGATGTTTTTTGTTTTCCACACCATTCTGTGTACAAGATTGTTTACAATATGAAATATGTGAAAATCCCAGGAGGTTTCTGAAATACTCAAACCTACCTGCTTTGCACCAACAACCATGCAAAGTCACTGAGACGACATATTTTTGTTTGATGTGAACGCTCTTGACCTGTATCTGCATGATTTTGTGCACTGTGCTGTTGGCACATGATTGGCTGTTTGGATAATTGCGTGGATCGGTGAGTGTACAGTCCTTAGGCACCCTATTTTTGTAGTACACTTTTGTTGTAGATATTTGTTTTATGACTTCAGCCTTATTCAGTCAGTACAAAATAATTAAAAAAATATATATATTTTCCAACAAAAAATGAGCTTTAAAATATTAACATTGACTTTGTTTAGTTTATTGCTGTTTATTTGCTCTTTATTGTATTTTTTTTTTTTTTTTTTTTAAGTAGAACAATTATTTAATTATTTTAAGACATCTTTGCTTTACAGTATTTCTTTACATGTGCCTAAGGCATTTGCACAGTACTGTATATAGTATATTTTCATAAGAACTTCCCCTTTGCCTGGATTAGAGGGGTAAAAATAACTAGCACAGCTTATGGGATTGGTGTCAGATATGGATTGACTGACTGACTGTCTGTCTGAAGCAAATATCCTATAATAGTGTGATTTAGGATTTGAAAATCTCATCGCTGGGTGTTGTCGACTGTCAGAATTCATGTTGTTCATAATGTTTTTGGCAGATTTCTGTTGGACAGGTGCCACAGATTATCTAAAGTTTGATGTAGCATGTGACAGGTTCTAAATCTGGTGGCATGTAATGGCTGAAAAAAACCCCAAAACAAAATGAAACACTACATGAGCTGTTAACCACCCAGAAATAACCATTTGGGACTATCATAAAGTATTTCAGGGGGAGTTCACACGCTAAATCCCCCACTAGCTACGCATCTGATTTCAGCCCCTGATTAATATTATAAAGGAAATGAGGTCAGATTAACTGTTAAACTAGGTTCGGAAAAATGATGGAGTCCAGTATGCTGACTTGTCCTTCGATTAAAACTCTTATAATTAGCAAATGAATCACAAAACGCGAGCATCTCAAGAAATTATTTTCAATATACATTATATGAAAAAAAAGTGAGAAACGGTATAATGAACGGAAACTCTTGGGAATGGTTTGGTGTGAGCAGGGATAATGAGAATGCTTGCAGCCTTGACCATGGAGCTTTTGCTGAAACCGGTTGAATTGAAAGCAGCTTGCCAATTATTTGGTGAAGGAGCCGAGAATTATTTATGGGATGTAGGGTGATCTATGGCACTGGTTTTACATAAACTGCAACTGTTGAGTGAATGTGATTACAAATAATATTGAGGTAATCCAAAATGTATCCTGGGAGAATTAGGAATATTAGGAATGCTTTTCTTTTCTTGGTAACCTTATTCAAATTACTATTACTTCCCCTACATGATACATACAGAAGCTTACATGCATTCCCCTTAGGAGGAATCTGTGGTCTTTATTCTTAATTATGTACATATAAAGTGACAGTCTGTCTGTATGTATATGTCCTAGTCTGTCTCACAAATGCAGTTCCATGATGCAAACACCTGGTCTTTATTACTGTATAATGTGCTGATGTGTCTATCGGGACACACTGTAACATGCATATTTCATAACCTGTTGCGTAGCACTCATTACAGGCCCTGTACTCATATTTGAAGGCCAGTGAAGGAGAATGACTCTGTATCCCCATAGACAGGCTTTATCCCTGCTGTTCACCTGAATAACAACACAACCACACAACAGAGCAATGGTGGATTGGTGGTTAAAGGAATACTCTGGGATGTTTAGAGCTATTCACCACATCAGTAGTGTTTGTTGCATTTTCGGTAATGGATGCACAATTGCACACTCATTCACACCTACGTATGGGCAATTTAGAGCAGGCAGTCCACCTACTGGCATTTCTATGGGAAGTGGGAGGAAATTGGAGACCTGACGTGCAAAACACGACCTCAGGATCAACCCAGAGATCAACCCCACATTGCACCAACAATGTGTTAAGGCTATCTTCAGTAGTATCATCCAATTGCAATAAAAAAATAATAAAAAATTCTGCTTACGTTCTCAAAGGTTTTGCAGTAATCATTCGCCACTGTACCACTGAAATATAACCACATATTCTAAAAATCTCTGAATGTAAGTATGTAAGGAATAAAACAAGATGGTGCATGATTATAGGATAATAATCAACAATAGGTTGGTGTTATGCGGCCTGAGGTAAAGGACCAGGATGTAAATATACTAGGACTATTTTCCAATTACAGCGTATCCCGAAGGATTTATTCTACTTAACAACACGTTGGAATTTTATTCTGTTTAAAGTGCTGGTTAATGTTGTTGAACGTGCACGAAACAAGTCACTTGTAGAGGTCGACCGATAGTGGATTTTACCGATACCGATAGCTAAGTCGGGCAGTACCTGCTAATAACCGATCAATCAACCCATAGTTTTTAAATTGATGCTGAATGAAAACATAACACTCAAAGTAAAATATTGCTGAACTTTATTACAAACATAAACAGCACTGACTGTACCGTGAAAATGCACTGTACTTTTTAAAAATGCAATAAATATCTAAATATTAATATATATTAACTATTAATACATATTGAAGTAAATAAAAGATATACATCCAAACCGAACCAAAAAGTAACACTCCAAATAACAAATAAAAATAGAGACATCCAAAATGAATCAAAAAACACTTCAAATAACACAACAAAATTGGTGAGCGATAGTTTTTATTTCGCCTCTAGAGGCCTCTCTCGTAGCGTATAACGACAGCGGACCCTTCTCAGCCGCGCCCGCAACGGCGCAACCGGGAAAAACTATTGGTGTGGATTTTTTGTGCCGATTGATCGGTTTTCTCAACCTCTAGTCACTTGTATTTGGACGTTTATGTGGAGTGTCGGTTATACAAGTCCCTGTGTAAGCTGTTACCATAGAAACAATAACGCATTAGAATGAGCGCGTTTGCCTTGCAGGTGTAACTGTCGGAGCTGCTCTTATTGGAAATGAATCAACACCTTCTGATCCGTCAGAATCAAGAATTCAGGGGTGTTGTTGTATGAAATGATTTCGAGCTTTGCAAATCTTTGACTAAACAATTCATGTGAAAGTGATTTACAAAAATATGTATTCCGCATAAATATTTAATGATAGGATTCAGCATCTGCCTTGAATTTTCATTATAAATGATTTTTGTGTAAACAGATTTTCTGTTCTTTTCTCGGTACAGGGAAGTTTTGTCTCTGCTGTAATCACACATAAGCTGGATGGATGGACATATGATGGACAGAGATTATGTTGAGAATGTTGGAGTATTGCCTTAAGGCTGTGTGTGTGTGTGTGTCACAGGAAGGATGTGTGTATAAATGCCAGGATGCTCAATGAGCCCCTGAGCGAGGCTGTTAGCTCTCACCTGCTCAGTTCTGTGCTTGGAACAGAATTTGCTTTACTTGTAAATTGCTTTGGATGAAAATGTCTGCTAGATGGGTAAATAAGCACATGTAAATGTAACTCCTGGAGAGGTGTGTTTTGTGTACAGGGTGATTCTGACGGCATGATTAATCCTCCCTTCGCTGCTGTCCAGGGTGTCTCTCTTCCATCCTCCCTCCTCGTTCTCATTCTCGTCCTTTGTTCTGTCGTCTTTGCTCGCTTTCCTGTTGCTAGTGCTCCATCGGGTCAGTTTGTCATGTTGGCATTTTATGCCACTTGTTCAAAGCACATGTTCCTCTCTTCCCTGATGAGTTGTCCCAGCAGAGCTGCCCTCCACTTCAGCTCTCTTCCTTCCCTCCCTCCTGCCTCCTTTTGTTCCTTGTGTGTACACACGTGAGGCACGCTTAGAACCTGCTCGGCAGAAATGCTTTGTTCTCTAAACAGTTTCCCAAATGCCAGATGCCTTCCAATTTTAACCCAGTGTATTTTATTCTCATTCCTTCTGCCTTTTTTAATGCCTACACGTTTGCCTTTCTCTTATCATTTCTCAATTTCAGCCATTATGTTGAATATGCCATTGAAATAATACTTGCCAGGAAAAAAAAACCCATATTTGAGCTGGTTTTAAATCTACACTCTCTCTAAGCCTACTTCCCTGCAAGCAGCCAAAGGATTAGAGGCAACAGGATGCTGGAATTTTGTGCTAAGATATATGACGCGGTTTTATAAGCTGAGCACTTGGATACATTCCAGAGGGAGGGATAGCTCCTCTCTTCTGCTCTCCTCTCCTCTCCTCTGCTTTTCCATCCAGGAGCCCATTGCTCACAGCATCTCCATTGATCCTGACAGGAACAGCCAAGAAGACTTGGCTTAATCACGATCTACCTTTCATGTCTCTCTCTCGGCATAAATAGTAATCTCAGCACTCCTCTCCATGTTTCACACTGCTCCTCTTCTCAGCCTGGCTTTAAGAGATGAAGTCTTATGAATATTTGATACACTCATGCTTATATAAGCAGCGAGTGAGTGTAGCGGCCAGATTTGTTTTCCCTCTGCTTGACTCACAACAATGCCTTAGTTGAACTGACAAGAACACACACACAGACACACAAATTCAGGCTTACATAAACAGCATGCCACACACAAACGCACACCAGGCACACTACCGTTTACTTTCTCACACGCACACTTAGTCATGTTACTCTGTACAGACTGGACAACAGTCACAACAACATCAACAGCTGCCCCATCAGCCTCCGTCCTGTCTTCAGTCTCCTCTCACTCCCTGCTACAAAGCTGGGCTTCAATTCCCATAATGCATTTGCTGACTCATAAACTCTCTTTAACCACAGTGTTATTATCACACATGTTCGATAAGGATGTTTTGTCCGGTGATGTTTGTGTACGCAGCTGCATATGGCAAATTATATAAACAATTAAGATTAAGACTCTGGGTTACTGATCCGAAGGTCGGGGTTCAAGCCCCAGCACTGCCAGGCTCTGGGTTACTTATCGGAATGTCGCGGGTTCAAGCCCCAGCACTGCCAGGCTCTGGGTTACTGATCGGAATGTCGCGGGTTCAAGCCCCAGCACTGCCAGGCTGTGGGTTACTGATCGGAAGGTCAGGGGTTCAAGCCCCAGCACTGCCAGGCTCTGGGTTACTTATTGGAAGGTCGCGGGTTCAAGCCTCAGCACTGACAGGCTTTGGGTTACTGATCGGTAGGTTGGAGGTTCAAGTCCCAGCACTGCCAGGCTCTGGGTTACTTATCGGAAGGTCGAGGGTTCAAGCCTCAGCACTGACAGGCTTTGGGTTACTGATCGGTAGGTCGGAGGTTCAAGCCCCAGCACTGCCAGGCTCTGGGTTACTGATCGGAAGGTCGGAGGTTCAAGTCCCAGCACTGCCAGGCTCTGGGTTACTGATCGGAAGGTCGCGGGTTCAAGCCTCAGCACTGACAGGCTTTGGGTTACTGATCAGAAGGTCGGAGGTTCAAGTCCCAGCACTGCCAGGCTTTGGGTTACTGATCGGAAGGTCGGAGGTTCAAGTCCCAGCACTGCCAGGCTCTGGGTTACTGATCGGAAGATCTGGGGTTCAAGTCCCAGCACTGCCAAGCTGCCTCTGTTGGGCCCTTGAGCAAGGCCCTTAACCCTCTCTGCTTCAGAGGCGCTGTATCATGGCTGACCCTGCGCTCTGACCCCAACCTCCTGACATGCTGGGGTATGCGAAGAAAAGAATTTCACTGTGCTGTAATGTATGTGTGACCAATAAAGAGTCATTATCATTGTTCTTCTTATAGAGCATGCTTAATTAATACATTAACTAACATACATGTACTGCTTAAGGTGCCCGTTATTCACGCACAAATTCATAAGAGGTTAGCTTAAGTTAAGGTTAGCTCTTCATTAGTTCGTGCTGCTCATGCTGCTCTTTATATTTGACTAAAAAAAACACAGTCATTAATATACAGGAAAAGCTTAGTTGTGCATTCATTTTAATCTGTTCTTTAGCCTTCTCTTCCATCACTTATTCTTTTCTTCTTCAGAAAACTGGTAACTTACTCATCTCATCCTCTTACTTCAGCTTGAAGCTAGTTTGAAATGTGCAAAGCTCTCCCAAAATGTTGGCCCCGAGGTGCTCAGCCAATTATCGCTGTACGTGTATGTAAATTTCTGCTATTGTATGGATTTTTCCACTTCCTCCTTTTCCCCACACTCAATCTCTTTACCCTTTTATTCTCCCACTCATTATTTTCATCAGGATCAAAGAAGGTCCTTTTTCCTCTCACATCGAGAAATCCCCTTTGGGACTTTGCGATGCCTGCATGCTGGGGATGATGGCTTTAACTGTCTTTGTGTAAGCCAATGTGCTGGTCCAAATCTCCAGCTTTCCTCCAGCGTGCTTCTTGCTGTGCGAACAGTGTGTCTGTCTGATTACCAGAAGCTCAGAACCACATAATAGTTCATCCTCTGAGTGTGTTTCTTACCCCAAAATAGCAACACACACTCACCATCACATTCATTTTTCATAGGCTTCGTTCTCAATGTGACGGCCTCCGGATGTGGCTTCAGGGTGAGGCAAATGTGCATGAATTGTGCATGAAGACAAGACAGACGCTCCCAAAAGTGCCTGCGCTGGCTCAGGACAGGCTTGGCTGAGGCAAGAGGCACACATGAGGTCAGACCTCAGGCAGAGGAGTTGGACTAGAGCAAGTTTTCCAGACTGAAGAAAAAAAAAAACAGACAATAAACAACAACAACAAAAAAATCTCAAATGTTTTTCATATCAGCCCTAGTCACTGTTACTGTATAGCACATTTAAAGACAAGCGCCAGACAATTGAGCATTAATATAGAATTTTTGCATCTGATTTTTCAGAAGGTTGATTGATTTTCTTTAACAGCAGCTCTGACTGTGCTGTAATTCAATCACAGGTTAATATTAATGCACTCACTGTAGTATGTTGTGATTTCAGCAGTAACATTGTACACAGAAACTTGTATAGCAGATCAACAATATAACAGTACTTTTGTTGATATGGTGAAGGTTCTGTACGGGTATGTTTATTTAATAGTCATGGAAAGAGTCTCCAATGGCAGTGCTATCAACTTTCGAGAGAGAAAAAGCGAGGCAGGTGAGGGAGCGGCTGCTTATAGCCGCTACATCGTAAGGGACGACAGGAACTAGTGATGCACCGAAAACCGAAAGCGAAACTGAAAATGACATTAAACAAAACAAAACAAAACCAAAAAAACGTATTTTAAAAGAACTGCTTTTATTTTTTTGTATAATTATATGAATATCATGCTTTGTAATCTTTTTCATGCGTTTGAATGAAAAATGCAAGGCAGTGAAATTAACAGCACTTTTATTAAAAGTCAAAAAGAACTAACCAAATAACAATAAAACGATTTAAATACACAGTACTGTGCAAAAGTTTTAGGAACCCTATTTTTTTAGTACAAACTTTTGTTATAGATTTTTATTTTATGACTTCTACATTATCGAGTCAGGACAAAAACATTTCAGATTCCCGAACATTAGTTTTCCAGCACAAAATGAAATGTTACAGAAAAATGTTTGTATGTCGGTAAAGAAAGCAGCGTATTACGTAAGAGACACTTTTCAGACAGAAAACATAATGAAGGCTGATGGATTTTGCTGTAAAAATAAGAAGCGAGTGTGACCGTCAAAGTCTCCAGAAGAACCGTACCTGGTTCTGCAAGCTGCTCAATAACACTTACATCTCATTTCATTATAAAACTGCACGAACTCTACCTGAGACTACTATTATTTAAAAATTTTTGTCACAACAAATATTGACTTTGTTTCATTTACTACTGTTTACTGCTCTTTACAGAATTTTTTTAAAAATGTAGAAACATTTAATTTCATTATTTTGAAGGCATCTTTGCTCTACAGCATTTCTTTTTATTTCTTACAGCAAGACTTCTGCACAGTACTGTATATATTAAATATCAATATATTCTTCATTTAGTAACATTCTGCATGTAAAATCTAACATGTCATGTAACATTTGCCTTTTCAAATACTGTGGTGACAGGTGGTGTCGCCTTGCTAGTTTGGGAACTTTGAAGCTTTGTTGCTTTGCTGTTCTTTGCATATTTAATTGCATGTCGTGCTTTCAGGTGGTGTATCAGACCTGTCATAGAAACTTCAGCTGAGCAAAGACCTCAAATCGCTGTTTTGACGTCCTTATCAGAAACTTTGAAATAGTTCCACACTGCTAACTTGATCGCTCTTTGCTTGGTAGTGCGGTGATGACATTAGCTCGCGTGATGATTTAAGTGATTTGAGATGGGTACAGCTTAGCATAAAAAAATTTATTCTCAGCTGTCGAAATTTCAGTTTCCCTAACAGGAAAGCACTTATTTCATGGATGTTCCACTACTATGTAACTATAAACAGTTAAAAAGTATAATGTGTCATTCAGAAATAAATTAAAAATTGTCAAATTGGTGTGGTATAAGAGGAATAAAACACTTTGTGATGTGTGGTTATAGGAAAATAATCAACTTCAGGGTGCTAACAACTAATTCAGGTGAAACAAATACCTGGATGCTATTGATCTTCTCCCGAGAGAATAAATGCGTTTTAAATTTGATTTTAAAAACGCTTTTAATACGTTGGATTTTAAGATGTCTACTGTTGAGATACACTTCATCAAATGCGGAAAAAGGCAAAGAGGGTCTTGAAAGAAATGATGCTAAATGCTAAAATGCTAAAAAGGCAAAGAGGATCTTGAAAGAAATGCTAGCGTTTTATTTATTTACTTATAATGAAAATCTATGGTTGTAAAAGTAGTCAAAATCTTAACTCATGTCCAATTACAATTAAATCCTCTGGTAAAAGTAGAAGTACAGATTGAAATTCTTCAGCCCTACACAATGTTATACAGAAAAAAAAAATAAATAATTCTTACATTTACTTAAAATATGAGAGGAAAGTACAAGAAAGACTCACAAAAGAAAAATCACACTGATTTCAGTTACTGATGGTAAATGAGTGCTTCTGTCACCAGCTAACGGTACAAAAAACAAGCGTGAGAAAACATTAGCTAAAACAAGGGCAGATTAGCAAGGAACGCTAAATCTTTGGGGGGCTTATTAGCTACTCGCTCTCGCGTCTTAATTGGACTATAAATGAGTGCTTTATTAAAGACAGGCGCACTTGGCCAGTAAACCTGTTAAGCCTATAGATAAAAGACTCACAGATAACGCTAGTACTAACCGTAAAACATAAACATGTGGTCTGCTGAATTAATTAGCATGCTAACGATGTTGACCTTCGGTATTAGATTAGTCTGGGATGCCAGGAAAACAAAGCAGTCTCTCAAAACATTTCTCAGTTTGCCGAGCGTTTAATAATAAACATTTCTTCATTCACTCATGTCTATTTCTTGGTGAGCTAAAATATATTCCGCGTACGTTCAGAAACTTTTGAGTGGCAGTACATATATCCGCCATGCGTTTTGATTGTAAGCGCAGTCTACTTGAAAGGCTTTTTGTGTATAAAAATATATGCGCTTATGTATGTATTTCTTTTCCCTCACGCCTTGTGTACGCGCTCACTAACTCTTCTGCTAGCTCTTTATCGCCAGAGGGTATAAAAATGTGTCAGTGTGCGTTTGACTACCACGCTGCTTATGTAACCCAGATTTGTGTGCAGGGTTGAGATTTAGTTCATTCTGCCGCAGTGTATCTGGTTTATAGCTGCAGAGACTTGGAAAAAACGCACGGGATATGTATGAGTCTAGCATGAAAGGACAAAGCAGTGTATGTGTGTGGTGCAAGCGCTGACCTCAGTAATGCAGGTTATGTCTTCCATCAGTACAGCGTCCTCGGCATGAGGTATGGGTTAATGGACAGTGCAGTCCTCTTACAGCCCGCTATTAACTGCAGACAGAGAGAGAAAGACGGAAGAACATGCATTCGCATACAACGATTGTCCTAGTCTCTGAGGTAAACTTGAGAAACACTCTAACAGGATTCAACAGTCAATTAAAAAAAAAGAAAGAAAAGAGAAGGAGTTAAAAATGCAAACGTGATGTATCTTAAAGACTAATACCACTCAAATGCCTTTAGGCTTCTACTCTGATGTCCAATTGCGTAGTTACTCATTTCTTGCTGGTTGTTAAGATTATTAAGATAGAATGTGATCCTACATCTGAATCGCCGAATATCGCCGTGTGGAGCTCTAATAACTGTTTAATGGCCCAAGGGTCTCCCATAAAGAGATGTTCAATGTGTGTGTGAGAAGAAGCGAGTTTCAAGGTTGATCCATCCCGCACCATGGCACGGACACGTGTGCTCCTTTTTTTTTTTTTTCCACTGCATCAGCATAAATCGTATCTCAAGGAAAGGGACATTAGAGATGATGAATGAATTTTACATTCCATTAATCAACTGGGTGAAAGGTCTGCAGAGCGGGAAACGGAGAAAGAGCGAGAGATTCCTTCCTTTGTTTGCTGTCCAGTCGCTCACATATGATTTATTCTCCCAGGGGTAAACACTGCCTGAAAAAAAAAAAATGCAGGGGGATGCAGCGGGGTGAAAAAAAAAAGTACTGGAGTGAAATTGACAAAGGGACGCATGTAACACACGTAAGCTGGGCTTGTGGAAGAATTGTAAAATACACACTTATTTTAATGCTGGAGGTCTGTCAGTAATTGCATGTCAGGGTGTCCTTTGCTTAAAGAGGTGTGACCAATTAACGTTCCTCTCATCTTTAAACAGAGTAACAGTGTGGTTTATTGACAGAAAGAGGTTTTAATTAGAAAAGCCATTTTGTACTTCGACGCGTACCCAGCCAGTCCTTTGAACCGTATACGAAATATATCATTCAATATAATTTCCAACTCCAGATAAAAGTTTCACATTTAATGCGTTAGCTTGTCAGCCTACAACGTTTCTATCAGTCACATCTCGAATGTTTTCCACTACTACTGTGTTTCTCAGTGCTTCGATGAGGACAAATCCATTTCCACGTCTGCTTTCTCTCCATCTGTGTTGTAATGCAACTTTTATTTAGATTCCCCATTCGAACACATCGCCTGGCTGGAGATGGGATTTCTTTGTTCCCACAGCCGCAGTGGAAACACAGGCACCGGAAGAAAGCAGGTAACAAAAGATGATGTCTGGTCGCTTCAGAGGCATGAAAAATAACCTCTGCGCCTGATTTCCTTCTCCCGCTCTAATTAATCGTGAATATTAATCATTCGATTCGGTTTATTTCTCTGGAGGATTCCTTGTAATTCACATTCCTCAGATCAGAGTGGCTCTTTTTTTTTTTTTTTTTTATACACGCACATGTGCGCACACACACACACATATATACAGCTGGGCCCAAAAGTTTTCATATTCCTTGCAGAATCTTCTAAATCTTAATACAGTTAACAAAATAAGAGAGATCATAAACATCCCATGTTGTTTATTATTTAATACTGTCCTCAGTGTAAATTGTTATTATCTTGTTTAAAGATCTTTGTTTTTCATTTAGTACCACCCTTCAGACGCCAAATAAGATAGTTACATGTCTCCCAGAAGACAAAATAATAACAATTTACACCGATCATCCTGTTCAAAAGTTTACAC
>JANDJT010000012.1:7103850-7139631 GCA_024331685.1 Stegophilus panzeri
ATGCCCAAAATCCTACTGATTTGTCTTTGGGGAATGTTGTTCTCAAAGTGTTGGATTATTCACTGACGCATCTGTTGACAGATTGGCGAGCCTCAACCCATCCTTGCTCTTGAAGGACTAGACCTGATTGCCTCATTTGTTTCATATCACCTTCTTATTGTGACCTTACTTGTCACATCGCTATTAGTCCTAAATTGCCCCTGTCCCAAGTTTTTTGGAATGTGTTGCATGAATCAATTTCAAAATAAATGTTTATCTTCAAAAAACTATGCAGTTGATTAGGTAAAACATCAAATACCTTGCCTTTATATGCTTTAACTTGTTTAAATGCAAGTCAAAGTCCATTTACAAATCACTCCTCTTTGTTTTTATTAGCATTTTCCGTACTGTCCCAACTTTTTCGGAATTGGGGTTGGAACTAGATATTCACTATATAACATAGCCGGGCTGATAAACTTCAAATGCAGTCCAGTAACATTTTTTAAAGGTCTCATTGATATTCATTGGCTGAAATTTTCAGAAGATTGCCTGAAATTAAATGGGTCATCCATTTTCTTTATGGAAGCTCTTTCTGGAGCTTAATTGTAATTTTAATCATGCATGATTAAACTCGTGTGGGTGTGGTAAGAGCAAGAGACCTTGAGGGTGCATGTGCGTGTGCATATAGGAGATAAAATTTGTCGGACTGATTGATTTCTATAATGTATTTTCTTATTCCTGAAGGAATAGACAATGAACACAAAATCAATAGGGGCTGAGAAACACCATTTGCATGGATAGCCAGTTCGGATCGCGCCTCCAAATTCAATAAGTCTCAGTGACACATTATTGCAATTATCTGAATGATTCAGCATGCATACAGACACCAGCCCAGAGTGTGTGTGTGTGTGTGTGTGTGTGTGTGTGTGTACATACGTGCCTTTATTCTTTTGTGAGGTGTGAGGACCAAAACAGACTAAATGTCCTCACAATTATAGGGTAAAATGTCTCCACAAACACCCGGTCCTCACAAAAAATATAGCGTTTATTTGAATACCTTTTATTTTGGTTTAGGTTTAGCCAATGCATTAATTAGCTACAGCAATAATTATGTCAATGGAAGGTCCTCACAAAGACAGTTTAGGATAGAAAAGAATTTCAGGATAGGTCCAAGGAGTAAAATCATGTACTTATGTACAGTTGGTGTGGATCAGGGCTGGGATTCTGCAGAACCCACAGGATCAAAAAAAAAAAAAAAAGTCATGGGGTTGGACGGTAACAATGAAAACTCACATTTCTTAACATAGGAGCATAGTGGATGTGGCAGTGCTCGCGTTTGTCACTTTCTTTCCTTCGCCTTCTGTAAATACTCAGATTTAAGGTTAGGGATGCTGTAGTTTCAATGACTAATTTGTTTATATTTAGCGAAATAAAGCCAACTAAGTTTCTAAAAATATCATGGGTGGGTACATGCAAAACTGGGTGGGATTTGTTAAAAGTGTCTTTGTGAGCAGCTATGCTTGGACAGAATAATCTATGGAAGCAGACAGGATTGGTCAGGAGGGTCTATGACAGAAGACAGGATTAGTTACGCACACGCTGTCCACATGATGTAAAAGAAAACGTTATTCATCAGACCAGGCCACTTTCTTCCATTGCTCCATGTCCAGCGCTGATGCTCACATGCCCATTCTAGGCACTTTTGGGCGGTGACCATGACCCTGTCACCGGTTCACCGGTTATCCTTACTTGGACCACTTTTGGTAGGTACTAACCACTGCATACTGGGAACACCCACAAGACCTGCCATTTTGGAGATGCTCTGACCCAGTCGTCTAACCATAACGTTAAAACCACCGGCCTAATATTGTGTAGGTCCCCCTTGTGCCACCAAAACAGGTCTGACCCTTCGAGACATGGGCTCCACAAGACCTCTGAAGGTGTGCTGTGGTATCTGGCACCAAGACATCCTTTAAGATCCTTTAAGTCTTGTAAGTTGCGAGGTGGGGCCTCCTCGGTTCGGACTTCCCACAGATGCTCGATCGGATTGAGATCGGAGGAAATTCAAAAGTCAACACTTTGAACTCTTTGTCATGTTCCTTACACTATTCCTGAACAATTTTTGCAGTATGGGAGGGTGCATCATCCTGCTGAAAGAGGCCGCTACCACTAGGGAATACCGTTGCCATGAAGTTATGTTCTTGTTCTGCAACAATGTTTAGGTAGATGGTACGTGGCAAAGTAACATCCACATGAATTCCCGTCCACCCAAGGTTTCCCAGCTCAACATTGCCCAGAGCATCACACTGCCTTGCTTGGACCACTTTTGGTAGGTACTAACCACTGCACACCGGGAACATCTCACAAGACCTGCAGTTTTGGAGATGCTCTGACCCAGTTGTCTATCCATCACAATTATGCACTTGTCAAAGTCGCTCAGATCCTTAAGCGTGCCCATTTTTCCTGCTTCCAACACATCAACTTCAAGAACTGACTGTTCACTTGCTGGCTAATATATCCCACCCCTTGACAGGTGCCACTGTAACGAGATAATCAATGTTATTTACTTCACCTGTCAGAGGTTTTAATATTATGGCTGAAAGGTGTTATATATGAACAGATAGAAAAGTGACTCTAAATTTAGAGCAAGTTTGGGCCGTGTTATGTTAATAATAATACATCTGAACAATACATATGTTCAGAATAAAACATCTTTCCATCCATCCATCTTCTATACGGCTTATCCTTTTCAGGGTCACGGGGAGCCTGGAGCCTATCCCAGGAAGCATCGGGCACAAGGCAGGGTACAGGGTGCCAATCACATACACACTCACACACCCATTCATACACTACAGACACTTTGGACACACCAATCAGCCTACCATGCATGTCTTTGGACTGGGGGAGGAAACCGGAGTACCCAGAGGAAACCCCTGCAGCACAGGGTGAACATGCAAACTCTGCACGCACACAGGGCCACGGAATGAGCTGAATTTGTAAATACTTTTTGTGAGCAGTAGCATTGCAAAGCTTTGTCTACTCAAGTGAGATAGCGGTTTTCTTCATCTGAAAAGCGAGTGTGCGGGTATTGTGGCTTACGTAATCAACAAAATGCACTTCAAACTCACAAATTGGAAAAAAAAATGAGAGAATGAGGTAATCCAGCCATTTCAGTTTGTTCCCACCAAATTCTCAATCTCCAAACGGAAGTGTTGCTTTCATTTATCTTTTCCTTTAGATATGAAACCAGTACTGGCTTTTCCTTTCTTGATAAGATTAGTATTCTACACCAAACTCATTCCTTTATCAGGTCTTATTCATAATCTCTTCCAGCATCTGAGATTGAATCCAGATGTTTTGTAGTAACTGCCAGTGGTTATACTGCCAAGATAATTCAACACTTTTATCTGGAGAATATGTACTAGAGCATTAATAAACAGAAAACTTGAGTAGTGTTGACAATTCACATCCTTACAACAACGTACCTATAAATAGAGAACTAAGCAGAAGCTGGAATTACATTTATAAATGAAACAAGTTTTTGGCAGTCTGTCATTCTTACAGGGTGATTCTAGTACATTATCTCTTATATGGTTTAAAACAATTTAAAAGTCTGAATGTCTGCTAAAATTTTAAATACATTTTATTTACACCATTCACTGCGCATGTGCAAGTGTGTGGGTAGGAAATGTTTTAGTATTACTATAATATATATTCATATTTTAATATATTATAATACGTGTACAGTGCATTATACATAAAATGTAATACTGTATAATATGCACTCGCAATTAGTGCGGTTATAATGAATAGCAGTGCTGTGATTAGCTACAGCATTTAGCCCGCGGCTTTGTGCCTACGGCCGAATCACAACTGTTCCGATATTCAATATAATATTTTATTTGCAATGCACTGTACATGTATTGCGCCTGCAATATAATAAAATAGAATATAATATAATATAGGGTTGCAACTAACGATTATTTTCATACTCGATTAGTTGGCCGATTATTTTTTCGATTAATCGGATGGGGCGCCAAATTTCATTTATTTCATTTATAATTTCATTTATTTAAAATAAAATCCACAAACTGAGTGTTACAAATATAACCTTCAGGCTAAAATTTTACACAACTCTTCGTCCAATTATATAAGACTGAAAAGAACCCAATACACACACACCAGAATATTTATTATTCGGTTAGGACTGTAGTTTAATATAGTGCCTTTTTGTGCATCCATAAAAAATAATGCATAAATACTTATATATAATGTAAACTAATATTTATATATCTATATATACAAGTTTATATTACATAATAGTATTTATGCATTACTTTTTTATGGATGCACAAAAAGCACTGAATTAAACTCCAGCCCTAAATTAATAATAAAAACTCACTTTCACTGAAGGTTTAACTAGTGCTTTATACAATGCCAAACTCTACGAAACATGAACCAGATCATGGCAAACTAGAACACGCACACAAACATGAAATAAATATAACAGATGCTAGAATAAAGAATACTACAAATGACAGAACTTGAATACTAGTACTCGTTTGACATTAACGTGACTCAGGTGCTCTTGTGGTGTGCAGGGGCTGATGGGGAATGTAGTCCGGTGCTGCTTTTGGTGCTGACATGACACAACCCCCCTTTAAGGTGCGGCTCCTGACATGCCTACTTTGGTCTCGAGGGGTTCCTGGGCAGCCAGACAATATGTCCACTGATGTGAGCCTCGCTGTAGAGCAACGCATAGGCTACAGCCCCCTTGACGATGTTGATTCATTTTCTATAACAGCAGCTCTGACAGTATTGCTAGCTATAATTCCAATCACAGGTTTATATTAAGGTGTTTGTTCTGATATTGTTTCTATAGTAAGAACTTACACATGGATGGGATTTGTATGGAGGATGCTCCACATAATCCTGTTATTTAAAAAAAAAAACCAACAACAACGTGTACACCGTAGCAATTTACCAATGATCTATTTATTATGTAATCTAATCTAATATAATATTTATGGCGTTTTGGTAGACACCCTTATCCAGAGCGACTTACATTTATCTCATTTATACAACTGAGCAATTGAGAGTTAAGGGTCTTGCCCAAGGGCCCAACAGTGGTAGCTTGGCAGTGCTGGGGCTTGAGCGCCTGACCTTCTGATCAGTAACCCAGAGCCTTTAACCACTGACTCACCATAACCCTAATAATACAGTATAATATAATATAATATAATATCTGCATTGAAAACACTTTTTGCGTTCTGTGTGAATGTCCATTTTCCGCAGCCCCGTTGTAGAATCTGGCATAAGCTTGAATTTGACTGCTCTATGCATATATAACCTTCTTAATGTACTGCCATTTCTCAGATGTAGGAGGTGTGAAGTGTACGTGAGTACAGATTTTGAGTGGGAATACTGACTAAACATGATTCATACAGTACTAAAGCCAATTCTATTTAGGGATAGTGATTATGTCCATGATGGTTCAGCTCACAGAATATCATAGCATTACCTATGTGTATGTGTATATAACACCACTGCGTGTCCCAGAGAGAAAAGGACCCAATGACTTGCCTTTTACTGGTCCTTTGAGTCATCTACACATACTTAACATAGAGCCAGGTACCTCCTAGGGCACACAAAGGCTGTTCAAAGTCAGCAGAGACTGTAACGCCCCCTGGTGATAACTGGAGTGCGCTGCACACTGTTCTGACAAGTTTGAGTCAGAAGCAGTGTTAGATGTGATTACATCAGGTGGAAATGGTGTTTTCAGTGAATAGAACTTAAAGAAGAAGGTAAACAGAGAGTTGAGATTAAGAATGCTTGTGGAACGTATGTGTTTGTGTGTCTGTGTTGTACATTTATGTTTTGTTTTTTTACACACAGTGAGCTGACCCAACAATGGAGCCACATTAATGGCTTTGTGCAAAAGTGCTGATCCCTGTAATTCCCTGTCACTCTGACGAGAGCAGTGCCGCCTCACTAAAACACACACAAACACACACACACACACACACATGCGCGCGCTGCTGTGGAAGCCCAAGAAATTGCTTTCTGTCCACTTAATAGAAAACAGATAACATCTGCTGGGCTCCTGTGTTCTCTAAAGCATCGGGGCTGAAGTACTTAGAGTTTGTACAGTAACAATGAGGCTAAAAGCATCCTGCTCTATTCCCTCTATTATAAATATAAATACGCAAGACAACTATATATGCACAGTCTTTTTATGTCATGAGTGTTGTTTTTTTAACATCACTGAAGCTGACGCTGTCACATGAAAAATGACAGACCGTCGCTTTTCTTTCTAAGTGTTTAAACTGTTTGTCATTTACATTCGATTTTTTATTTTATTGTTATTTCCTATATTAGTTGTATTTGGTTTTTATATAATTTAACTTTAGTTTTAGTCATGTTAGTTTCCGAAACAGAACAGAAAGCTGTGAAGCTATGGTCGTTCACTTCATTTTGTAGACATCAAACATTATTATGAAAATGGAACAATCCGGAATTTGGTTTGATCGGATTTCATATTAGATCCCCACTAATTCCCTGAGATATCACTTTTAGACATTTTGTTTTCCAACTTCTCTAGTTTGTGGTGAGCCAAAGTATTAAAGTTTTTGGGCTCTTGTTCCAAGAGCAATTCCAAGCAAGTACGATGTCATGGCGAAAACAGTGCGGCCTACTAACATACGAGAATATGTTATGAGAACTACGACAACATATGAGGACTACAACAACCAGATTTCTCACGTTCACACTCACCTGATTGCTGATTACACACACCTGGACTCAACCACCTTCACAGCAACCTCACAGTATATAAGAACCTTCAGTTCACTCACTCATCGTAAAGTATATGCTCTGTGTCTCTCGTATCAGTCTATACCAAGCTGTTGTTCCATTGTTTCTCTTTCTGGCTTTGACTTCATATTGTTTACGTTTCTGATCTTGCCTGCACTTGTTTATTCTGTTTGCACATCGCCTGACCCTTGCCTGTTCACTGACCACGTTTTTTTTTTAGATTACGTCTTTTGTGTGTGTTTTTCATTGAATACCTGCGCTTGTGTCCTCAGCTGCTTCTGGACATATGAATACACTGTCTAGCTTCTAAATGTGCTTCTTTTTGTTAATAACAGCGAGGTTGTTGGTTTTTCGACCACAACTGTCATTAACAATCGAAAAGTGGAAAAAAAGTAACAAAAGCGACCTTATAAGTGCTTTGCTGGGGTGAGACGAGTGTGACTGGGTATTGTACGTGCGTTTGAATTCAGCAGGGGCCGGCTGTAATGGCATCGCTCTCAAGTCAGGCAGGAGCCGGGGGCTCCAGAGGTCTGAGCTCTCTCAAAGTGAGGTATTGCCTTGTGAGGGATTGCCACCGTGATCGGGTGTGACAGCAATGCTAATCGAGAAACCGTACCTAAAATACAGAGCTCTCTAAGACATATAAACATCCCTGAACAACTCCTCTACAGATACATCAACAAGCTAATGGAGAATGCAAAAAGGTTAGTTTAGCCTTTTTACCATGTACATTCACATTGTACATACTATACACACTGGAAAGTGTGAGGATTCTACAACAAAGGAGAGAGAGTGTGTGTGTGTGTGTGTGTGAGAGAGAGAGAGAGTTATGATTCTGTCAGAATCACCCTCACCTCTTTGCTCATTCATAAACCATGCCTTCTCAGAGTCTGTGGAGAGATCGACAGGATGTGGAGCAATTAAAGGCGCTTTGTGCTGCTGGAATACCAATGCACGCCACCGTTAACAAGTGTAATCCCTATTTCCATCCTTGTGCCACCTTCATCAAAAACTCCCTGATGTTCCTGCTATTCATCTGTCAAGTTTTGTCATTATTGCTCCAAATCTTTCCGCTGTTTCTCATTGCATTGCCTATAGAACAGCATTCAACTGTGCATTTACATAATGATGGTTCCAGAACAGTAATTTTTCCCAATTGGTTCCCATGGTCCAGAATCCCAGCTGAAGCAACATGACTGGATTCTGATGTATGCTAATTTAACTTCCTGCTCAGTCCTGTGAATTTGGTTTCGTTACTTTTTTAATCCACACGAGTGAGTCAAACAAATCAGCCAGCGCCTATTCCGTGTGATACTACAGGGCCACTATCGCGCTGATTAGCATCACAGCTATATCCACAGTCCCAAACAACAGCCTCTTCTGCTATCAACAGATGCTTCTTTGTAGTGGAGAGGTAGTGATAGCAGCAAATGGTACGCATCAGTCCTAATTAGCATCGTCACTAACTAGAGCTGGTGAAGGCTCCCTAACAGGAATACAAGAGTGCCGCTGTTCCCTGAGCCTCACTGCTTACATTTGAGTAGGAAAAACATGTGGCTCCGGAATTTCTCCTAGGAATTCTCTCAATAACGTTAATGCTAATATGATGTTAATGGCGCAGTTATCTATGTAAATATCCAACAAAAAGCAATGCCATTCAATCATGTAAATTCCATGCATGTTTGCTAGCTCTCGTATCGCTGATCATCGCGTAGGTGGCATTTGCAGGCTGATAGAACAACATGACCAGTTAGAAATGGTTAGGTCTGTGTGTTTTTGTGTGCTTATTTATGTGCATCAGCATCAAACGCATAACGACTAGCGACGCAACAGTACAGCCAGTGCATGTACTCCCTCTGATATTTGTGGAGGTTTATATTTGGCTTCAATGTAATCAAAGGTTTTGTTGTGTTTGATGTATGTCCCAGTTGTTGGGTTAGTGGCCCTGAAAGAAGGCAGCCATGTTGCTTTCATACTTTAGTGCTACGTATATGAAGTATGTGTATATATGAAGTCAAAATTTCAGCCTTATTACCGTTTCGCAGTCTTAAGCTAAGCTGTAAGCTAGCTCAATTTAGCGAACATTAGAGAGGTATTACTGTGTCACGTTTGCAAGCATGATATTTATCGCAAAGTATTAACCACAAACTGTTCAAAAGTATCACAAAGTATTCAATCAGCAACAAGAATAAAAACGAAACGAATTGATAAAACGTTTATTACCATGGTAGTAATGCTAAGATTTTCACCAAGCACTACGCTAGTCATAAATATGCTAATGTTTCATATGCTAATTCAAGCTATTTTCTCATTTCATGGTCTCACAACACCATAGTTCATATTAACTGCTCACTCACAATTAACAACGAAAAAGCATCATATGCTAACTTTGATCAATCAACAATTATGAACAAATGACAGTTCAACAATTAGCTAATTAGCTCATTTCCACCACACTCCCTGTATTTTACTTTAAATTGCGCTACAGAATTGAGCCAGAGGCTAATCAATTATCCTGTCTAATAAACAGACCACAAGTCCAAGCAGGCACACATGATCATATGTTTAGAAATATATGCTCCTGTTTCACTGCCATGTGGTATTTTACTTTATAATGACTATACACACACACATATATATATATATATATATATACACACACACACACACACACACACACATATATATATATATATATATATATATATATATAATTTTTTTTTCTGTCTCATCCCCAGTGTGTAGACGCTCATAAATCCTGTGTCCATCCCTGTGTCGGTGTGGACATTGTGGTGTGTATCACTATAATGGCAGTGTGAGTGTGACAGCTTTGTCTCTAGAGAGAACTGCCACAGTGACTTAGCGGCAGACAGCTAATCAGAGAATACAGGGTGTCAGTGGTGGAATATCACACATCTCCTGTCGCCTGCTTCTCTGTCTTATTCTAGGGAATAAAGGATAAAGCATAACGGATTGTCTATAGTTAATCCCCCTCTGCATGCGTGTGTCTCTCATGACAGGCTGTGGTTTGGGGGATTCTCTGGAGCAGTGTACCGTGCCGGACCAGGCCCCAGCCGTGGTGCTCAGACTCATTGAGGCTCTGGAGAGACCGGGTGAGATTTATCACTCATTAGTGTACATACACTTAAAGCTAATCCATCATACAGGACCAGACTCCCTCGAATG
This sequence comes from Stegophilus panzeri, assembly GCA_024331685.1. Lineage (NCBI taxonomy): Eukaryota > Metazoa > Chordata > Actinopteri > Siluriformes > Trichomycteridae > Stegophilus > Stegophilus panzeri. The sequence continues at coordinate 7,113,829 of JANDJT010000012.1, forward strand.
CTATTAATTGACTGTGTAGTCAATACACAAGCATGCTAGTTTCTGTGTATTTAAACTTATTGACTTTGCTATTGGCTCACATTTTAATCTATTGAAAGGAAAGTCACAGAGTTTCAGTCTTAAATCAGGGCTCTGCTCTAGCTGTTATTTATTCTCTGTGTCAGTTTGATCCTGTAGGTCTGTTTTCATGACATGGTTGTCATTTGTGTTTGATCAGGCTGGGAAAATGAGCCTCTCTACAGAACCCTGTTAGCTTCCAGTGCACCGCTCGACCTACAACAGGCTCTGGACACAGGTGAGTTAGCGTAATGTTAAATGATGAAATGTAAAATTAAGCACTTTTTCGTGCATGCATGCACTGGTTCAAGGTTTAAAGAGATTCATGGTCCAACTCTGTATGTACACACACCACAGCTATGTGCCATATTAGCACATATGTAGGGTTGAACGTACGCCAAAAATATCCTATCTTGATACTTAAAGATGTTTTCATAATACAACAACTTAATATTATAATATTTCTCAGGTTTGAGTTCTAGCACATGGCGGAAATTAGCTTTTGGGTGACTAGGGCTTCACAGTATGACCAAAACGTTCATCTCCATTATCCATTCATCTTCAGAAAGTGCTTTATCATGGTCACGGTCGTGGTGGATCCAGAGATTAACCCGGGACCACTTGGCGCAAAGCCGGAATACACTCTGGTAGGGTATTAAGTCCGTCACAGGGCATCATGCACACTCACAATCGCACACACATTCACACCTAGGTGCTGTTTAGAGTCAGCAATCCATGTGCAAGTTTTTGGTAGCTGGGAGGAAATGAGAGAAGCTGGTAAAATTCCAATTACAATGCTTACATGTTGTACTGTACAAACAGCGTCCAGGTCATTCCAGTGATCCTCAATATAATTAAAATTGAGAGCCCATACAGGGCAACAAATCAATGAAAACTTGCCCTGTTTCTGGAACCATTCTGTGAACCTAAGAAAAAAATAATTGTCAGGAAGTCTGTAGTAAGGCCAAGCCCTAATGTAGAGAAGGATGACGGATAAACTAGACTCAATTCTTTCCAACGTCTCTCACCCACTATACAATTCACTGCAAGAGCTCAGGAACACATTTAGCCAAGTGATCATCAGTCCAGAGTCCAATATTAAACGTTTTAAACTCTAGCCAGTGTAAACACGTGATGTCATTGTTATTACACACTGTTGCAGTTTGTAATAATGTATGTAGATCATTTGTCAGACTTAAGTATATTGTTTAGAAGTGCAGCATTCAATATTCATTATCTATACCGTGTTGCTGTTGAATCCTCTATTCTGATTGGTCAGAAGGCATGTCATGGCTCAGCCTGGCTCTCACAGTTGTTTTTACAAGTTTATATCAATGCACTCATTCTAACATGTTATTCTTTCTTTAGTAACAGCTTACACGGTATGGTGGACACGTGTTAATTGTTGATATGGGGAAGCGTTCATCATTTTGGAAGGAATCACTAGTGTCAGGGTTGTACAACGGTTGCCAGAGGTAACAGTCTCAAACAGTTTCTTGGTAACTTGACAAGCTGCATGTTTTTTGTATTATTACCTTCATGTGAGTGAAAAAAAGAGATACTGGTCAGGGTATGAAGGTTTATAGATGTTATAATGTAAGGGATGACAAGAACTTAAGTTGTTTTGCGGACGTTCCACAACATTACAGTAGATTTAACTATAAACAGATTCTTTTTTGTTGTTGTTGTCGACATATCTGTCTCCAATAACTCGAAATGTTAGTGTTGGCAAATTTCTGAAGGGTAAATGGAATAAACCAATTTGAGATGTGCTATCATTGGAAAATAATCAACTTCCTGGTGATAACAGGTTGTGTAACACCATGCCGTTGTTGATTATTTCCCTGTAACAATGGGCCTTGTGGTCCAAGTGTCCATTCAACTGGGATAAAGCGATAGCTATGGATAGATTAAGCTTATGAGTAGTGATGTTTCTGATATGCCAGGATATCCACATATTTCAGGAAAGTTTATCCCCACAACACTGACACAACTAGTGGGTAATTTTCGCAAAGATGACTCAATGGACTCCTGTGACCACACCACTGTTCCACTCCTCAGTGGTTCAGTTCTGAAGCCCACTGAGAGACATGTTTTCTTGTCCAACATCTGCACCCGATGTGGTCTTTAGCTGTTATAAGCCATTCAAAGCAAAGGTTGATAAAGAAGATGTTGAATTTGGATGAGATTTCTTGCTCATGGTCTATCTGGTTTTCCTTCACCCTTCTAATTAGCCAGCTGTTTTCATCACACCATTCTCGGTAAGCTGTTGTTAAAGTTACCCATGAAAATCCTTCGCCATTTAGGAGACGTTTGAATGATCACACTCACCACCAAATCACTCATATGAACCATTCCAACACTCAGTTGAATGCTAAGTGATGTTGGAAATGCTGATCTGCCTGATTTAGACCACACAACTGGAAACTGAATATGTGTCCACGCATTCGTGAGGCCTCAATGTCAATCTGACCAAAATAATTTCCTTTTGTTGGATGTTGTGAATGCTATGATTCATTAAACACCCACAGCAGCTCATCTGACATGCTGAAGGTCAGTGAGAATACTCAGACGCCTAAATATAACATTCGGTTAAATGTTAGAGGGCTAATTTGCTTATTGTTGTCTTTTGTTATATCAGTTATGTGAAGGACAATATTATTATAATACAGTGATTAATGAGAAATATCTTTTACAGCTGGTTTCATATTCAGAAGCCTAGAACTTGTCAAAACACCATGGAAGTAAACATCGCAGTGTAAATATTTAACAAAAGCAGCTATTTTTTCCACACAATGAGCTAAATTATGATTCATGACGCACTGCGTGGTTGTTGTGAACTTGTTTTGGGCAGTGCTCTGAAAGTTGAGCTGAAAGTTTGAGCTGAAATTCTTGCTGGCACCACAAGGGAGTGCTCTGACTTTTTTTTCCTCGGCTGTGCCACCTCCATAAATAACAAAGTGGCACTGGAGGAGAAGAAATACATGCTTTGTCCTTTATCTACATATATACATAAAGTGAAAACTTTTTATGTTACAATGTTGCTCCATTTTCACGACTATTTTTATTACAAGCGTTATACATTTTTATCAACGGTCAATTAGAATGCAATGATTATGCACTTAAACAAGAATAAGTACGAAATAAAAAGTTTAGAGAGAACGTACACTTGTACATTGTCTTGGATGATATCTACCTTCGCCAGGCGCGTGTTATGGCGTTTTATAGTCATGATTGTGTGTGATTGTTATAAGGATGTTGACATACACGTACAATATATGCAATTGTGCATAAATACAAATAAGAAGAGAGTGACCAATGTGCATGAGCTCTGATGTTAGTGTGCGCCAAGATACAGGCGGTTCATACATGTTAGATCCTTTTTTTTTTTTTTTTTCAGACTATTGTTTTAGATTATCTTAGATTATTTTTACTTTCTGAACATTGCCAGGCAAATGGTGTGTTCTAAAAACAATTGTCGGTGGCTGCAGTTTGGACTTTGTTTGAAAATGCTAAGAGATGAAAAGCTGTCTTTCAATGCCATTGGACAGAAGTGGTTTGGGCTTTTCATGGATGTACAGTTCATTTTATTTATCCATGAGAATATAGTTTCCAGTATTTATTATTATTATTTATAAATTTAAAAAAAACAACAACATAAAATCTATGATTGTTTACGTTTTCACCACCCATTAAATTCATTAGTTCTGGTGAAAGCAGTTGCCATCAGAAGACAAATAATTTGTTGAATGGACCTATGTGTGATTAAAGTGTCATCTCAATATAAATACACCTGCTTCTTGACAGGAGCAGAGTTTGCTCCTGTAGTTTGAACATACCTAAACAAACAGTATCGGAAAAACCAAGGAGCTATTATCAAAACAATTCTGAGACAACATTCTGGAAAAGTATCACTCAGAGTTTGGTTAGAAAAAAAAAAAATCTTAAACCTTTAAACGCTGTTAAATCCGTTATTAAATAATGGAAAGAATATGGCCCATGTGTGACTCTGCCTAAAGGAAGCCGTCCAGCAAAAGTCAGTGACCGGGTAAGGAGGGCGTTAGTCAGAGAAGAGGCCAAGGGTAGCTCTGAATGAGCTGGAGAACCACAGATCAACTGGGAGAATATGATTACAGGACAACCATAGAGCAGACATGGAAGAGAATGGAATAGAAAAGAAAACTATTATGAAAAAGGACATATTAAATCCTGTTTGGAGATTGCCAAAAGACATGTTAAAGAGTCAAACATATGGAAAGAATGTTCCCTGGTCTGGTGAGAGTAAAAATGAGCTTTTTAATGCCTTGGCACAAAGCGCTACATTTGGTGGAAACTTAACACTGCTAATCACCCTGAGAACACCATTCCCACACTGAAGCATGGTGGTGGTAGTATCATGTTTTGAGGATGCTTTACATCAGCTTAAAGTATCCCCAAATTGATTGTGAAATTGGTCAGGGTTAACAACAAGATGGATCCTAGAAGAAAACCTGTTCCAGTATGCAAGAGACTTGAGACTCTTCCAAATGGACAACAAACCAAGACATACTGCCAAAGCTACACTCAAGTGGCTCAAAACCAAGACGTTTAATGCGGTAGAATGGCCCAGTCAAAGCCAAGACCTCAATCCGAGTGAGAATTTGTGGCAGGACTTGAAAATTGCTGTTCAGCAACAGTCTCCATCCAATCTGACAGCGCTCGAGCAATTTGACTAAGAACAATGGCCAAAAGTATCAGGATTCAGACGTGCTAAACTAATAGCAACATAGACTTGCAGCTATAATTGCAAACAAAAACGGTACTTCTAAATACGGACCCACGGGGACGAATACTTATGCAACCAACACATCTACTTGTATGTTTAATTAATCTTTGCGTCACAATAAACTTTGTGTATTTTATATATATATATATATATATATATATATATATATATATATGTGTGTGTGTGTGTATTGTGTATTATACACCTACTGTGTAAATGAAATCCTGGATAAGTCCATTTTAGTTCCAGGATGTAACACTACAAAATGTGGAAAAGCTTAAGGGGGTGAATACTTTCACAATATGTGAGCTTCTCTCTCTGAAGTGCACGAGTGAACAGTACAAAGACTCAGAGAATATTTTTGGGAATTCGAAGCCTGATGTGTCTCCTATACCTTCATCTTTTTCCAGTGTACATGGAGCAGGTTTGTGCTAAAGTAACAGGGTGGAAATACTCATGCCACTGCCCTCATTGTAGTATCTTGGCACTAAAGAGATGTGGGTGCCATTTAAGCCGATGGCCAAGAAGTGGCGTAGTCGAGCGGCCTGAGAAATCCAGAGAAAGCATTACCTCACTCAGACCAGAACAGCGCATGACACTCACCGCCCATTCGCAAAATGTTGGGGTGTCGTCATGGACGTGGAGAGCCGATTTTAGCCTGGGTGTACGCCTTTTGGAAATGCATCATAGATGGAGAGAAAGACAGACGGAGAGAGAGAGAGAGAGAGAGAGACTTGGAAAGATGAAGATGAAATAACAGAGGAAGTGAGAAATGATCCAAATAGGAGCATGTGGCCATGTATAGAATTCAGAAATATACAGCATGTGCATATATGAATATGATGGGTATATGATGAACATAGCCCACACACACACACACACACACACACACACACACACACACACACACACACATTGCTCAGCAGTAGCCAGAAAAATCCGTTCCAGCACCAGTCTCCCTGGATACAGTGACACACACACACACACACACATAGAGAGAGAAACCCTTGTCCACTCGACAACATGGCTCACTCATCTTCGCTCCCTTTCTCTGCATTTGTCCCCACATTCAGACATCTCTGTCTCCTCTTTCTCTCTATAACGTTTGGACAGAGTGAAGCTGAGCTCAGCAAAATGCAGTTTTAAAAACGCTGCTCTCATCTTCCAACATTCCTGTCTTCCTATTGGCTGGCGGTGATGTCATCCTGTCCCGTATACCATAGTCGATAACCTATTAGATGCCGACGTTTTACAGTCAGCTGTTCCGGGAGGGGTGTTCTGCTGCCTAAGCTCTTCCACACGCTTTTTATTTTATTAGTGTCATTTAGCAAGTGCCTTGATTAACACACAGCAAGTTAACTGTGTAAGAGATTTCTACAGGAAGATTGGAAGACTATAAAAAAAGAAAACACCTCAGGAAGACATTACCATTGTATGGGAAGTTTTTATACTTTTTGTTTGAGAGAGGTGTGTTGTTCAGAAATATCTGCATAGTGCATTTATGGAATGTTAATAAAATCTGCTTATGTATAAGGTGTAGGTTCTGCTCAGTGCATGGCAGATCATCTTAAACTTAGCCTTGACCTTAAGCAAGTCCCCAATCAATCCCGCTTAATTCAGTCATGTGTGAAATCTGCTCTGAAGTGGGTCATTAAAACATTATTACACCTTATGAGAGTGGGAGCAAATTGCTTGCAGTGCAGGGTGACATGGTGAAGACTGAGCCTATGTTCAGACAGGCAGATCAAATCAGATTTCTTTGATACAGTGGGGGAAATAAGTATTGAACACGTCAAATTTTCTTGCAGTAAATATATTTCCAATGAGGTTATTCACATGAAATTTTCACCAGATATCAGTATAACTGAAGAAATCCGGAAATATAAAGAATTCACAACATTAAAGTCCATAAATAGTTATGTGTAATAACGTGGAATGACACGGGGAAAAAAGTTTTGAACACGCTAAGAAAAAGCAGTTCTCCAAGGCAAGGTAAGGCAAGGTGTCATGTAATATGGGAAAAGGGACTAAAACTACCTTTCCCATTACATGTCTCTTTCACCTGATTCACGTTTGGCTCATTAGCACTTATGTATAAATAGTCACGTTCTGCAATGCACGCGTTGTCTTGCGTTTTATCTTTATGTATCATGTTCGTCTAGCCCTAGGTTCTTGTAAGTCTTGTTTTATATTTGGTTTGTACCTCATTAAACGTTTGAAAGTAGATTCTGCATTTGCATCCGTCCTTACCGCCGCATCGTGACACAAGGAACCAGCTGAAATCCGTAAGTAATTATACCCCCTATCTGTGCAAATGAATATCAGCTGGGTTAGTAAATTGAAAGTCTATAAAAAGGCTTTTCGTTATTAAAGTGTCGCACAAGAAACATCTCATGATGGGTAAAAGCAAAGCGCTCTCCCAAGACCTTCGCAACCTTATTGTTGCAAAACATATTGATGGAATCGGATACAGACGTATTTAAAAACATCTGAATCCTCCAGTAAGCACCATTGGGGTCATTATCCACAAGTGGAAGCAACATCAATCCGTCATCAACCGGCCACACACAGGAGTTCCTCACAAGATTTCTGACCAGGGAGTCAGAAGAATAGTCAGAAGAGACCAAGGACCACTCGGAAAGAGCTCCAGAAACACTTTTGCATCCAGTGAGATCCCAGTTTCAACCAGATACCCTGTGAACTTTTCTGGCAAGCTCTTTCTTCTCATTCCGAGTAATATACTCATATTCGTTTACCAGTGATGCTGCATGATGAATTCATAGCTTTCATTCATTCATCCTTAGTAACTGCCTGGCCAGGGTTGCGGTGCTTTAAATTAGCCTTTAAGTTTGTTCATATTTTGGCCCATAAACCCAACTAAACTCTTTAGAAAATATTGTTTCTTTTCACAAACAAAAAGAATAACTGGGATTGGATTAAAACAGTCACATCTGCATCTCTAGTTGAGACCAGTTATAAACTCGAGTGAGAGATAAAGTTGAGGAACTGCCAGAGCCAGAAATCCTTTCCAGGTTTAGACCAAGGACACTTTGGGTTTCAATCCAAATACAGATACAAATATGAATATTTGGAGCACTAAACAGACACAGATACAGATATAGTGGCATTAGGTTACACCCTTAAAAAAACAAAAAACAAACAAAACATAATTAAAAAAAATATGTATAGCATGTTACTCAGTTAGACTAGTCAAATCACTTTTCATGTTTTGTTGTTGTTGATCAGTGCATGGTGCTTCTTGATGTCATATATTTCTATCAAGAACAACAGAGACAAAACCAGCATATTGGCAGATCAGGGAAGTAGAGTATCTCAGTCTGATGCATCTCCTTTCTGTGTTTAAAAGTTGGACAGTACCATTTTTCCACAGTAGTCACTGCTATCTGCTCTCAATAAATTAAGAACTGAATGTACTGAACTGAATCAAGTGATCGGACTCTTTTAAATCTAATCAGCTAGCAAATGTTTTAGAGAACTTTTCTCGGCTCATACTCAATGTTAACATGCTTTCATAGTTACAATAACAACTGATGTGGTTATGAGAGCAAATTTCGCACCAGTTCAAACTAAGAATTGGTCAGAAAGAATAAATCAGGTTTGACCTTCAGTGTGACCAAAGTGTTCACTTCTTTAGGTTTGAATACATTCTGCCTTGTATTCAAATAACGTCTAGTTATAAAACTGTTCTACTTATTGCCGTATTGCAGCAGGGTTATTTACATTTACATTACATTTACATTTATTCATTTAGCAGACGCTTTTATCCAAAGCGACTTACAAATGAGAAAATACAAGCAAAATTTCATGTTACCTTGCTGTGCTCTCTTTCTGGTTCACACACTGACCTAACATTACCTGAGAGATGCACTAATTGCATTAGAGACACACTGTGGAGGCTGGACCTTTTGTACTAGCAGTTAGATTAGTTGATAAAGAGATTCAGATCCCGCCGTGCATAATACATTTGTTATACATTAAATTACTTAAAAAAAAAAAAAAAACCTCCTCTCTCTACATACTGCACAGCTGGTCATTACTATACGCTATTTCACATTTCATATTAGGGCTTGGTGATATGACAATATAATATTGATATCATGAGAAATTATTGCACAATTTCTTATTTTTATTTTTACACACTGAATGAAACTTGTTCAATCTTTTCACTGAGTCTTGAAATCTGAAAGATTTCCCCCCCTACTTTTCAAAACTAAATTATATTGGGGGTTTTTTGGGTCTTTTTTACACTAAATAAAAGCACTGTCAGATGTATATTTTTAACGCAACACTACAGATCCAAACTATATTATTTTTCAATTCTCACCAGTATCAATGGTCAAAGGTTGACCAGATTCATGATAGAGTTGCCCTAGAGCCTTTTCTGAGTGTTCCCAAATAGGCCAGTCTCCTCATTGCTTCTCTTTATTTCTAAATCAAGTCTAGAGTTAAAACTAGTTTTTAAAATAGATTTCGATTCAGAATGAACGATTTTTGATACAAAGTGAAACTGGTTGTCCAGCAACTCCGAGCAGTACCCCTCCCCACCAGTGGATGTCACTGTCTCATGAATACTAGCCCAGTTTCTCATTCATATCTGGTTACACTTCCTGTCTCTACCCTGTATAAACATGTGCAAAACTCATGAACTTTATGAAGTATTACCAACCAGACGTTGTGTATAGAGTTTGAGCATAATTATCCCAGACTTCTTTGATGATTACTCTGACCCTTGGCTTGTTTAATGTTGATGATTTTGTATTGCTATTCTGCTTTTGTTTGCCGTCAGTCTTTGTGTACTGACTGTTTCCTACCTGACTATGCTTTTGCCGTTTTTGAGTTTTTGGTGTGACAGTATTTTTAGTCCCTGAACCTTTTGTCGTATGAGGGTAGGTTTTTAATGGTTACTACAAAGCATGTCCCTCTGGATAACAGTGACTGCTAAATGCTTAAATGGAATTCTCCGTGTCAGTCGCTTTCGTTACACTATTTTGTATTTTTTCTCATGGAACAGTCCGAACATACACACCTGTGTATATTGGTGGCACTTGACAAATGATAAACTACTATGGAAAAATAAGCTGATCCATGGTAGCTAGCTGTTCCGATTGATTTTTCTCATAGTTGGAAGAAAAAAACGGCTTAGCTTTTTTGAGACATTTTGCAGCTTGTCGTAATACTGTATACACTCATCATCTTAAACCGCTTAAATGACTGTTACCATCCCAACAACCAAAATATAATTTCTCTTAATACTGTAGCACTCACTTCTCATTTATACTTCACAGTAAACATGAATTTGATGTGCTGAATGAAGATGCAACACATGATGATCGGCATCATTTGCGTTCATACCATCATCGATTCCACAATTAAGCCCAGACATTTCCTTTCACAACAGCATATGTATTGTCCAGAGTGTGTTGACTTAGTATACAGTATATCTCGCTCTGCTTTATATTTTCCCTTCTTTTGTTTCTGCCCCTTCGTTCTCTGATCACTGCCACAATGGCAATTTAAACCATTTCAGCCACATCACATTTACTCATTATGTCTGCTTGAAGCAGGCTTCTTGCGTCCAACTGAAAGAGCAAGCACTTAGTGTGAGCATGTAATCTACAGTATAAACTGCTGCCTTATTTAAATAAAGTTGAAAGGATTATATCCATTTGTTAAATCACAGTGTTACATACGGGACCAGCGTTTCTGCCATAAAAGTATAGTACTGGTTGACTGAGCTGTGCATAATGATGTGTAATGTTTACCACAGTAATTCTATGGTGGAGGTCATTGTTGATGGCATTTAGTGTTAGTGTCGTCCCGTCCCTCACCCCATATCCCTCTTTACCCCATACTTCACACTCATCGCCTTCTCCACACACATAAACTCAGCATGAAGCCTTATACTATCCTAGTGGATAAACAATGGCATGCCGCGGTCTCCTGAGTGTGACCCAACAGCACTGTGGCACGATACTGAAGCCCACAAGGCCTTCAGATATACGACAAGGAACTTGCTGTGGTGGCTGACTTCTTTTCTGGTCCTTAACATCCTACCCTACAGCCACCACAGTTTATTCTTTATGGTGTAGGGGGAGAACATGGAAACTATGTGCATTATAATGCTTCAAAGTTCTGCGCAGTTCTCCCAGGCGAGAGTATAAAAGGGATTGTCACTGAACATGGTTTATAGAAATATGGCCTAGCCAGCTTGTGTTAGTCTTTTCATTATGCAGTTTTACTCAAAACTTGGAGTACAGTTTCTGGAAACATTTTTTTTTTCTTCCCACAAGTTCTGTTGTTTTCTATCATACAACTTTTCTGTAAAGGCTTGAAACGAACGTGTGAAGCTTGAAATACTTGGAAAATGACACATACAGCACAACAAGTAGGGCGCATCAAAGCCATGTTCAAGAAATTTCTCAAGATATTTGATTTCTTAAATAGTCCCTTTGCCCCAATAGCAGCTTCAAATCACCCAACTTACACCGCCAGTCAAAAGGTTTATGAACACTCTGTTCTAGCGTTTTTTTATTTTATTTTTTTAGCATAAAACAAATGTAACTAAAGAATAGGTAAATAGTTTATATACACTAGGTAAATATTTATTATTATTATAAGTTTAGCTAATTATAAAATGTTTTTATTGGAACAATGTCACTTCATTCTTCACTTCAGCATACTATACACATTAATGTTTTACAGTTATTAACACCATCTAGGAGTATTTTATCTGTAGGCTTAACAGGTTTACCCTCCAAATAACAGTTATTTAAAGTTCCACAAAGATGTAGGTTTCCTTATTGCTATTCTGTAATGTTTAGTGTGGTTTGTGGCAATAATAGTGATTAAACTGTAAAAAAAAAAAAAAAAGAAAGAAAGAAAGTGTGTGTTCATGTGTTCAAAAGATTTCCAATTTATGATGTTTATTTAAAGCATTTTAAATGCAAATTGAACTAAACACTATTTGAATCTGAGCTTGTAAAATGGCACAACGCAGAACCCAATGACCTACCTGGTAGTGGGGTTATCCTACTTGTTCCTACATGAAGGCTTGAATCAAAGTTTGTTGGAAGAAGTAAAACCTTGAAACTGTGCAGGTCAGTCAGTCCTCAGATCTGATGTTGAGAATCCTTGATTTGAAGCATTCAAAGTGCTTGTATTCAAAGAGCATCACTGTACTGTGTGATAGACTTTGTGATTCTTACACCACATCGGTGTTGTATTCTCGATTCTGATTGGTCAGGATGTGTTGATAAATTTTCTCTAACAGCAGCTCTGCAAGAAGGTCCAGCTGCAAGGCAAATTACAAGTTTCTATTACTGCATGTGTTTAAATACATCATAGTTTCTATAGTAACTATATATTAATATGATGAAGCTTTCTGTAATGAGATGTTTATTTAAAATTTATGGGAGGCGTCTCCAGTGTCAGCACTTTGTAACACTTTGTAAGTTTTCTGCCATTAGAAAGTCTTCAGGACAGAGGACTTTAATTTAAGAGAGCGAAAAAAAAGAGAGGCTGTTGAGGGAAATGTTTATAGCTTCTATAACATAAGTGATAACAGGAACTCGTATAAGTGGATAAACAGTATGGCATGTCATTTTTCTTTTGTATATATATTTTTTGTATATATTTAATTTGGAGCTGAGCACCAACGGCGCATTGAGATTTCTCCAGATTCTCTGAATCTTTTGATAATATTGTGTACTGTAGATGATCAGAGATTCATAGTCTTCGCAAGTTTACGTTAAGGAACATTATTCTGAAATTTTTCCAGAAATTGTAGATGCAGTTTTTCACAGATTGGTGAACCTCTGCCCATCTTTACTTCTGAAAGACTTCGCTAAGATACTCTTTTTATACCCAATCATGAACTGATCTGTTGCCAATTAACCTCCAGCTGTTTATTTTTAGTAACACTTAACTTTTCCAGCCTTTTGTTGCCCCGTCCCAACTTTTGAGACGTGTTGCGGCCATCAAAGTCAAAATTACCTTATTTGTTTCTTAAAATGGTACATTTATTCAGTTTAAACATTTGATATATGTTCTATTGTGAATAACATATGGGTTTATGAGATTTGCAAATCATTGCATTCTGTTTTTATTTACATTTATTTACATTTTACACATCGTCCCAACTTTTTTTGGAATTGGGACCACACCCTGAATGTGATGAGCTGAGTTTTCATGCAAAATTTTGTGACAGCGCCACATACGGGTCACAAAATATTGTAAACAAGACGAAGCCACGGCTCTGCAGCTCTTTTTTGTATAAACACGAAACTTTGTGCATGAACTCAGTAGGTCTCGAGGGTCCCGGATTAGTCTTGTGGTGGTGCCCCCTAACTGCCATTGTGTGCGAAGACACGTAAATGCTGCTTACATCTTTCAATTATTAATATAAATTCTAATTAAATTAACACTGCATTCTCACTGAAACGACTTACTCCATTTGTAACAACAATTCATTTACACATTCAAATGATTTAAAATGACATGGCAAACATTGTTTTTAAATTAAAAAAAGAAATTACAGTATAGGACAGTACAGCAGCTTGTTTGTGGATTCTTTCTAAAACCCTTTTCGTGGTCTGGTAAAAATCCAAAATCCATCCTATATTTTGTACGCTCAGACATATACTTTTAGTTGGGGTTTTTTTTCCTCCCCCAGACAGTTCTTGCTAAAACAAAACAAAACTGTATTTTGAGTTCTATAAGCTCCATGCTGTGCCTATATAGTGACCCAGGAGGGTGAACGAGGTCAGGCCCAATGTGATGGTTAGCAGCCTAGCTGTCTTGTTGTGCAGTGGGTCCTGTGGTCACTTTAGAATGAAACCTGTCATCTCCTCCTCCCTTGCAGTCCCTAAAGGTCAGAGAATGTGAAAGATTGTCCATCATCATACTGACACAACCAGCAGCTCATGCCATCAAAGCTAGCAATAACGCAGACCGGCATTCAAGGCACAACTGTGTGCTAAGCTAGCGCATTCACACACAGAGGAACTTGAAAAATGTAATTAAATAGTCATCAAGACTTACTGAGCCTCTCTTTGTATTTTAAATACACCCTAGTACTGACGTGTGGATGTTTGACCTCCCCAACTACTCTCAGATATGCCTAAACAAGCCTGGCTGCAGAATGGCATTGTCTGCATGCCTGCCCCTTAGTGGACTCTTAAATAAGAAACATAGAAGTTCTTGGGTATCTGGGGTTACATCGGCGCAAGATTGTTGACAGGATCTGCTATGAATAGATAGCTGAAGATGGAAGAGGTGATGAAGTACAGACTCATAGGGTTTTGCAGTAGAAACGAATGCTGAATTTAGAGGTATTGAAAACTGTGTCCAAGCTAACAGTGTGGAAAACTTTGACGTCTCGTAGTCCAATGTGGGTGTATGTGAGTGTTGTATACTGTATGTGTTACTGTATGTGTGTTACCTCACGTTCTAGTTCTAAATATTTGAATGCTATCTCATGCTCCTCTGCAAGTAATATCTGCCATATCTGTGCTATATGGTGTCATTTTTTCCCCTTTGTTCTAGGGAAATATTAGAGTAGGCAAACATAAACACTTAGTTTTCGTGCATTTTAAATTAAAATAGTTTACACAACACTTTGTTTAATTAACATTTTTATTAGATATGGAGGGTACAGTGGCTTAGTGGTTAGCACGGTTGCCTGGGGGTTCAAATCCCGCCTCTGCCCAGTGTATGCGGGGTTTGAATGTTCTCCCGGTGCTTCGGGGATTTCCTCTGGTCACTCCAGTTTCCTTCCCCAGTCCAAAGACATGCGTTGTAGGCTGACTGGCATTTCCAAATTGTCCCCACCCTGTCTAGGGTGTCCCCCGCCTTGTGCCCCGAGTTCCCTGGAATAGACTCCAGGCCCCTTGCGACCCTGTGTAGGATAAGCGGTACGGAAAATGGGGGGACGGATGGATGTATTAAATGGTTGGTTTTGACTTTTGATCAAATATCTTCACACTAAGTGTGCTTTCACTTCATCTATTAGTCCATTTGCTGAGTCCAAGTCATCAATACCTACAATATTTGGTTTGGTTTAGTTTCACACTGTGCATAATTAAAGGAACCCAACAAATGTTGGTTGATGGGTGTGTATAACTTTGATTTATTGGACAGTGACATCAAAACAAGTGTGTATGGAAATCACAAAAATGACCAGAGCATGGAGAACACAGAGCCGGCACTAAATAAAGGATTAGATCATTATATAAATAATTCACTGTTTATTTTCTCTTTTTGTTTGTCGGGTCGAATGTCCAGAACACATGGCATTTCTACAGCACTAAAGCTCTGTCTTTTGTCTCATTTTGCACCTCAAAGCTCAATTTTATCAGCTCGCATCTACAACACAATGCTGAAACCCATGTTTGGTTCACTTCCTGCATTTGGGTTGATCTTGCAGCTGAACCACTTTCTCACTGCCTCGCTTGAAGTTCTCTTGGAACCGGAATCAGACCTCTTTGATCAGATCCTGTTGGTTGTTTGTGATTGCTGGCCATGGGTGATTGCTCCGTTCTTACCTTCCTAAAGCACCACACAGAGGGGGAAAACATTAAATCACTGATCAAACTAGCATGAATCTATACATGATCTAGTAATCCAATAGCAATGCAAAATCCTGCTCTTTGGCACTGAACAGTGATTGATATGTGGCTATATAGGGAGCGACTAGAGTGTGACTCCTAAACCGTGAAGGAAATGCTCTTATTTGTATCTAAAATATGCAGATGGAGAGGAATAAAAAATGACTCCAAATCCATCTCTGCCACCGAGCTGGTTATTCATACATGTGAAATTGCATTGCCGTCCATAACACCATCATGCATTCTGCATATAAACACCCACAATTACACATGCACACATACACACTGTCACTATCCTCGCTGTCACACGTACATAAACGGCGATTCTTACAAAAGATTCATCACTCTTCCGTAGGCATGATGGATAGGAAATCTATACAACATGCATTTTCCAAATTTTCACTGCTTCACACCAACCTCAGACCAGAGACCAATGATGCCTTTTACAAAGAGGCATGATAGAAATTTGAGCATTTATTAAATCATTTTAATGCATTTCAAATATGCATGTACACTGGTCACTTCAGTGAATGGTCTTCAAGAATAAATCAGACCATAACTACATAAACACATGCAGCTGCATCTTTCCTAAATTTCCTGAATAGAATATAATGTACGATAATCAGAATCATTTGGTTTGTATTTTATTTTCTGGCAGCCTAGAATAGTTTAAACTCCTCAGGCTGGTTCATTGCCCTACCACACGCTTTCAATCAAATGTCACCAACTGTCATCGTGTCTTATAAGTCCAACAGGGAACAGCCAAACAACCTAATGTGACCTCTGGCAAATTGAGGCAATAATCTGTGTCTTTTTCCCTGCCTTTTTCAGGCTCATACGAATTTTATAAATCAGTAGAATTGTGGAGAAATCAGAGCTGCGTTTTCCATCGCATTAAATCACTTAAGACATGCTTTTTGATCTAAAGGCCGTTCTCTTTCACTTTTTTTTTTTTTTGGCACACCTTTTCGAGAAAAATAGTTGCATTTACCTCACTGAACTGCTTGAACTTGCTGCCCAAACAAAGCTGAAGTAAAGATTAGATAATTCAATAATGACAATCATGCTGAAGCTGATTCGGTTAGCAGGATCATCACTGTCCCATTGTGACCATGTTAAAGAGCTTTAGTGTTTCCTGTGAAGGAAAACTTAGTAACAGCTTTACCTCTGACTGGTGCAAAGCCCTGACACTGGAGGCTCTTTCCAAAAAAAATGCTAAATAAATGTTTCCATCCATCCATTTTCCATACTGATTATCCTACACAGGGTCACGGGGGAGCCTGGAGCTTATCCCAGGGAACTTGGGGCACAAGGCATTGGGTACCAACCCATCACTGGGGACAATCGCACACACGTTATGGACAATTTGGAAATACCAGTCCGCCTACAATGCATGTCTTTGAACTCGTTGAGGAAACGGAAGTATCTGGAGGAAACCTCCAAAGCATGGGGAGAGCATGCAAGCCCTGCGCACACAGGACGGAGGCGGGATTCAAACCCCCAACCCTGGAGGTGTGAGGCAAACATGCTAACCTCTTAGCCAGCATGCCCCCTAAATAAATGTCTCCTCAAATAAAACTTTTACCATACACGTCCCTGTGCACACAGTTACTTGATGACAGAACGAGTGCAGTAATATAAACCTTTGATTTGCCTTGCAGCTGGAACAACTGTCAGAGCACTTTCTGGCCAATCAGATTTGAGAATTCCTCACAGCTGTTTCTTTTAAATCATTTCCTACTTTGTTCTTTTTGACATCTTCTCTTTTGTCCTCTTTTTTTTTTTTTGAGTGTTTAAATAATAAACAATGCTGGCTAATCAATGGTCTTCAGTAGCTGTCTGTTACATGAATTAAATAAACTGTGGATTGCAGCAGTTTGCAAATTGTTCTTGCAGTAGCCTTTTAGCGTGTTCGCAGACCACATACGCAGACTAATGTAGCCACTAGATTTGTTTCTTGTTTCTTTTCTGCTCTACGTGTATACTGTAGTAGAATAACATTTCTCCAAAACTCATGCTGTGCTGAAACCTCTGATTTTGTCAAATATGGATAGCTGCTTGGATTATCGAGTACAATCTAAAAGACTAGCTCAAGCACGATTTTATTACCAGAAACAGCCAGATTGTTATTATTATTTTTTGGCATGGAGAAAATGTCTAATATGTAAGGAATAAAGCATGATGGGGCATGCTGTTAGAAGAAAATAATGAATGGTGTGATGCTACAGTATTTAAATTTAAAGCTGCAATAGTTCATTTTTTTTTTTATTCCTTACTTGTACAAATAACCTCAAAGATATATAGAATATGATTTTTTTTTTTTTAAAAAAAGGCCTGAGCAAAAGTGTATTAAGTCGCTGAGAAAACCTGTTTGAAAAACTGACTTCCCGTCTGGAATGCTTGTTCGTGTTTGGATACGCCACTTGTCAGTCGTTTTATAGACACTCTATGGACCACCGTTAATCCTGGGGGCGGAGCTTGTGTTGGAAAGCTTAAAGTTACAGCTTTACCCTTGATTGTTCACTGGAGACTCCTTCCAAAAATGTTAAACATCTCCTCACAAAAAACTTCACCATATCAACAATTACAAAGATGTTTTTTATCTGTTTATGTGGAATATCAACCAACCATTCAACAAATGTATACTTTGTTGCTTTAGAAATAATAACATATTTGAAAGAGCACATTAATTTAAACCTGGGATTTGTCTTGCAGCTGAAACTACTGTCAGAACTACAGTTATAGGAAATTAACCAACACCTTCTAACCAATCTGAATCAAGAATTCAACCATGCTGTGGTATAAAAGGAATTAACTACACTGTGGTGGAAAATAAGCGTTAGACTTCAATGGCAGAAATGCAATAGTACAACAAACAGATCTGGATTAGAAATTTGAGGTCCTTGTTTTTCTCGTAGGGATTTGGTTTTAGTAAGTGAACCCAATTCTACATGCAGGATTTTTTGCCCATGACCATTGCTTTATCCACCATGCCTGATGTCCTTTACCTAACAGATCGACACGATGGGTCATTTCTACCCTTTCAAGTCTGCCTGAAAACAATAACCCTGACCTCTAATGTCATGTCTAGCGTCCAACCCCCGAAACCTACTTGAATGGGGTCTTTGTGATGTATCTTCTCAAGCAAAGTGACACCAGAATGCTTTGTCCCAGTGTGAGGTTATGGTTGTGGGGAGGCTTCTAGTCAAGGCTGGACCAGCTGATTGGATATCTTTGTTTGCAGATGACTGGAATAAGGCACCAGGCGCACCAATAAAGCCTCAAGTGGATCAATAGAGCTGGAACAGATTGGTCAGGCAGTCAAATTTAAATTCAAATGACAGACATGTAAATGGCTGAAGTGGAAGCTTGGTGGAGTAAGGAGGGGCAAGTCAAAGACTGATTGAAGAGCTGAAGTCGTCTGGTAGCAAAGTAGGGAGGGGTGTCAGCTATCGATAAGTTCACAGAGAGAAATTCCAACAACATATGGATTAAAGCTGGCATTAGGAAGCGATCAATATGGAGTCATGGCAAAGAATGAGAAGCCAGTAGATGGACATCAACTGTGAAGATGATTAGAAAACTAAGAAATGTATGTAGATGCAATAACTACTTAGAGAGACCAATAAATGAGATTCATTGAGAGGGGATGGATCAATAGGGGTTAGTTTCTCGCATGACTGTGCCTCAGTGCCATGGGAAAATGCAGCACATATAGAAAATCCTTTTGTTAATCCAGCTCAGTATTGTTCAAGCACAGTTATGTGATCTGAGTCAGGCAGTAAGTGGGGTTAAAAATAGAATCTACACTGGCTGTCACCTGGGCAAAAGAATATGGCATGATGCAAAGTGGATTATTTTTCTATAACAGCATATCCTGAAGTGTTTTATTCCTTTTAAACCACTGCAATTTGCCACTGATTACACTTTATTAATGAACACCACACCATGCTTTTTAACCATTTATAGTTACGTTTAATGTTATGGAACTATGGAATCTGTGAGACAAGTTGGTTCCTGTTATAATTCATGTTATAAATTATATTATGTTATAAGCAGCTATAAACAGTTGTTTCCGCTCTTTCTTGAAGTTTATAAGACAGAGAAACATGCCTTGTCATGTTACCAAGAAATCAGAAACTTCTCTGTCCTGAAGACGTTCCTGTGTCAGAAAAAAATTACTGACTGTTACAAAGCTCCTTCAGTAAATGTTAAATAAACATCTCCTAATAAAAGCTTCATGATATCAGTAACGCGTTTCCATCCATCTTCCATACTGCTTATCCTACACAGGTTCACGGGGAGCCTGGAGCCTATCCCAGGGATCTCGGGGCACGAGGCAGGGGACACCCTGGAAAGGGTTCCAACCCATAACAGGGCACAATCGCACACACACTCATACACCCATTCACACACACACTACGGACAATTTGGGAATGCTAATCAGCCTACAACGCATGTCTTTGGACTGGGGGAGGAAACCGGAGTACCTGGAGGAAACCCACGAAGCACGGGGAGAACATGCAAACCCCCACAAAAAAAAACTGTTTTCCCCCACAATGTGTTTTCTTTGTTAAATAACAAAACACCTTTTAAAAATTTCTTTAGTATTAGCCATAGGTTATATGGAGTGTTTACCATACACGTCCCAGTAAATAGAATATTCATCAACTCCTACTGGCCAATCAGAATCAAGAAATTACCAACAATCAAACCAGATATCAACATCATTATTGCATATTTGTCTACCTAAACAAAGGATCTCTATCTGCTGCATGCTCTACAGGACAAAGGACTGGCGATTCCACATTACAGTGATTCAGCAGTTGGTCAATAAGGTGTTGGTGGGGACTGTTGATGGAGAATGTAATGTCTTTAGTATGTCTAGGTGTCTAGGTATATGTCTAGGTATATGTTTAGTAATACCTGGGAACATCATTTGCTGCATCTCCTGGAAGTATTCTGCTGGATGCAGAATGTAGGCCGCACCATTACATCACTGAAGTGTTTGGTTGCTCGGGGTCAGGTGGAATATTTGTGTAACATTCTAAGTGACAGAACAAGAGAGTCAAATTTTTTTTTTTGCTTTGCTGGTACCAAGTTTCCTGCATAACTCTTTTACTTAAGTTAACTCATAGGCCACGTGAAAGAAAGCACGTGTCTCGGTACTCACAGAACTCAAGTGCCGTTTCTCTGCTCCACGCTTGTAAATACCTTTGCGTGTGCACACAGAAATGCCATGTGTGCTTGTTTTAATGACCATGCTTGCTGATAACTGCTATGCGTGCACAAGTAGGCTGCTCTTCCGCTTTCTATTAATGATACTGTTTTAAAAATTGTAGCCAGAGCTTTGAGATCTGAGATGTGCTCAGTTATTCGCAATATAGATGACATATTTCTTGTTTGGTGTAAATTACCAGTATTCAAGCAAAGGGGAAACTTACCTGGATGGGTTGTGGAGGAGTATCGAACTATCTAAGGGTCTAAAGAATAAGTGATGCTAGCAACATTTTATTGAATCTCTAGTTTAAAATATCACATGCTACATGTAAATAATGCATGTATTTTGTCCTGTTTTATGTTACATGTCCTGAACCTCGACATTGGCAGCATGTGCAGCAGCAGGTGTACAAACTAATCATGCTTAGCAGGTCTACAAACTTAATCGTGAGGGAGAAGGTCATCAGTAGAGCTTTATGGGCTTTTCATCTCACTGGAACCCGATAAGAGGGAAACTTTCCTTTACAATTAGTCAGAGGGCCGATCAATGCAGTGTTGAGATAGAGCAGGATAACGGAAAGATTGAGGAGGAAGAGAGCAGAGAGGCAAGCATTGAGAGAATTTGTTTAATTGAACAAATAATAGGTGCTCTCTGTATTTTCATGTGTCTCATTTTGTATGGTTTGTCCCTTATTACTAGCAAGCTTAGTCGTACCCTATGAATACCTAAAATGTGCATTTGGTCTAAATGTGTTCCCTGACTAACATGCACATTCATTACTCTTTTCAATTTAATCAAGACGCTGAAAGGCAATCTGTTCTTATCATTGCTAACGGTCTCCCAAGGTCACAGCCAAAGCAAACAATGCATTGTGGGGCAGAAGAAAGACAAAAGCCATTTCATTTGTACAGTATAGTCTCCAGTTGAGTACAATACACAGGAGCAATTCCTGACAGTCAGTTGGCTTATGAACGTGTCAGCTGTTTAGTGTAGTATTCTGCTGTAAGCATTGTGAGGCATGATAGCTAAGGAAGATTACTGTATGTGGCAAGTGTCTTACTTGGTCATAAATATTCCGACTGAACAGTCACTGAAGAAAGGGAAGTGGTAGTGGTAGATGTTGGACTTCTGATCAGAATGTTGCGAGTTCAAATCCCACCTGCCACTGTTGGGCCCTTGAGTAAGGCCCTTAACCCTCAACTGCTCAGTTTTATAAACGAGAAAATTGTAAGTCGCTCTAAATAAGGGCATCTGCCAAAATATGCTGTAATGTAATGTAATGTGAAAAGCTTCCTTGATGAGCTGACTATTATATCTAATTGTCTTCAATCATTGTTCTTTTTTATTGTTCAATTTACCTTACAGGTCACTACTTTTTCGTTCTATAATAGCATACAAAAATTAAAGGACCATGGTTTATATAGCATAGATATACACCTATATGGAATCATTTTAACATAAGGAGGATTAGGATACTGAACATTTCAAACAACACATCTATTCTTGACTTGCAAGTCTTGGTTAACAGATATAACTCATAATATATTATATTTTCATATTACTCTTTAATGTGGCAACTTAAGGCAGGTGCGATTACTGAACCGCAAGTTAAGAAAAAAAATGTTGACTCTGTGCTTTTTTGTTATTTTGACTTAATATCTCCTTATTAAAAATAAAAATAATAATAATAATAATAATAATAATAATAATAATAATAATGTATTATTAAGTTGAAATAATGAGACATTAAGTTAAAGTAATGACATGATACTTTGAAATAAGGAGGTCCTAGGTCTAAATAAGGACATAATGTCTTGGGAAAAAAAAAACAAGTAAAACTAATGGTATCCATCCATCCATCCATCCATCCATTTTCTGTACCACTTATCCTACACTGGGTCACGTGGAGCCTTGAGCATATCCCAGGCAGCTCAGGGCACAAGGCAGGGAATACCGTGGATGGGGTGCCAACCCATGGCAGGGCACAATCACACACACACACACGCACCCATTCACACACTACAGACCATTTGGAAATGCCAGTCAGCCTACAACGCATGTCTTAGGACTGGGGGAGGAAACCAGAGTACCTGGAAGAAACCCAAGGCACCAGGAGAACATGCAAACTCAGGGCAGAACCGGGATTTGAACCACCAACTCTGGAGATGCAAGGCTAACCATTAAGCCCCCGTTCTCAAACTAATGATATACGGTTTTAAGTTGAAATAATGACACAGCACAACATTTTTGTCACAATTTGCGGTTCAGGGTTTCTAATATAATATAACCAGAGGTGCCCACCTTATCACCATCCAGATATATACTGGATTCTAAGGTCCTTATTCACAACTATGACCGATTTGACATGTTTCAACTTCTGTAGTTCTGGTACTGCAGAGACTTTAACTCATAAGCTGAGCTGTAGGACTACATATATTCACTCACTTGAAGTACTCCCTGTGTTTCGCAGCCGTGCCACTTAACATGCAGGAACTATTGACAATTATGTCCTAACTATAAATTAGGATACGCTCATCAGGAATGTGCAAGAAAACAGCCAGTCTCTTTTATGCCTTCTCAATATATCAATATGCCTGTATAATTTTAGTGCAATCAAGGCCTTTTACAATTCCTACTGTATAATTGCACTCCCTTGAAGTGCCATTATCCGAAGCAGTGAATTATTGACTAGTAATCTTCCACTCAGCGTGCCTCTGTCTCTCTTTGTAAAAAATAGTTAACTATCTCGCTTTTGCTTGTTCTTTGTCTTTCTCTCTCCCTGGCTTTGTACCCTCCCCCTCTCAGACCCCGCTGCAGTGGACTGTGAGCAGTATGACTTGGCCGTGTTGGCTGATACTCTCAGGGCTTACCTGCAGGAGCTGCCATGTCCCATCATCCCATCTGTGCTCTACAGTGAGCTGGTCTACACTGCTCAGGGTAAGCTGGCTTATAGAGGAAAACCATAATATGGCAATATACAGCTACTCTATCAGTGAAGAAAGGATGGTTTACTATCATCTCGATACAGTATGTAAGGATTCTCCACAATGAACTGATCAAATGTTTGACATGACATTCTGTAATGAATAAGAATCGTAAGCATTGGAAAACTGCTGGGTGTAAGAGGAATCAAACAATCCGAGCCTGTCTTTAATAGAAAAAATAAACAGTGGGCTTGTGTAATGTATTTATATTTACAGCATTTTGCAGACACCTTTATCCAGTGGTTTGTAGTCTCAATTAAAAAACAAAAACAAAAAAAATCCTCATTCTACGTCAGTAGGTCAGCATCGGTCTAAATTGTAAATGGTCTGCACTTATAAAGCACCTTTTTCCCCTTAGTGGTTCTACAAATTGCTTTACACTGTTTCTCATTTGCCCATTCTCACTCACACACACACCAATGGCACCAGAGCTGCCATGCAAGGCACTGGCCTGCCATTGGGAGCAATTTGGGGTTCAGTGTTTTGCCCAAGGACACTTCAGCATGTGGGTCGGGGATTGAACCGCCAACCCTACATTTAGTGGACAACCACGTTCTACCACCTGAGCCACAGCTGCCTTGTCTAAAAACCCAGTTGAGCTGGTTAGTACAGTATAAATTTAAAAAAAAAGACACAAGACAAATATGATTTTTTATTCAATTAACAAAGTGCTTGGTGATGAGGTAGGTCTTTAGTCTTCATTTGAAGACAGCCAGTGACTCAGCCAGGGGGAGTTCATTCCACCAACTTGGTGGCAGGGCAGAGAAAAAGCATTGATGCACATCATCCTTGTACCTAAAAGAGATGGTGTATCCAGTCAAACAGTGCTATAGGCTCGGTGTAAGCTTTGAGTCATTGTGGGATGTGATAAGTGCTTTGAGGTAGGTGGGCACTGGTCTTTTTTTGGCTTTGCGTGCAAACATCAGTGTTTTAAACCTGATGCAGGCAGCTATAGGAAGCCAGTGAAGGGAGGGAGTGTAGCAATAGGGTGGTGTGAGAGTACTTTGGGAGGTTGAAAACAAGTTGTGCAGCTGCATTCTGGATTAGTTGCAAGGGTCGGAAGGTGTACAGGAGAAGACCTGCCAGGATTGAGATTCAGTAGACCATTGTTGAAATGACAAGGGACTAAACAAGCACCTGAGTGGCCTCTGTGGATAGAAATGTCCATGGTTACCCCAAGGGTGTGTGCAGTGACAGATGGTGAGATCTGAGTTTTCCAGGGAGATCACAAGATCTTGACATGGGGATGCATCTCCAGGGATTTACAGCAGCTCAGTCTTGCCGGGATTTAGTTTCAGCCGATGAGCTGCCATCCATGACAAGATGTCTGCCAGACATACTGAGATCCGAGCAGAAACATGAGTGTCTGAGAGAGGAAAGGTGAGGATGAGTTGAGTGTCATCAGCATAGCAGTGGTATGAAAACCCTGTGTGAGGTTATGACCTCATTGAGTGAGCTGGTATAAAGGGAGATCAGAAATTTTTTTCGCTATAACAGCAAGCGTCACACTATCCCACTGTACATTTTATCTGTTTAGATATATATGTAATGTGGAGCATCTGCAAAACAAGTTAATTCCTCGTATCACTTATCTTACAACAGCTAGAAATGTTACCTAAGAACCAAAAATGTCATCCTTTCCAATGACTTTCCTACGTCAATAACTTCAAATTAAAGTTTTACCTCACACTGTTACAAAATGCTGACACTGGAGACTCCTTCCAGAAAAAGATAAATAACCATCTCCTCACAGAAAACCTTGTGTGAGTGATTTGTTCAAAAGCAAAACTCCATGTCACAGAGGGTTTGGGTTTGTGCATGTGTGGATGAGTGTGGGTGTGTGCTTGTGTTTTAGAGGAGGTGCTAACATGCCTGATAGGGAGATAACAGCATTTATCACTAACCTCATTCTAAATTACTCCCACTGATGCTGTCTGGCACACACACACACACACACATGGGTGTAACCATGCATTCTTTGGGGGGGTCGTGTGTCCCCCAATGTTGAGGAAATACCAATTTGTCCCCCCCAATATACAGTACAAAATGTTTTCTATATGTCCCCATTTAATGGACCCTGCCAACGGATCTGTCTTTTCTTCATCTATTCTATTTATTTATGTCTATTCCTTTTTAATATATTTCTGTTTG
>JANDJT010000012.1:7149759-7182493 GCA_024331685.1 Stegophilus panzeri
CAATTATGAGTCGTTAACTCTTCCACAGCTGTATACTATAGAGTCAAGCAGTGCTAACTTTGTTGAAAGGATCTGCATCAGGGTTGTTTTTGATTTCAGTAGAGTTTTCGCTTTAAGTCTTCAGGTATCCAAGTGAAGTTATCAACAGAACCATAGAGGGACCTTGCATTTGAAGAGTGTAGGCTGTCCTTAGCTGAGCACAGTGCTCAGGATGAGCTATAGTGGCTCAGGTGGTAGAGCGGGTTGGCCACTAATTACAGGGTTGGCGGTTCAAACCTTGGGCCCTCCAAATGCTGAAGTGTCCTTGGGCAAGACACTGAACTCCTGGTTGCTCCCAATGGCTGGCTAGCACCTTGCAAGAATTTCATAAACCATTCAGCGTTTATATTGTCATCAGTAGGACATTGTAGTCACTGTGGGACTTTATAGGTAGTAAAAGTAGTTTAAATTAGACTGGGATAATGGACTTGTTTTCTTGGTAAGAGTGCAGGTTCCAGAGTTTTAGTTTAATGGTATTCTTAGACCTGTTTGTACTAGCATGAGGATATGGTGTTTTTTTTTTTATGGAGAATACAAAGCAGTTGTGTTAAGCTGCTAAGGTTAAGATATAAATTGAATGTAAATGTTGCTGCATTCTGAACCAGCTGAACTTTATTTGAAGCACTTCAACACCAATCTAGGTATAGAGGTTGTAAAAGCATTAACTAGCAGTGTGAATATCTACCATAGGTATTATTTTGGCTATGTTTTTCAAATGATAATCTGCAGGTGGAAATTTTAGCAACATGGGAATGAAATGCTAGAGCAGCCACAAGGGTTCACACCAAGGTCCTTAACTGTAGCTTTTACTTTTACTGAATAGACCTTAAGCTTTAGGGTGAAATTGCCAAACCTATTACTTGCAGAATTGCTTCCCAACACTAGTATATTTTTATTTCTCAGAATTTTACCACTTCGCTGCATGATTTTCTGACCATAAAAAATGAGTCACTGGTCTTCCAGGCAGATCAGCCAGTGATTCTCAGGATGTGACTGAGTGCATTTCGTGACATGACTGTGTGTGTGTGTGTGTGTGTTTGTGTGTGTGTGAGAGAGAGAGAGAAAGAGAGAGAGAGAGAGAGAGAGAGAGAGAGAGAGAGAGAGAGAGAGAGAGAGAGAGAGAACTTGATTAAAAACTATGTGCAGAAGTGTCACAATATCCACATAATACTACTGTACAGTGTAAATGCAGATTATTTCGGCAGGACTGAACATACATTTTGTATATTTACACATTGTACATTGACTTGTACATTCATTCATGTACAATATTCATGTGTAATATGTGGTGTATTTAATATTGTTTTTTCAGTGTTTTTTTCCCCCCTTTTTATTTTGAACATGCTACTGGTAAGATTTGCCTTTAAAAGCATATCATTTGACATTACTGGTTACAGTTTTACAAATTTCTAAAATTTTCCCTGTTTTATTTCCCCAGGAATCCTGGTTGCTCCACCTTTTTTATTTATTTATTTATTTATTTTTTTTTACATAAAATCTGTATTTTTAACTTTCAATTTTTTGATCATTTTAAATGATATGTTAGCGACAAAATACACTGCAGAATTTTTTAAAAAATATATAATTCAAATATACAGAATTCATATTAAAACACTTTTGTCAGCTTCCATGCTCCATACAGCGACTGAAGTTGGTGCAGTTAAGGAAATTATACATGCCAGACAACACTGTGATTTTCGTTACAGCGACTGTTACTTATATAAAATACAAATATAATATAAAATACTTTAAAATAATATATAATATAAAATACCTCTAGAAACTAGGAACAGCAATAAGTTGGTGGTTGATTGTACTGGGCTGATTTACATAATAAATTTGGTAAAACCAATTCTTCTAACTAAAGTTACATTTGAACACAATTACTTTGAAAAAATAATAATAATTGCTTGTGGTTAAAATCCTATCAGGATCCTATCCAGATACAAGATCAGGGTTCTGTGAATCAAGTGTCTTGAGGAAGTTGATATGAGTTCACGCAGTGACTCTCGTTCATAGGTTTTTCTGCCCTCCTTTGTTTGTAGCACGGATGTGAACCCTGATCATCACGTGAAGGTTCTGGAAGCCCTCATCGTCGTGGGAGGCCTGACCGAGATGCAAGCTGCCCCAGGTAGGCAAGATCTCCATTTTGGTCTGGTACAGTATATGAATCCAAAGCATGAAGAGATTCTGGCACGTTGTTATCAGTTTCCTGCTCTAGCGCTGCATTTTTTTTTTTTATGCAGATGTGCACCGCAGCATATTTTCCGAGCTGAGGTCACTTATTTGCTAATAATTTCTCTTTAGTAATTGCAGTTGTTAGCGGCAATGTAGATGGTATCTGTCTCTCTGTTGGAAGTGATTAAGTTGTTCCTAAATAAAGTTAGCAAAGCATGAGTGTGTGTCTTGGTGACTGATGATGGCTGCTGAAGGGCCAACGAATGTTTGTGGATAGATGGTAACAGAAGAGAGCAAGGAGCAAACTAGCAGGAGATGATCCTCCTGTCCAAGGACTGAGTAGGACTCCTCTGAGGCCTGGCAGCAGTGTGTAGCAATGAATCTTGATTTCCTGTCAGGTCTTTTCTTGGCAGCCCAGGCTCCCTTCGTGGTCTGTTTTGTGGTTTAATGAAAGGATTTTGACTCTGTGCCTGATACAGTTCTTCAGCTGAAGTTTATTTAACTTATGTAGTTCTCACAGAGAGAGAATGGTCAGGCTCCTCCCTCGAAGGCTGCAATCTTGAGTTAAAACAGTTATGGTCGTTGAACCTCTGGAGTTAGTAGTGCAAAATGAATATGGGCAGACACGGTTGATGTTTTTCTGCCTTTAGTTTGAAGTATGTTTTTAATAGTTTGAATGAAAGAAACGAAACACAACAGGGTGTGCTGTTAGATGTAAACAATCAAAGATGAGTTGGAGTCACTGTTACCACCCTGAAGTTGATTATATTTCCGATACCCATGTCTTTTATTCCGCTTCAGTTTGCCAATTATTACATAGTTTAAAAAATAATTCAAGAATGCCAAGTTGAACTTTTTATCCATTTATAGTTACATGTAATGTTGGGGAACATCTGTGAAACGTTAGTTCCTTTCATCACTTATTTTAAACAGTTGTTCCCTCACCACCCACTCTTTTATTATTATTATTATTATTATTATTATTTTAATCTCTGGAGACTCTTTATAAAAATGTTTAATAAACATTTCTTTACAGAAAAAAACTTTTCCAACATGTCCCTGTGAACGAGCTGTTACTGTAGAAATAATAAGACCGAGCACATTGATATGAACCTTGCAGTTGGCATCACTCTCTGAGCTGTTGTTATATTAATAAATCAGCATCTTTTGACCAATCAGAAATAAGAATTCAGCGATGATGTGGTGTATATTTAGCATAACATGGCTTTCTAATAGATGACATAGAGGAAAGGTATTAGTTAGAATGTGCAGCCAAGCAATGTTCTCTGAATTACAGCCAATATCATGAATATATTAAACAAAAAATGAACAAGAAGCTGACGAAACTGTATTTTAATTCAAACAAGAATCACAACTGTTTATATTGCTCTCTGGCTTTCATTCTCTCTCTCTCTCTCTCTCTCTCTCTCTCTGTCTCTCTCCCTCTCTCTATTTCTCTCCCTCTCTCTATATTATGTATATATATATATATATATATATATATATATATATATGAAAGTCTTAGGAACCCTATTTTTTCAGTACAAACTTTGTTATAGATTTTTATTTTATGACTTCTACGTTATCGAGTCAGGACAAAAACATTTTAGATTCCTGAACATTAGTTTTTCAGGACAAAATTTAATATTACAGAAAAATGTTTGTTTGTCAGTAAAGAAGGCAGCGTATTACGTAAGAGACACTTTTCAGACCAAAAAACAAACATAATGAAGGCTGCTGGATTTTGCTGCAAAAATAAGAAGCAAGTGCGAGAGTCTCCAGAAGAATCGTATCTGGTTCTGCAAGATGCTCAATAAAACTTACAGCTCATTTCATTATAAACCTGCACTAATTGTACTTGAGACTAGTATTTTTTTTTTTATCACACCAAATATTGACTTTGTTTCATTTATTACTGTTTACTGATCTTTGTAGTATTAGTATTTTTTTAATGTAGAAACATTTAATTTCATTATTTTGAAGGCATTTTTGCTCTACGGCATTTCTTATAATATATGGAAATTGTTGGCTTTTTTGACATATTGGGCCTCACATTATCTTCAAACACTCTTTAATATGATCAATGAATGCAAGCTGTCCAGTCCCTAAGGCAGTGAAGCAACCCCAAACCATAACATTTCCACCACCGTGCTTCACAGTTGGTATGAGGTGCTTCTCCTGAAAAGCTGTCTTTCATCTACGCCAAGCATGTCTGCTGTTACTGTGGCCAACAACTCTATCTTTGATTCGTCTGTCAAGAGCACATTATTTCAAAAGGCCTGGTCTTTGCATATATGCTCATCGTCAAACTGTAGTCTTACAAAGGCTTTTTCCTGGCACGCCTCACATGCAGGTCAAATTTGTGGAATCTCTTTCTGACTGTAGACGCATGCACTTTGACACCAATAGTTGCAAGACTTGCTAGCAGATCCTGTGATGAAATCTTGGGATTCTTGAAATCTGCACCACTTGTAGATGATTTTCCTTACAGTAGAATGATGTATTTCAAATCATTTGGAGATCTTTTTAAATCCCTTGCCAGACTCATAGGCATCCACAACCTTTTTTTCTGAACGCCTTACAGAACTCTTTAGATCTTGGCATGATGACACCACACACCTCACTAACAAAGGGAACACCAGACACTAGATATGAGAGGGGTATAAATAAGACAGGTTCCACCTGCACTCCCAAACAGGTACAAATCACTGGCTCCTAATTCCACACCTGATTCTAATTTTATGGATTTGAAGGTGTGATAAATGTAAGGGTGTACTTACTTTTTCCATGTGACTGATCTGTTTTTTGTTCATTTAAATTGTGAAAATTACTACAAAATGTCAATTTTATGTATTATTTGATAGAGTGTATCAACTTTATTAATTGGCACTGTTTCAAAGAGGATCAAATGTTTGCTTGTCCAAATATGTCAAAAAAGCCAACAATTTCCATGGGGTGTATTTATTTTTTCACATGACTGTATACTGTATATATGACTTCACACTTTTGTTAAGGTCCTGCTCAGCATAGGTCAGAGTTTGTGTGTGTGTATGTGTGGGTTTATTTACTTCTGATTCTATGAATGTGTTCAGGAGTAAGATGAACTTTATGGCAACGCTCCATCAGTACATACATAGCAAAACGTTTTGACAGATTTATGGGGTGCAATGCTGGTGTTGAGGGGTCTTTAGGATTAGGGTGATGATGTATGTACTGTACATCTCCAGGTGTTTAGCATCTGGGTGTGGATGAACCTCCCTGAACACTGAACATTCATGACCCAGTACTGATGGCTTTAATTAAGGTTCACCATGTTGTTTATGCGCACCAAGCATGAGGTCAGGGTCATGTGTGAACAGCAGGCCTTCCTTCAACAAATCTGAGGTCATGCGAAGGTCAACTAAAGTTTCACAGTGTGCCCAGGACACCACTGCGCTAACACAACCCAGCCCATGTGAAGACACCGCACCTGGGAAACGCCGTATTTTCTTTGTGCGTGTCGAACTCTGGCACTTGACGTTCATGACTCACTTTTAGCTCGGCGCAGGCAGTCAATCTGTCAGCTATTAGGCACACAAAATACTCCCCCACCTTCCAGTGTACACACACACGCAAATACACGAGGAAATAAAACAACCCATCCATTCACATTACAGCTCCTCATTTATTTCCCAAATAATTTTCTTATTTTCCCGTCGTGGAGGCACGCAATGCTGTGCCCTCAAATGCCTGGCTGCTTCTATGCCTCTAACCCCAGACGTGGCCTCTAATGGGTTACAGCTTGGTACGGTTTGTTGGTGAAATATTGTGTTTAAAGAGCAATCTTTGGGGGTTGTTTTAGACTTGCCTCCACTCAGATGACTGCGCCTGTCAAAGGATGATGGATTCATTAAGTGTGTGTGGGTGTGTGTGTGTGGGTGTGTGTGTGGGTGTGTGTGTGTGAGAGAGAGAGACAGAGAGAGAGCATTTATATAGTGTACAGACGCATTACATGACACAATGTGTGACAGCATCTCTGGTCTATAAGAGTGTGAACAGATGTGTAAAGTATGCTAGCATGTGTCGGATTCACACGCATAGCAATAACGTGCAGTTAAATCATTGTAACTAAAAACAGACAAAAACAGGGCTGAATTGTTATCGTTTTAGTATGTAGTATGAAGTAACACTTCATTTGTTACATCAGTGTATTTACTTAAGTAACTTTTTAATCAAGTTGTACGTATAAGAGTACTTTAAATTGTTTTACAGTACATGAAAGGTTGATTAGCGGTTGATGCTAAGTGTAATCACATTGTAATTTTTGTCAAATTCACCAATACATCTGAGAGAAATGTTGATATTCATGACAGTTTTGTCTCATTTTGATGTTTATCCTGCCTTTACATCATTACAAAAGACAGATTATTATTATTTGCTAGCTATATTATTTGCTAGCTAGCTAAATCCATGGCCTCAGTCATTAACTAGGATGCACTCTTCATCCTCCTCATTTTCCAATAGTGTTCACATAACTTTGACAATTTGAATGTTAAGCTCATCATATGTTTTCCTTTCCAAAGTCGAGAAATCCATTTGAATGCACTACTATTCCCATAGAGAAGTATACTGTGTGTAGTGTATAGTGAGGCAGCCATTTTGAATTTGACCTAAGTGCGTGTTGGAGTTTAGGTAACGAAACATTCAGCGTATTTATTAAGTTCGAAAATGAACTCTTGAAGTCATTCTTTAAAATGAAAGGTATGTAGTTATGAGCTAGTGAGGGAAAACGGTTTAAGGAAATGATACAATTTCCACTTTCTGTTGTTTATACAGTATGACGTACTATAGCAGTGCTGCTAATGTTCACTTTTTTAACTTCAACTTTATTGTTTTGGCTTCTCTACAGTATTCTGTGGGGGGGGAGTTGTAGATTTGGTGTGGTGAAAATTGACTTCTGAATTTGGGGTCAGTTAAAGGCCACAATTCTCTCTCTCTCTCTCTCTCTCTCTCTCTCTCTCTCTCTCTCTCTAGTATGCACTATGTTTATGCCCCGTCATCTTACCACAAACTGCCCTCATTGTCCCAAAGCCCTGAATTTAACCTACTCACGTACAACCATTAAACATGACACACTTTCTCTTTCTCTCTCTCTCTCTCTCTCTCTCTCTCTCTCTCTCTCTCTCTCAGTCTCTCTCATACACACACACACATGCATCTCCAGGGGTCCAGGGTGTGACCTTCTGGAATTCCCCACTAGCTGACCCCATGTCCTTGCTGACCCGGTGAAAATGACCACTGCTGTCCACTCAGCTGCTTGCAATCACATGCTTCAGTCTACCATGTAATAATCTTGTAACTGCCCTGACTATAGCCTTTGTTCTTCAGCCATGTTTTGCCTTCCAAACCTTCATCCTTCCTCTCCATGCAGAGCCATTTATATAGAATGATCTCACATTTGAGGCTGTCCAAACAGAAAACAGTAGTAGTGTAAGGTCAGGTTGGTGATTTTGTTTTTAAGTGAGTAAGCTTCTAGGAATATTTCATGAAGTTTTCCCTCACATTCTGCAGATTCAATAACATATGATGTGTACCAACAACATTCAGCCAATCAGATAAGATGTTGCCTATCCTGTCAGTTCAGAAACCTCCACTTTGCGAAATATTTATCATGTGTGAGGTAAATTAAACATACTCAAGCTTTCAGGCGTTCTAGCCTAGGTAGCGTGTGCATGCGTTTTGACGGGAACAGTGTGATAGGAAGGGTTGTCCACCAAACTTACTGGCTACACCACTGTCTTCACAAATCATGGACAAATCATACATTTATTAGCTGCCCATGTGCTGCTCAGTACCTTGCTTTGGTTGGCCGTAAACTTAATTGACTAGGCTAACAGATGGTGGCTAATATAATGTAATAAGACATGGTCAGCAGGTTAGTTAGTTAAGTGCTTTAATAAAGACTAAGATAAACAAAGAATAAGCATATTTATTTTCTTTTAATAATAGATTTTTTAGTACATTCCTGCTACATTAGCTGAAATAAAGCTTGGCCTTGAGCGTGATTTGATGGTTTTCTGTCTCGAATTTGACTTGGCTTGCTTTCATATGGACTTAATTTTGACTTGGCCCTGACCCCCTTCAATCTCAGCTAGTCCTGTCGTGCGTCTCAATCAGCTCCCTAGTTCAGTAGTCAGGGCACTGATCAGGGAGTCGGCCATTTTAAGATCTGTCTCAATTGCAAAATCCTTCCAGTGCACTGGAACGTTCGCTCACTATGTTCTCTTACTGGAAATGAGATCATGTTTTCTGAAGCCTCTCAGTACGAAAAAAAAAAAAATGTGGGACGAATTCTCAGACAACTTCATCTACAAATGTAAGTAGCTTGTTATCGTTGTTGTAGCTCTCAAATGATTGCTTATGTTAGCTAGTGTACGATCCTGCTTGAAGAACCATGCCAGAAATGCATGTGATTAAGCTAACAAATTTTATTTAATTTTTGGTGATGTTTTACAACGCGAGTACGTAGTCGTGTCGCTGGAAATTGAGCTATCAGTGTCCCAATGTGTAGTGAGCCAGGGTCCTTACCAGTGCCTGAACTCGTGTACACGATATACTGATTCACCACCTCAGGAGCTGATCAAGACATAGCCCTGGTCTTGGATTTGTGTTGAACTTGACAGTGGCGGTCTTGACTACAGGCTTAGTCTATAATGCAGCAAAACATAGGATTCAGAATTGGTAGAATACACTATACAGTAGTTATAGTTTCGAGGTGTCACACCATTGTGAAGTGTCCATCCATCCATCCATCCATCCATCCATTTTCTATACCACTTATCCTACAGGGTCGCAGGGAACCTGGAGCCTATCCCAGGGAGCATCGGGCACAAGGCGGGGTACACCCTGGATGGGGTGTCAATCCATTGCAGGATTCCATCATGACATGTATTAGGTTTAAACATACTTACACAATTAATTGTGTCAATTAAAAAGTCAATAAGTTAAGGCGTTGGACTTTTGATCGGAAGGTCATGAGTTCAAATCCCAGCACTGCCACTCCTAGGCCCCTGAGCAAAGCCTTTAACCCTCAACAGCTCAGTTGTATAAAAGAGATAACTATAAGTCAGTCTGTATAAGGGTATCTGCCAAATGCCATAAATGTACAGTTTTTCTTTTTCTGGTTTTTGAACTTGTCCATTGAGCAAATGTGATTAAAAAAAAGTCTACATATGAACTCTGTTACTGATTTGTCCACCACTTCTTAAAGTGCTGAAAGAGTCCAGATTGCAGCACTTTGAATTATATCAGCTGCAGGTTTTATAAATAAAGCAAACATTTTGGATTTTAACCTTCAGTACTGTCATTGAAAAGAATCGAATTATCCCATTACCAGAGCCTAGTCAAATTTGAAACGAGTTATTGATGAATGGATTACCATAACATAGATTTTTCATCTGATGTCCCGAATCACAGCCAAAAACAATGTAGAACTGTATCCTTTATTATCCATGGCTGAATATAACCAATCCATTTTCTGGATGAAGTCATCTTCACGGGTCTCAGCTATCCGGCAGTGATATTTGAATATAGTACAGTTCTGCTATGGACTAAGGAGAACGGGAAAAAAACAAAAAAAAAACAAAAAAAAAAACAATAGTTGTGTCAAACATGGTCAGAGAGAGAGAAGGTAGCAAATCCTGTATTAAAAATGACTGGGTCATGTTTGGAAAGATATGCCGTTTTCCTAATATGGGATGGAGGACTGAGTCTATAACCACTGCTGTTTGTTCAGGCACTCGTACCGTCTGTAAATCGACACTGTAGATGACGTAAGGAACTGTCAGTTATGTGCTGTACACATCATCGTGTGCTGTCCCTCTTTGAACCACAAGTAGAGTGCTTTAGTATGTAAAGATACCAATATTTTGCCCAGAGGGACCACAAATGATGGCAGGAAATCCTTCAGGAATAGATGAGATTGTAACAATAAAACCTGATCCTAAATGGACCACCGGGGGAGGATTACGTAATTAAGATTACTAATCCAATCTCAGCCACTGTCTATACAAAGGCAAGATAAAAGATCTCCTCGGATCCTAAATCAACATCTATCCTGTCATGCGTCAACTGTCCAGCTTTCATTTCTCCTCTACTGAGGGAAAACTACTGTAATTCCTGATGGAACATGTCATGGCATTTGTTCTTTCAAGTACCTTTTCCATCTGCTCCAAAAAAGACCCTTTCCGATGATATTAACGTCAAGCTTCGTGCACGCTCTGTGCACTGATACAAGCTTTGTATTTTGTATCATACTCAACTATAGTCTATACTCTTGTCAATTTTTTTTTTTAAATATCAATGGGAATACACTTCAAATATATGTTTCTCATATGAATTCATAGGGGTGCCAATAATTGTGGCACACATACATTTAACAAAGATTTTTTTTTTTTTAATAAACCTGTGTTGTGTTTGCAATTGTTTTACATTCATGAGAGCAGAGTATTTTTGTGAATTGAATTTTTTTTTTTAACAAAAGATCAAAAGGTTAAACAATGAAGTCAGCCTTTTTTCCTCGTATTTAGCAAGGGTGCCAATATCAGTGGAGGGCACGGTACATGTTTTTGGGAGGTGGAGGAAATTAGAGAATGCGGAGGAACCCAGGGCATATGGGAGAACACGCAAAACTCCACACAGACAGATATCAGTTCCAGTCTCCCATTGTTCCTGACGTATCTGTTATAATTCTATGAAGACATCATATGCTGAATTCACGTGTGTTGTCATGAGAGCAAGAGGGTCATGGTTAAACCTGGTAACTACAGTAAAACTAATAGGAAAAATTATGCCAAATAGTTAAACATATGAATCCTTTAAGCGGTTAACAAACCTGCGTGTCCAGTGAAGAACAATGTTTTCTGTGTGTGTTATCACAGTCAGTATTTCTTAAAGAAAATGAGGGACAATTAAACAATTGGTACAGATGAAATAATAATATCCAGTCAGTTATTTTATCCAGTGTGTAACATTGATATTATATTGTCATATTGCCCAGCTCTACTCCTGATTGTACTATTTCTTCCTTAAAGAGATACCAATCACATTAAGGTTTCCTCATCTGCACTTTTAAACACATTAATCTTCCATTAAGTATACCCAGACTGTTCTTAGCATGAGGCAAACAAAGCTCTAATTAGTGTGACGTGGCTGATCTTAAGACAATTAACTGGCTTTAGAGCTGCTGATAAGGTGATTCAAAGTCAATTTGGCAGAAGCTAATGTATGACGTGGTTCTACAGACTCTATTTTAGTTTGCACAATGAAATCCTGGCTTTCACTGTGGATTTTTATCATGTCACGTCATGTCATCTCTCCGATTTACTCGGGGGAACTACACTAAGGCTTGGTTAGCAAGCTAGCTATAGTAATATTATAAAATTATACTAGAGGACATAATGGGAAGCTCTAATTACATGATCTCGATTTTTTTTTCTAAGGTACTTGAACAATAGATTGGTTCCTTAGAAGTAATATCTTCATTAGTTTTATTAGTCCTAACACAATGTGGCGTATGGGGAAATCTCACCATTTTGCACCAGTTTCAGACAAATTTTGTCAACACAATTGATCATGATGAAATATTAATCAGTAGTTTCATGAAAATATATTACATAGATGGCAACATTTTAAAAATCCCCTCAAGCCTATGATACAGGAACAAAGAGCATGCATTTTTAATATATATACTTTCTTGAAGGGAAGTCAGCAAGTTCTTTGAAAATGAAAGTTTCAGTTATAAGCTGTGGTGTTATGTCTTTGTATCACCTGTAATACATATTCTGTTTAGCATCTTTATGTTCTCTTCATATGTTTAACTTTGATGTGATTGCATGTTGTATTAGAGTTATATACGTAACTCATCTGCAGACTACAGTTAGCCAGATCACTCCTCAACCTATGTGTAGTGCAGCAGGTGGTGGGATTCAGAAGCCTGTGCTATAGTTAAAGCGATGTCACCGTGGAGCATATTATTTAAACATAGCTACTGTACACACCGTTGTTGTTGTTGTTGTTCAATTCTGTTTTCACATGTCTGCTTTGTTCCTCTTTCTGAAAATGTAGTACAATATCTGAAAAGAAGAATAATACAGATATACACCGATTGAACATAACATTAAAACGACTGACAGGTGGCGTGATTATATCTTTACAGTGGCACCTGTCAAGGGTGGGATATATTAGCTAGCAAGTGAACAGTCAATTCTCGAAGTTGATGTGTTGGAAGCAGGAAAAATGGGCAAGGGTAAGCATCTGAGCGATTTTGACAAGAGACAAATTGTGATGGCTAGATGACTGGGTCAGAGCATCTCCAAAATGGCAGGTCTTGTGGGGTGTTTCTGGTATGCAGTGATTAGTACCATGGAAGGCAGTGTGATGTTCTGGGCAATGTTCTGCTGCAAAACCTTAGATCCTGGAATTCTTATGAATTTTACTTTGACATGTACCATCTACCTAAACATTGTTACAAAACAAGTACAACCCTTCATGGCAACGGTATTCCCTATGCCAGCGGCCTCTTTCAGCAGGATAATACACACTGCCACACTGCAAAAATTGTTCAGGAATGGACTGAGGAACATGACAAAGAGTTCAAGGTGTTGACTTGGCTTCCAAATTCCCCAGATCTCAATCCGATTGAGCGTCTGTGGGATGTGCTGGACAAACAAGTCCGATCCATGGAGGCCCCACCTTACAACTTACAGGACTTGAAGGACCTGCTGCTATGATGTCTTGGTGCCAGATACCACAGCACACCTTCAGAAGTCTTGTGGAGTCCAATGGGTCAAAGTGTCAGAGCTGCTTTGGTGGCACAAGGGGGACCTATACAATATTAGGCTGGTGGTTTTTAATGCCATGGCTGATCGGTGTATAGAGCTTCATTTACAATTAAACTCTGACTGAAGAATTTAGAAATCGACTAAAACAAATGTTTTACTGTATGTCACATTTATTGACTTCCCAAAATTGCCCTCAGCCTTACATTATAAGTGAGTTCTGCATAAATCTGTCTTTCTTTGCTTTTTCTTTTCTCAGTACAGCAAAATAATTGCTCACTTTAGTCACATGTATGCTAAAGATGTGTCGATACAAATGGGAAAAAAATAAAAAAAAAACATTGTTTAAGCATTATAGCGTTATAGTTTAACCTTATATTACATATAGTAGATAGGAAATGGATGTTAAATGCAGCATGTTTGTGGTAACGCTGCTCTCACTGTCTGCAGAACTTTTTCCACTGTTGCTTTAAATGATAGTTAATGAATTACTGGCCCACATCCCAGAGGCTTTTCAAGCTTCTCAGGCTCCAGAAGCTTTTTTTTTCAGCCTGGCTGGTGCTGGTCATAACAGAAGGTTAAAGGCAGGTTCAGGGGGGAGATTTTCACTCTCTAGGGAAGGGCAAGCTTATTACCTAGCGAGCCATGCTTAAATATTGCGTGCACGCTTGTGTCTGTGTGTGTGTGTGTGTGTGTGTGTTTGTGTGTGAGGGGAATTCATTGTCAAAGAATTCTCAACGGATAGAACCTCATCTGTTGTCCTTCCCATTTAGAGTTCTCACTTAGAGGTTTACTCTCATCGGACACCCTTGCCCAGCCTCAATCATGTTCACAGCCTGGAAAAAGTCTTCTCAGAATTGCTATTGGATGACTTCTTCTACTCCCCGTGCAGCTTCCAGTTGACTTTAACATCAGAAATGGCCTATTGTTTTGCCTATAGTTAGCTGTGACCTTTAGGGACCCCGTGACCAGAATTTGGTTTGGCAGCCCACTCGATGTATCCCATAGCCCGCCTGTTCTTAGCCAGCTCCCTGCCTTTGTTTGCATTGAGTCTGCCGAAATAAACATCTATGAATAGCTGTTGTGGTCAAAAATTCTTATTATTCTTCTTGGGCCATTTTCTAAGACGTGGTTAACTCATTTACTGCAAAGTCAGTTGAGATTGTGTGCTAAAAATTGGGTGTAGTCTGCAACTTCGCGTAATTTCTATCTAGGAAATAAGGTCTGAATGACTGTATAATCAAGCGTTTGTGAGAACATGAGCATAAAATCATGTTGTTCTCACAGACTACATAGCTGCTAGGACACTTTCTCTTCTAGAAGTCTTGATCAGCGTGAACTTAATAGTCATGGATTCACATTGCACAAATTTATACCAAGCAGAAAGCAAAGACACATTTGCTAAGGGATGTGTGGAAAGGAGGTCAGTAGAAATGTACTCGCTAAAGTCTTCTATTTACTGGTCAGAAATACAGCAATACCACCTACCTAAACAGTGCTGCAGAACAAGTACACCCCAGTGATATTCCCTAATGGCAGCGGCCTCTTTCAGCAGGATAATTCCCTTGGCCACACTGCAAAAAATGTTCAGGAATGGACTGTGGAACATGACAAAGAGTTCAAGGTGTTGACTTGGCCTCCAAATTCCCCAGAGCTCAATCCGATCTAGTATCTGTGGAATGTGCTGAACAAGTCAAACAAGTCCGATCCATAGAGGCCCAACCACGCAACTTACAGGACTTAAAGGATCTGCTGCTGTGATGGTGTCTTGGTGCCAGATACCACAGCACACCTTCAGACGTCTTGTGGAGTCCATGCCTTGACGGGTCAGAGCTGTTTTGGTGGCAAAAGAGGGGCCTACACAATATTATTAATGGCTGATCGGTGTAAACAAAATTTTTGAAAATGTTACAGTTACTCCTAACTCATATGTTGATTATTTTCCAATAACAGCACATCTCATAGTGTTTTATTTCTCTTATAACACAGCAATTTACCAATGTTTACCAATTGCAGGTCATACTTTAATCCCTTTATAAGTACAGTGCTATGAAAAAGTATTTGCCTCCATCCTGATTTCTTCTGTTTTGTGTATATCTCATGCTAAATACTTTTAGATCTTCAAACGAAATACAGCATGCAGACTGAAGAAAGGCGACCTGAATGAACACACACTGCAGTTTTAATTTATTGCTTTATTTTATTGAAGCAAAAAAAGTTATCCAACACCTATCACTGATGTGAAAAACTAATTGCCCCCTTAAATTTAAAATCTGGCTGTGCCACCTTTAGCAGCAATAACTGCAACC
This sequence comes from Stegophilus panzeri, assembly GCA_024331685.1. Classification (NCBI taxonomy): domain Eukaryota; kingdom Metazoa; phylum Chordata; class Actinopteri; order Siluriformes; family Trichomycteridae; genus Stegophilus; species Stegophilus panzeri. The sequence goes on from JANDJT010000012.1 coordinate 7,165,103, forward strand.
AAACTCTTCCGATAACTGGAGATCAGTCTTTCACTTACTTCTAGGACTAGGACTTACTCCTATGCTTTGGATCATTGTCTTGCTGCATAATCCAGTTGCGCTTGAGTTTCAACGGACTGAAGACCAGACATTCTCCTTTAGGATTTTCTGGTAGAGAGCAGAATTCATTCCATAAATTTTTAATAAACTGCTCCTTATAGAAAGCTCCAAAATTACATTAAATGTTTTTCTTTGTTAAATAACAACACGTTAATCTGTTTGTTATTAGATTAGATATGCGGCATGGCCAGTATTCAATTAGCTGAAATAAATAAGTAATACACATATATTTTGTTTGTTTCATGCATATATATATATATATACACACACTGTATACACTGTAGATTCATACATATTTTACCTTATCTTAGCTCTTGCATATAAACCCATCTACACTGTAAAATAACAAGATTTTGTTATGGAAACTGGAATGGATGGAAACTCTTTTCCTATGCTTTGAGACCGCATTTACAGTTTTCAAAGAACGAAAATAAATATTGTATATATTTGTGTATGGATGTGTACATATGCTTTTTTTTGCATGCTTTTGTACTGAATCCTAAAACAGATTGACCTTGCTTTCTCTTCATCTCTTTCTTCCTCCTGTACTTCTTTATGACTCTCTCTCTCTCTCTCTTTTCTCACGGAGACAGAATCACTTCAATTAATTCAACAAATCAGTCACATGCTTGCACAAATGTCATATGCAGATAAACGGGCAAGCTGCCAGACAGAGGAATCACTTCAAAGTAATAAAAGAAAGGCTTTACAGAATGGGATGCTTGCAGGGAAAAAAAAAATGTTTGAGGAGCCAAGCAAAAGAAATGTGAAACATGATTAATCATGATCTCTGGAGTGCTGAGAATTGAATTCTTTCCCTCTTCACACTGGTGCCTTTGTTGAATAAGACTGTGAAGTGTTACACATTTGGATGTTTGAGATTAAATGATAAGAAAGGAATCATATGACCTTCACCCTGAATACGTTTTTTAATCTTGTATTTGCTTCATTCCAAACGTTTTGCCAGTTCAATGTGTGTGAATCGATGGTGTGTGTGTGTGTGGTTTTTTTGGTTTTTTTGCAGGTTGGTGGGGGCGTGTTCGGGGGGGGGCTATATTTAGCTTCACATGCTCCCTTGTGTCTGTGAATGTGTGTGTTTCATACATTAATGACCACCCAGAGTGCTCATCATGACTTGGCTTGTGCATGTGTGAACGCTGGCTCTTCGCTGGCTCATAAAAAAATGAGGGAAAGAGGGTGCATGTGTTGTGTAGAGAGCGTCCAGGCCATCTGTGGTCTTTTGTGTTTCCAGTGAATGTCATCAGCTTGTGTCAACCCTAATCCATATAATTATTAAGCTCATTTGTTTGCCCTACTTGCAGTTTTAGTGCTGGCTTTTGAAGTGCTAAGCTGTGCGTAAGCCAGTGCGTGTTTTGTGGATTTGGCTCATGTAATGTGTGTGAGTGTGGTTAATATGGGAGATGAAAGGTAAGACAGGGAGCTGGTGTCAAAAGATGTTTGTCATTTTATGCATTTTGTTACCAGAGAGGGGGGAGGTGATAAAAAATAGATATGGACAAGAGAGGGACGAAAGAAATCTTGAAACAGAAAGGACAGGTCAGGGTGTTGTTGTTTTTTTGGAGCGTAAGGAATGACCAGTATGAGGAAACTGTCACACAAGAAAGTTTTTTTTTTTTCCATCCGTAGCTAGATTCATCCATAGATCGATTTGTACTGGATAAACGATCTCTGTATAAATCACAGACGTAGAGCTTCATGATGTACACACTAAAAAAAATCCATGCATACTATATACACCTCATTTTAATCCAAACTGATTGTTTTGACCTTTATTTTAAGCATTAAAGTGCACCTATTATGGTTTTTCAAATATTACCTTTAATGTAGTGTGTTATAGAGCTGTTTGTGAATGTAAAAAGTCTGCAAAGTTTCAAAAATCAAAGCGCAGGACAAACGGAGTTATTGACTCCCAAAAGAAGGAACCGATTCTGAACCGCTGAAACGAGTCTTTAGTAATTCCAGACTTACTTCCTGTACTAACCTACGTAGGTTTGTAACTAAAAGCCCCGCCTCGTTGCTGAAAGTCGTTATGGTAGTGGGCGTTTCCTTTTCGACACATTCTGACAGCGATAGACCAATCACAACAGACTGGGACATCTGACCAGTCAGACCAGAGTATGCTCTTTGAAAGGAGGAGTTTAGAACGAATCCTTTAGAACGGATCATTTAACGAGTCGTTTTTGACACTGGGAAAAGATAAGGTAATGCTGCAGATTAAATTATAAGCACATTAAAGTGTTTTTGACCTCGGATGCATGTAACTCTATTGTATGAGACCTTTAAAACAAAATTAGGCACGTTTCAAAACCATAATAGGTGCGCTTTAATATATTAATATAATTAACTCACTTTTCCAGCAAAGAAACTTTTATTGTGGTGGAAAAGTTTAAAGTGAGCCACTGACTCCAGAACCAGAACACCAACACTTGATCAGTGGAAATTTGCTATTACGAGATATGACATTTCACAAAAGATTCAAAAAGCATAATGAAAGCACAGAACTGTTGGAATGAGCTTGAGCTTGATCATTAGATCACATGACTGTAACTATAGGCTTTGCCCGAGAGTCCTTTCAAATGTCATTTATATTTTATTGTTTTGTATTTTAAACTCAGGTAATAGTTATTCATTTTGGTTTAGGCGGGAAATGATAGACAAGAATGAGCACTTTCTGGAGTGGCTTTATACTCAAGAAAAATACCAAAATATATTTTCCCACAGGATATAATAGAATCTTTACCCACATGTTACAACCGCAAATCCGAAAAAGTTGGGACAGTATGGAAAATGCTCATAAAATGAAAGAGGAGTGATTTGTGAATGTACTTTCAAACTTTTTAAACGTATAAAGACGAGGTATTTGATGTTTTACCTAATCAACTGCATAGTTTTTTGAAGATAAACATTTATTTCGAATTGATGCATGCAACACGTTCCGAAAAAGTTGGGACGGGGGCAATTTAGGACTAATAGCGATGGTGTTAAAATAAGAAGGTAATGTGAAACAGGTGAGGCAATCGTCTAATCATAGTATATAAGGAGCCTCCAAACAAGGCCTAGTCCTTCAAGAGCAAGGCATTTGCAAGTTCTCGATCACATCTCAGGGGGACACATGGTTACATGTAATTTTCCACTGCAAGGACGATCAGCTGTCCTTCCTGTCTCCCTGTAACACTGTCTTAGGCGTCTTATATTACAGACATTGCAGTTTATTGCTCTGGACACATCTGCAGTCCTCATGCCTCCCTGCAGCAGGCCTATGGCATGTTCACGCAGGTGAGCAGGAACCCTAGGCATCTTTCTTATGGTGAGTCAGTAGAAAGGTCTCTTTAGTGCCCTAAGTTATTGTAACCGTGACCTTATTCGCCTAGTGCCTGTAAACTTAAGGACTGTTCCACGGGTGCATGTGCAATAATTGTTTACGGTTCATTGAACAAGCATGAAAAACATCGTTTAAACCCTTTCCATTAAAGATCTGTAAAGCTTATTTGGATTTTACAAAATGATCTTTAAAATACAGTCTCCTGACAAAGTGCCGTTTCTTTTCTTGCTGAGTATATAATCACATATTTTGTGAAATATTTTATAATAAATGTAAATGTTAATGGAATTAAAACAATTTTTTAAAGGGGGAATTATCGTGTGTTTTAAAAATCAAAAACACAAACGCAGAGAAATTCAGCCTGCAATCGTAGAGCAGGGGCGATTGTTGTTGTTAGGTCTTTGTCTGCTTTCCCTGAAGTCTTAATGTACTGTGATAAATGAGGCATGACCTGCAGGACATTTTTGAGGACCTTTATGTGGCTGAGCAGTTTGGGCTTGGTGGTTTTTACAGGTCATCTGTGCTGTCTGCCGCCCCGTCCTGCACCCACCCATGGAGATTAATGGGGGGACATTATGGACCTTTCACAATCCCAGAGAGCATTAGTTCAAGGTGAGCCTGCATGATGACGTGAAATGGGCCCTGATATTGTCCAGAGCTGAGACGTGTAAAAACAGCTCTCAATTCTGTCCAGGCTTCAATAAAAAGGATGGCTTCACCCCTGCGTTCACACTGGGGAGCTTTAAAGGCTTGCTGGGGACCGTAAAGTCCTGGATGTTGAGATAGTAGCCATCATACAATCCCACGCCATCTGAGCATCCTCACACATTCACCTACACTCTTGCATACACTTAATTCTTTTGACTGATTTTTCTTCAGAAATAGTAAATGGCAATGCTTATGAGTGAGTGTCTGGTGGGAGGATTGTTATCTGAGAAATGTTCTCGCTCTGTATTTGTGGTAACGCATTGATGTGTCATCTCAGTAGCTGCAATCAGAGTGCTATAATGACGTAGGTCTCTAGGGAACCATACTGGAGCCCGGCTGGTGGGCAGGAGGCAGTGAGGTCATTGTTGGCAGAGCAGCTGATAGCCCTCTGTGTGCTGCAGATGTCCCTTTCCTCCCTGCCATCCTCCTATCTCCTGAGACACACGGTACACACTCTGCGTACGTGTCTTTGACCATGATGTTAGCCTGAACGCCTTGAACCTGAGGACCAGAGGTCAAGAGTCCTCACGAGACCTCTTGCAAGACCCAAAACCCAAGTGTCCTCGTGCATGATTGCGTTATTGACAAAACCCCCTTTCCTCAACTCCTTCGGCGCTTTTCTCTCTCGTCACTGTTTACTTCATTGGAAAACACAATGACTCCTATGTTAGTGGCTTTCTCTGTTATCAGAGTCCAGTCTGAAAATTAGAGAGATTAAATAAATAACCATGGCAACAAAAACACCTACTTCCTTGTATATGATATCCCATTTACTGTATCTGGCATACTAATTACCCTGGTTGTCAGTCAGATTGACTTCATTTTTATTCAATTTAGCCAGATATAGCATAATCAACTAAATTTTCACACTCAGTACCTGGGACATTATCACTATTATCACTGATAATATTCTAAATTTGTGTCGTTCAGACTTGAAGCATACATTCCAATTTGCCATGAAAGCCTTGTTACACAGGACGTGATGTATAACAAATCCCATGTATAATAGGGTTGGGGGAATTTGTTCCACAGCTGTCTTGTTCATGACCTGCATCTCTTTTTAACATTCAGCACATCTCAAAGTCTGCTGATAATTCAAGCATAAATAACTGCCTCCCATGCGATTCACCTGATGCAGTATTTCATCCTCGGCACAAATGGGCAACGAATTGCTCAAATTTTTTCAATTTTCACACATTTCTCCTGTTCTTCTTTGTTGACGTTAGTCTTTTCCTCCAGTTGTCGCTTCATTATGCCAAACTGTCTCAAAAAGGCATCGGTGTGTCATCAAGCCTCTTCCTTCCAGGTGGATGGTGTACAAGTGAAAATATCTTGAATGTAGTCAAATTTGTGTAGTATTTCCTATTATAAAGGTTACCATAAACCAGATTTAACGTTATTTAAATATTTCTAGACATGTTTACTCGTTTCAAGCTTTTCTCATTCTATTGGCATAAATTTGCTTCTTTCTAGAAATAAATGCTTGGAAGTAAAAGCTAGAAAATGTATCTGCCAATGGAACATAACTATTTAAAGCTTGTAATTAGTAACAGACACACATACACCAATCAGCCATAACATTAAAACCACCTGCATAATATTCCCTTGTGCCACCAAAACAGCTCTGACCCATCGAGGCATGTACTCCACAAGACTGAAGGTGTGGTGAAGGTGTGCTGTGGTATCTGGCACCAAGACATCATAGCAGCAGATCCTTTAAGTCCTGAAAGTTGTAAGGTGGGGCCTCCATGGATCGGACTTGTTTGTCCAGGACATCCTACAGATGCTCGATCAGATTGAGATCCGGGGAATTTGGAGGCCGAGTCAACTCCTTGAACTCTTTGTCATGTTCCTCAAACCATTCCTGAACATTTTTTGCAGTGTGGCAATGTGTATTATCCTGCTGAAAGATTCCACTGCCATTAGGGAATACCGATGGAGTGAAGGGGTGTACTTGTTCTGCAGCAGTGTTTAGGTAGGTGGTACATGTCAAAGTAACATCCACATGAGTGCCAGGGCTCTAGGTGTTCCAGCAGAACATTGCCCAGAGCATCACACTTCCTCTGCTGGCTTGCCTTCTTCCCATAGTGCATCCTGGTGCCATATCTTCCCCAGGTAAGCGACACACACACACACCCGGCCGTCCACATGATGTAAACGAAAACGTGATTCATCAGACCTGGCCACCTTCTTCCATTGCTTCATGGTCCATTTCTGATGCTCACATGTCCATTGTAGATACTTTTGGTGGTGGACAGGGGGTCAGCATGGGGATTCTGACCGGTCTACAGCTATGCAGCCCCAAAAATGCAGCAAGCTGCGATGCACTATGTGTTCTGACACATTTCTATCATAGCCAGCATTAACTTTTCCAGAAATGTGCACTACATTAGCTGTTCTGTGGGATCAGGCCAGGTGGGCTAGACTTCTCTCCAGAACGTCCAGCACTGAGCTATGTTCACCAGTTGTCCTTCCTTGGATCACTTTTGGTAAGTACTAACCACTGTATACTTGGAACACCCCACAAGACCTGCCGTTTTGGAGATGCTCTGACCCAGTCGTCTAGCCATCACAATTTTGCCCTTGTCAAAGTCGCTCAGATCCTTACGCTTGCCCATTTTTCCTGCTTCCAACACATCAACTTCTAGAACTGACTGTTCACTTGCTGCCTAATATATCCCATATGTGAATGTTATTCACATCAACTGACAGTGGTTTTTATTGTGATGGCTGAGTGTGTCCATGGTCTTTGAAATCGTTTTTTGAACATCTGCTTATGAACTCAGCGTTTGGGCTTTGCTGTGGAATGAAGTATACACGATGTGGATATTTTCATCAGTCCCTACAACTCTCCTATAAAATGATCAGCAGACAAATATTGTTTTCATGGGGGTGTGAAAGATTATATAAGTACAGTATGGTACCTTGAGAAAAAGCCTCCTGTAATGTGGTGTGGGCTGGAGGCTGTTTAAGTATAGCACACAGTGAGGTCTGATAGACTTACCAGTTATTGCCACTCATATGCAACGTGATACATGCACACTTTATCCCTCCAAATCCCACTTAATGCATGGCGTGAGCGGTGCATGTTTAAAGTGTTCCATTATCCACTGTTGCACATGCAGCTTGTAACTGCAGCACATATTGTTTGTAGCTTCCAAGTTGGAAGAGTCAGGGCAGTAATTTCTCTTTTTGCTCCTTTGCCATTTATTGATTTGATTGATTTTATTTCCTTTAAGTACTGTTGATGCTATAAAACACCAAGACCCTAATTTGCATGTGCAAGGGGATAAATCCAGTGAATAGTGACTGTGATGCAGGTGACTTACAAAGAATAATTGTGTTAAATACATAAAGCGTCAAATGGGGGGAGGCAACAATATGTAAATGAGATTTTTGAATGCACTACATGTTCCTTGTAGCCTCAGATAGTTTAGTCCAGGAAGAGTAAAACGTAACGTGAAGTGTAATACAGACTAAAGGCAATGAAATGCGTTGAAAAACTGTTCAGAATATTTGATGAATAAATGTGTATACATGAGTATGTATTATAATAAGATGTGAATATCTTATGACCTTTTAAAAAGAAGAAAACTTCTGATTGTATTACTGTCACATAATTCAGTTAATTATTCTCATTAGTAGCTAAATTGTATAATTTTGTCTTGCAGCAGAAACAAGCTTCCACAAATTTAATACATGCTCTTCGGACATATTAATTTGCACATGCAAATACTGTTCCCGAAGGGACTTTCAGGCTTAGTAAATCACATTGAGGATGCAAAATGAATCTGTTTGCATAAACACAGCCCAGTATTTCGAACCTTCAGGTAGAAGCACCCCAAGTTGCATATTCATTAGGCAAAACACGAAAAACAAACAAGACACACTGTTTTGTCCAGGTGAAAGACACAATGCTCCATAGACCCTGTTAGTAAATCAGCTTTCTGGGTGTTAGCAAGTTTGCACCTGTTTTTACACATGCAAATCTTTAGTCAGTCGTGGCCTTGAACTCAGAATAAACTCAGTGTCTCTCTTTGTGTCCTCAAACTTCCTAAACATCAGCTCAGTATACATGGTTACATGGCTCCTCCCATATGAAGCTACAGTGCCATTACATTCCAGTGGCTCGTGTATTCCCATATGATTCCCCCAAGATAGATATACATACCCGCAAATTAAAGTCTATATTCAGTGTTGTACCCCATAGTCATTGTCACTTCAAATCCAAATCCAATGTGGTAGAGTACAGAGACAAAGCAGCAAAAATGTGTAGCCTGTCCTGAATATGCCACAAGTTCCACTTGGCTTAATGCGCTAATTCTACGCCATTAAAATGACGTGTAGGATAATTAATTGTTTTTTTTTAATTAATGAAAGTGATAAAATGGCCAAGGAACATCTCTATACCTTCACCCTAATTAAAATACCCCAAATTACAAATATGCATGATATGCAAATTGGAAACACCCTAGTGACCTCCTATCATCCCAAATATCTAGATGTTAACTGTTAATGGTCACAGATAGACACGAGTTGAAGTTAAGGGTCAGAGTCTTGATTTGCCTCGTCATATTCTCTGCTATTAATTTAACAGTAGTGAAACCTGTAATCGTTGATTTTGTTCAGCACTAACATTAGTTAAGTTGTCTAGCTGTGCCTGCCCAGCTGTGTGGTCCTTTAATAGTGTAATAATTTAATTTGCATATTGGATATGATTTGTTCATGTCATTACATCACAAACTGAGATCATGCAAAATTCTCCCTGAATCATGGTGTCTTATTTAAGTTACACAAATGATGAGAAAATCGTTATTTTGTTTGTTTGTTTGTTTTTTGTTTTTTCTTAATTTTAAATAAAAATAGTACAAATTTGACCAAACACTATAAAATATCCTAGCAATCAGGAATCCCAGGGGCGGTGTTTTTTGTTTTTTTTTTCTTCAGTCACCTTTTAAAGAGCAGGGATATATTAAAGAGGTTGGAAAGCAAAATCGATTGGTGATACTCAGAACAAAGGACACAAAGGGAGTCCTCTGAATGTGGCACGACACACTGTAATATAAATTCACCCACAATGTGTTAGAAAGACCTGACCCCTGGAAGAGCTCAAGGCAGTTTAATTGAATTAGCAAGGCAAAGGTGGGGCTGTGTGATGCCTGGTCTTAGTCCTGCTTTAGGACTTTAATCTGATTGCCTATTCCAGGGGCATTTTGCATGGTTGCCTAAAGGGATTCTCCATGACTAAAGCGTTTGGTTTCATTACATAGAAATTGGAAAAGGCTTCCACTCAATCCTATCAGTGCTGCCTTCTGGATCCTGTAAAGCCAAGGTGAAGCTCAGCTTGAGGATTAGGTCATTTAAGGTCAGGGTCAAAAGTTGACAAAAGTCTTGTTTAGACTGCAAGGACAGATTTTGACATTGTTTGCTTTACATGCCATATTTGCCTGATTGTTGGCATGGGTGTTGCTGATAGAGGTAACTGGGGTACAAAACCTTTATCACTACAGTACTAAAGTGCAATGTCCCAATTTGACCCAAATATCAATCTATATAATCAGAATGAGCCATCCAAGTGGAGTTACCAATTTGAGCATCATGTTTGATTGCAGGGCAAATCGATTTGCAAGACTCAAAACAAAAGGGAAGTCCTCTGAACGTGGGATGTAAGGATGTAATCATCCATCCATTTTCTATAACACGTATCCTTCACAGGGTCGCAGGGGAGCATGGCGTCTATCCTAGGGAACTTGGGGCACAAGGCAGGGAACACCCTGGATTGGGTAGGGCACAATGGCACAAACACTATGGACAATTTAGAAATGTCAATCAGCCTACAATGCATGTCTTTGGACTAGAAACCAGAGTACCTGTAGGAAACCCCCAAAGCACAGCGAGAACACCCAACCCCAGAGGTGCAAGACAAGCGTGCTAACCACTAAGCCACCGTGCCCCCAGGATGTAACCAAATATACATAAATACATTATTCATAATGAACAAACAATCGGCAGAGCACTATTTCTGGATTTTTCTTTTTGTTTCGTTTTGTTTTTTTAAAAAGATTGCCAGAAATGTTGAAAGGACATCAGGTTGACACTGTGATTGGGATCCTGCAGGACAGTCATGAGTGGGAGGTTTATGCTTTAATGCAGGTGTGAATCAGATATTAAGCTTATGGGACAAACAAAGACCACTTTCATCCACGTGTCCTGTACACATCTTTAGATGCAACTGATTACGAACTGGAGTGATGTAGCTGAGGTTGAGGAACTGTCAGAGGCAGAATTCACACACACCATGCATATAGTGCTGCTATTTCTATCTCTTTAAAAAAAAAAAAGAAAGAAAGAAACATGAAAAAAAAAACTTTCCAGTTTAGGCCACACCCATGTTGGTTTTAAATCTGAATACAGTGTTGTTTTTTTACACTTCTAGTGGGACAACACACTGCAGTGTAAATTCATACGCAGTGTGTTAGAACATTCCTGATAGATCTAAGCGCGCAAGGCTATTTGAGTGAATCAGCGAGGGAAATTTTTCTTTCCTGAGAATATAAAATACTATGGATATGCACTATGGATACACATAGAAGTAGTGCAGAAGTATAGAATTTTAAACTGAATATCATATAATGAGTACAAATATAAGGAGTCATTATTTCCAAAATGTGCCACATGTGTGACGTTTGCATTATTTGATCAGGATCTGAATTTAATGCTGGGCTTCATTAGTTGATTCTCAGATAGACATTTTTAAACAATGAAGTGTCAAATCGGAGAAGTCCAAGAATATGTCAATAAAAAAGTAAGGGTTTTAAAGAAATGATCTAACGATTTTATATATCATCTCTGAGTTTTCAAGTTTATATATATATATAGTTTATATATAAGTTGATTTTGAAAAAAGACAAAGTGTTTGGAAATTATTGAAATTGCTTCTTTGTGCAGACTTCATGCCTATTGTGTGTAGAAGGCTATGCATGGCATTAATTGCTTGAAGAAAGCATTGAACTGGAGTGAGTTGATGTGTCCTGAATATTGTTTCACACTGTGAACTTGAGAGCAAGTGACAAGAAAATAAAACTTACCATTCTTTTAATTGCCAGTTTCTAGTGCTAAGTATTTTCAATACTTGTCTATCAGTAAGTATATTGTAGAGGCTCTGCTCAGCTTTGTAGTGTTAGGAGAAATCACCGGCTCATTCCTGGGATGTCTTTTACGTCTTGTGTGACGCGGGAGCATAAACTGCTTTCCCTGAAAGCCCTACCACACAGAGACTAGTGCAGTAATACTATTAAAGATGGCCCAGTGCCTTAGTTTCAAACTGAGGCTTTATTTATCCTTGCTTGTCCCTAGAAACAGCAGGTCATAGTCATTTTCTTCGAAGGTCGTCAAGTCAACACAGCTGTTTGTTGATGGAATGTGGTTTTGTTGGTTAAATGGTTGTGGCACATTTCCTAAATTGGTTTGTTTGGTCTCACCCTAGGTTTGTCTTTATTTCTCACAGTATAATGTTACTTGGTTGCTATGAGGTTCTTCATTTTGGTAGAATAAAGAATTCCATTTGTATCATTGGATTTTGTTTTGTTTTGTTTTGTTTTGTTTTTTCAAACTAACTATGCTAATCATTGTCATAAAAATAACTATAGGTTTTCATAGAAACCTTTCTGAAGAGTTTCATTATTTTAGTAACAAAATTTTGTCTGTCTTTTAGACATTTTAACCTCCTGCTCAAATTTCTGCAAGATCCAATCAACTCAGACTGAACCGCTCTGAACTCGTGATCTTAAAGCAAAATAGGAATGTTTTAATATGTTCAGTCTGACACAAGTGGTCCACTTTCTACGTGTGATCTGGAAGCAGTGTCGATCTGATGTCAGTACAGATTTGCATAATGACATGCAGTCATTATTCCACAGCTTTAACAACAGCTTGGAAAGTACAGTAGCCATGTTTGGTGTCCAACATGATGTCACACGGGCGCTGTTATAACGCAGTGTCAGGACCCGTATCTATATCTCTTTAGTGCTCCAAAGATTCCTATCTGTATCTGGATTTAAACCCAAAGTAAGCATGGCCGCTATGTCCTCGAAAACCTTTTTCTTTTTTTAAACAGAGGTAGAAATGCCAACATTAGTATGTAATAAATAATTGGACAATTTGGTCCCTCATGCCTGCATGAAAGTAAATATCTCTCACTCGTGTAACTTTTTCCCCCACAGATGCGTACTTCTAGTTTCAGCCAAATTCCTCGTCAACTTTTCTGTCATTCTTTCTAAAAAATAAAAACTAAAAACCTAGTGTGTACTAGTATTCGTATCTTCATAACACATTATCTGTTCATTTCTGAATAATATATTCGTATTTGGTTACACCCATAATCTTTACTATAAGCAGCCTGGAGAGGCCATATTGTATAGTCTTGCACTTATCATTGACACTTGCTTTCGCACTGCCTCTGATACAGACTCATTAATAAAGAGGTGCCAACATCTATGGTTTAGCCATAGCATATTTTGGATTCCTTCCTTGGACAGCACGCTGGTGCAGTGGATAGTGTTGCCACTTCACAGCTCCAAGGTCTCTGGTTCACTGCTGAGCTTTGGTTTCTGACTGTATGGAGTTTCTCATGTTCTTCGTGTGTCTGCATGGGTTTTCTCTGGGTTCTCCAGGTTCCTCCCATCTACCAAAACATGCTTGAATTGAATATGATCAATTGTCTGTAGGTATAAATGTGTGTGTGTGTGATGCCCTCTGATGGACTAGCATCCCATCTAGGGTGTATTCCTACCTTACACCCAGTGTTGGCTGGATACGCTCCGGATCTACCGCATAGTTACTGCAAGTGAATGAGAGAGTGAGTGACCACGATACCAGAGACACCTGAAAACTATACTTTTTGGGTTCAACACTGACCCAGTCAACACTGGGTGTAAGGTAGGAATACACCCTAGATGGGATGCCAGTCCATCAGAGGACATCACGAATCAAACACGAATCAAACTTCATTGAAAGCCAGTTCACTGAAAGGGAAAAGACGTGAGATGTAAAACAACGCATTTATTTCCCAAGCTGTTACTTTTGCCCCATACCGGTTTTATCTGGTTGGACTTTGACCTGTGATTTCATGCTCCTTGGTCTTGTGAGCGAATAGAAAACAAGAAAAGTGTTCTAATGGGTTGGTAAAAAAAAAAAAAATGTTAATTAAAAGGTCTTATCCAGTTACACACTATGCCAAAGTTGAAAGAAATTGCAGAAATGATGAGGAAGAAGGTGATTGAAATACATCAGTCTGGGAAGGGTTACAAAGCTATTTCAAAGGCTCTGGGACTCCAAAGAACCGCAGTGAGAGCCATTATCTCCAAATGGAAAAACTCGGCACAGTAGTGAACCTTCCCAGAAGTGGCCGACCTTTTAAAATTTCCCCAAGAGCACAGCAACTACTCATCCAGGAAGTGACAAAAGAGCCAAGGACAACAACAAAGGACCTACAGGCCTCTTTCGCATCAATAAAGATCACTGTTCATGACTTCACTATCAGAAACACACTGGGCAAAAATGGCATCTATGGAAGAGTGGCAAGGTGAAAACCACTGCTTACCCAGAAGAACATTAATGCTTCTCTGAATTTTGCCGAAACACACCTTGAGGATCCTTAAACCTTTTCGGAGAATGTTCTGAGGACTGATGAATCGAAAGTGGAACTGTTTGGAAGACAGGAGTCCCATTACATCTGGCGTAAACCAAACACAGAATTCCACAAAAATAACATCATACCTATGGCCAAGCATGGTGGTGGGAGTGTAATGGTGATGGGATGCTTTGCCGCTTCAGGGCCTGGGCAACTTGCAATAATTTGAGGGAAACATGAATTCTGCTCTCTACCAGAAAATCCTAAAGGAGAATGTCCAGTCTTCAGGCCGTAAATTGAAACTCGAGCGCAACTGGATTATGCAGCAAGACAATGATCTAAAGCATAGGAGTAAGTCCTAGTCCTAGAAGTAAGTGAAAGACTGATTTCCAGTTATTTAAACCAGTTAGTTTGGTTGCAATTATTGCGGCTAAACGTGGCACAAACAAATTTTAAGGTTAAGGGGGCAATTCGTTTTTCACATTGGTGATAGGTGTTGGATAACTTTTTTTGCGTCAATAAAAAAATTAAAACTGTATTGTGTGTTTACTCAGGTTGTCTTTGTTTTGTGTTGTATTGCATTGTATTTCGTTTTTGTGTAAGATCAGGATGGGGCAAATACTTTTTTCACAGCAGTGTACATTAATTTAACCACAATATTACAGCCAATGCTAATAAAGTTGAAGAAAATTCTAATTCATTAGCAGGTTTGGCAGAAACCAATTATCATTCTGTGAGAACTCGTAAAACAATGTAATCTGCTCAATAGGTGTTCCACAATGTCGATAGTCAAATGATGACAAGAGATGTTATACCTTGTCCGCTGCTTCTTTTGATGGCCAATATCACACAAACCCGATCCAAAATATGGACCGGGAGCTAGCAGATAAAAGGTTCAATTAGCAGCGTTTTTTTTTTTTTTTTTTTTATAAAGATGCAGCTCATTAGGTTGTTTATTCACATTAATCATATATCAATATGGCACTGTGCACCAATTAATCACTATAAATCCTGATTAGCACAAAGTAATTACTGAAAGATAGCAGAGAAAGGGAGGCTGATTATGAAGTTAATTATTGTGACCACCGCTCCAGCTCCAAATTCTCGTGTGTATGTGTGTGTGTGTGTGTGTGTGTGTAAGACCCAGGTCATTAACATTAAAGTTCAGTTTAAAGACAAAGGAAGTCTATTGTATTTTAATGAGATTAGATAATAAATCACATGATCTAATGTTCGTCCAATTACCAAGTGTTCTAACACCTTTCATATTACAAAAGGACCAAGATCGCTAAAAATGAAATCAAAATAGCTGTTTCAGAGTCTCTTGGCCCTGCACTCACAGATACACTAGTTTGTTTATTTATTTATTTATTTATTTATTTATTTATTTAAAATGACAAAATGTGTTTTGTAGATCTTCTTATTTTATTGTTACAGTGTATTGAAATCTGTGACTTGTTTGATGATTCATCCTGTACTCATTCAATTCGTCCAATCAAATGCTCTCTAGAACACATTTGTCCCGCTCCTGTAAACTGTAAACTGCGCAGGACAAATCGCCTTACAGAAGCATCTACTGTCGTTAGCATCAAAAACGAGTTGTTTGTGTAGTTGTGGTTGTGTATCTTCCTGCATGTTATTTACAGTGAATGGACTTTTTTACTGTATGTGTGTGCCTGTGCTTATTACCCCTTCAAAATCTTGATCTTGGCTCAAACATTTACGACCGCTGTGGGCTGCACTAACCGTGATGGTCTATGCTCTGCGGCACAGTTTAATATACAGCTAATGTGTGTGTATGAAACAGTGAGCGAGCAAGGATTTGGATGTGTGTGTGTGTGTGTGTGTGTTGTCCAAAAAGCTTGTTTCTTGATACATTTTTATTTTACTTCCTTATATTAAATGGCAGTTTTTCCCTCTCCCCCATGGGTAGCTTAATTCACTCAATGCCACTGAGGGGAGAAACTGCTGTGGGCCAGTAAGAAATGAGCCCTCACCCGTTACCAGTCCAATGTCTGGAATAGGGGTTGCAGGACAACTAAATTTTATTAGTCAAACAGTAATTCCAAAAAAAAAAAAAAAAACAATTATTAACGTGTCATCTTTTCCATAGTTAAATCAAAAACTTTTTCAGGACATTGCTATTTTTAGCATGTTTTATTTGTTCAGCAAAGAATGCATCAAGCCTCACGTCAGTTAACAACCACACACAGGCTACAACTTCCAATTCCAGCATCATTGCTTTTTTTGGCAAAACTGTTAACAACGAAAGTAAATAAATCAATGTGCAGTAAATGTGCAAAATAATAATATGTGTATCATACACTAACAACAGTTAGTTCCGGTCCAGGAATTTGATTGGTCGAGGGGTGTTCCAAGAGTGCTTATACTTCTTACAACCGCACTGGGACGTTTCACTGTGTGTATCAGTCAACTCTTCTGTGTTCACCACGTAAAATTCCACTTCCTAGCTTTGTGTCCGAACTGTGACTCACTCGATATTCATTTTTGTTTATAGAACTGTTGCATAAAAGCAATATCGCACTTGCAATCATGCAGTTATATTGAATATCAGCATGGATGTGCTTACGTACAGCACTTGCTCCGTGGGCTTCACAGCCATGCCGATATTCAGTATAGCCACACTCTTACTCGTGCGATATTGCTTAATTAAAGTATGTACCGATTTTTAAAATGCAATCGTTTGGACAAGCTGGTAGCTTAGCTGAAATATAAGACGTTTTTTCAACTCCAGGCTCAGTTGCGTTTGAGAAGTGTGTGTCAGTTTCCTGGAGCTGATATGTGCTGCTAGCCTAACTCTAAATGAGCTGAATGGGATTGGATTCTGATGTGCAACCCGTGGCTCCGAAAGCTCTTTTTAACACAGCTAGCACTTTTTTGCCACAGTCCAAGGATTTTATTTAAATTTTAGGACAGCAAAAATAATAAAGGAACTCTTTTAGGAGCTGTTGGGAATGGGATTAAAAGCAGTCCTGAGCATACGCCAACACTTCATGCAAAGTGTTAACAGTCTATTAAAGCAAAAGAAGTCCCAGCATAGTCTTGTGCGATTGGTTGAAGAATCGGCTAAATCTAGACTGAAACATTGAGTACATTTAGCCTGCTTTCTTTACCGTATGTCTCACTGTTATTTCCACTGCCTCAACTAGTCAGCATCTCCACAGCTGTGACTAGTGAATGAATTAGTCAACTAGTCTACTGTATGCAATCCAAAGTCAGGAAGTCTATGCTCTAGGATACTGAAGTGGACAGATCAGTACTGAGAAATCATACTCAGCTGAAAACAAGCTATATTTATACTTTGGCCTCTTATTTAGCTGGTTTGCTAAGCCACTGTTGAGTTTCGGTGGGAGGCCTGGTATACCTTGAA
Source organism: Stegophilus panzeri (assembly GCA_024331685.1). Taxonomy (NCBI): domain Eukaryota; kingdom Metazoa; phylum Chordata; class Actinopteri; order Siluriformes; family Trichomycteridae; genus Stegophilus; species Stegophilus panzeri. The sequence goes on from JANDJT010000012.1 coordinate 7,182,275, forward strand.
CGTTATTGGCTGTTGTGGAAATCACGCTCCCTGACTTACTGTCTCAAAGGAAATACGTCAACATACAGAATCAAATAACAGCTCTCATGTACTGTAGGGCTGCAACTAACGATTATTTTCATAATCGATTAATTGGCCGATTTAAAAAAAAAAAACAGATTAATCGGGGGGGGAAAAGGCTCAAATCATTAGCACTTTAATCAGGTACTTGTAGCGCAC
>JANDJT010000012.1:7199796-7211237 GCA_024331685.1 Stegophilus panzeri
TGCGACTAAAACAGGAATACTCCACATGTCTTAATTCCATTTGTGTTTACTTCGAGTATGACCTTAATCGGATTAAGCTCATCAATAATCGCTGTTTACATGCTAGTTTCTTAATCAGAGTATCATCTTCATGGGGTTAATATCGGATTATTGTCCATGTAAATGTACTGAATGACCATGGTAACTGCTTTGTACAAAAGGTCCGATTTTCCTTTTCTATTGAAGCACGTGTTCAGACGACACTCCGATGGATTTGATCTAAAATGGATCATAAGGTTTTGCATAAACTTGCGGAGTCCATGCCAGCTCAAGTGCGCAGTGTCGTTAAAGCAAAAAGGGGACATATGAAATACTAAGAAACTCTGAAATCCATGTAAATCTTTTGATGATTCTACTTTTCATTGAATTTGTTGTAAATAATGTAATTTGTAATGAAAATTGTTCTTTAAATTACAAATAGAAGCATTTTTACTAGTGCTCCCAGACTTTAGGACCCCACTGTACATTAACCCGAAAGCCATTATTCTTAAACTTTTTTCAGGTTAGCTGCCTAACTTTGTTCAACGATTTCATATTGTAAACAAATATAAAAAGAACAAACAAATAAATGGCTCAAAATAATTGTCACGAATGTCCTTTCTGGATGCTTTTCTTATTTATATTTCCATGTTCTGTTCAAATCTTGCCTCCGTGTTACGTATAGGAGGCGAAGACTGATGCAAGTGCAGATAACGTTTAATAAAAATCGAAACAAAACACAAAATGATTTTCTTGTTTTATGAATATTGATTATTCAAGGGTTTTTTTTACTGTGTTTTGTCTAATAAACAACACTTAAAGAGTTTACGCACTTGAGTCCTGCCTTCAGTCACAATTATAAACTATTAAACACTGCGATGTTACTGATATATCCTTGAAGCAACAGAGTGCTTGACAAGTATTTTTATACAGTACTGTACAAAAGTTTTAGGCACCTTGTTTTTTTTAGTGCAAACTTTGTTATAGATTTTTATGTTATGACTTCTACATTATCGAGTCAGGACAAAAACATTTTAGATTCCCAAACATTAGTTTTCCAGCACAAAATGAAATGTTACAGAAAAATGTTTGTATGTCGGTAAAGAAAGCAGCGTATTACGTAATGAAGGCTGATGGATTTTGCTGAAAAAATAAGAAGCAAGTATGACAGTCAAAGTCTCCAGAAGAACCGTGACTGGTTCTGCAAGATGCTCAATAAAACTTACAGCTCATTTCCATATAAAACTGCACTAATTGTACCAGAGACCAGAGACTTTTTTTTCTTTCTTTTTTTTTTTTTGTCACACCAAGTATTGACTTTTTTTCATTTACTACTGTTTACTGCTCTTTACGGTATTTTTTATTTATTTTTTTTAATGTAGAAACATTTAATTTCATTATATTGAAGGCATCTTTGCTCTACAGCATTTCTTTGCATGTGCCTAAAACTTTTGCACAGTAATGTATATAATATATTACATATATGTATTAATATGTATATATTATATAAGTATTTTTAATGTTATATATAACAATTTGTGGTTAATGACAAAATTATCGAAGTATATCATGTGTATTATTTTATTATTTTGTTATTGTCGATTAAATATTTCAAATTATCATGAAATGATTGGGATCACATGATCTAAACATGGTGGTTATCTTGGCAGGAATACTTGCACTATATAGAACAAACTGGCTCGTTTAAAACATATGAGTGTACATTATATAAGAAATGTAAAGACAATAGTTTGTGTGTGTGTATATATATATATATATATAACATATATATATATATATATAACATATATATATATATAAAATGTGTTTTTTGTTGTTGTAACCTTTAGTTTAGTTCCCCTTCAAACCTTAAAGAGAGGCGGTCTTTTTGGTGTTTCTTTTGCAGCAGAATGTCAAATTAACCAGGACTTGCTGATTTTATTTTAAGATACCCAGGATGTCTTGCCATGATGTTCACAGCACCTTACTTTCCTTCAGTCAGAGGGCTCTCTTTTTTCCTTCCTGCCTGAAGTGGAAGGCAAGTGGAGAGCCCTATCAAGCCAGCACCGCCTACTACTATGGTGTTTCAGACATTTTTCTTGTTCTTTTGCTGTATTTTTCCATTATGCACTGGTATTATTTTTGTATGACTTTAGCTGTGTTTGCTCATTTGAATTCAGCACCGCTCAGCTGTCGGACCTCTTTTGAGGTTGCGCAAAACATAGACAAGTTCTCCTCCATTTTGACATCCGTTTATTTACCCTGTCTTCTTTTGTTGCCCTTAAGATAGTGCAGACTACCTTGAGTTACTTGAAAGGATGAGCCGACCTATCTAGTAATTTTCCTTTGAAACATGAAATGAAGAATGTTTTTTATCTATGACTGCTTTTAGCAAAGGCAACCTAAATGCCAGGGTCGAATTCCTCCGTATGAAAGGGTTTTAAGAGAAAATTGCCTTGTTATGTAAGGTTCCAAGCTTCATCCTCTAAGAGGGAAAAGGGAAGTGGTGCCTGCCTCTATTTTCTAGCATGCATTCCACAGAGACCGTGACACAGCATAAGCAGATTAGGAAGAGGTTAGGTCAATGTTCTGTGTCCTAAAGTGAACTAGGCCCAGTGGATCAGTTTCCTCCAGAGAAAAGGAGCTGACACGTTGAATCCGAGGCCACTAGTTCACGCATTGTGTGTGCAGGGGTGTGTGTGTGTAGGAGTGTAGATGTGTTTCATACAAGTGAAAGAAAGCAGAGAAGCCATGTGAAAATGTTTATGGGAGATATAATGAGTATAGGTGGAAAACATAAGGGCCCAAGCACTAAGCCTTGAGGGACACCACAGTAGAACAGATATGGATCCTTTACATGTCACCTGATACAAGCACCTCTCCAGGTAGGAAGCAAACCTCTACCTTACTGAACTAGTGATTTTGGGCTTGTGAGGATTAACAGGACGATATTATGCTTACTTGTTTTGAAACCTACCCTGAGATCCAGAAGGTTCAGGACTGACAATTGATTGGCTGATGTAGTGACATGGAGGTTCTAAGTGTTGCAGTTTCAAACCAGAGTCAATAGAACTATGGAGATGGTTATAAGTGAGAACTGATTGCATGTTTAGAGACTTTTGCACTTGAAGAAAGGATAGATCTCAGTTGGAAGTTGCTGAGAGTGGGTTTTCAGAATGGATACCACAGTTGTAGTCTTGCAAGCAATCAGGAAATGACCTGATGATATTTATCATGCATGTGATGAAGAGAAGGTCATGAGTGATGGAAGTAGAGAGCCTGGAGCATCATGGATGGATTGGTGTTCAAGTCATTTGGCAAAGTGGGAGTGAAACATGTTAGGGATTTGAAGTGGGGAGTAAGGATTAGTGGGAGGAGTAGAGGCTGATGGAAAAGATTGAAAAGTCTTGCTAACCTTTTTTTGAAAGAAACTGAAGTGTTAGCGGTGAAGGGCAGGGCTGAGAACGGTTCGAGCCACATCTGTAGACAAATGCACACCAGTCAGGAAGCAGTGATATAACTCTATAACATTTACATATAGGACATGGCCATTGATCTGCAGTTATACAATATCCACCATCACTTGATCTTTGACAGAGCATGTGCTAGAAAGTGAATACTACCACAGCTAAAGGTCAGCACTTCCTTATTTCCCCTGGGGCCACACGAGACTTAATTATAACCATATTCATTATATATAAACCTATTAGTTTAAATAACTTTATTCATGTGGCCTGAGTATATGCTTTTGTTTCACAGCTATTAACAGTTCCAGTGCAAACAGTGACAAAACTGTACTACAGTTGTCAAGGATGTGTCTTGATTTTGTCTTTTCATTTATATTTTAATCGTTGACATCTAGATAGGAGCAATGTTAGATTAGTGAAAGTTTGACAAAGGTGTATAGTTGTACATTAGTTGTCATATCTGCCAATTTGATCTCTTGGTCTCCTGGCCATGGATGTCTGTGGCATTGCTGGGATTCGAACTCTCAACCAGTGGATCCAGTGCACTCTGTTACACCACTTGGAAGTGCCCCCTTTTATCATACTGAAATCTGCATTTGTGTTCTTTCTGGAGAAATCCTGAGACAATGTGGCCGTGTGTAGATGTGGTCTTAGTGCCTATAGTCCAGCTTGTGGGAGAAAGTCAATCAGGAAGTGAGTACTTTCACAGCCACTAGTGCCAAAGTTTTCGCTGATCCAGCGTCATGGAGCTAAGTGTTGCGGTTTAAACCCAGAGGGACTGGAATCACGGAACTGTGTGAGAAAGAATTGTAGACAGCATGTTTAAAGGCTTTTGTACAGAAAGAAAGGAGAGATATCAGTTGGTAGCTGCGGACATCAGAGTATGTTTTCAGAATGGGTACCACCCTGGCAGTCTTGAAGGCAAATATGTTATAAAGGGATGGAGGTCATGGAAGATGGGAGAACCTGGAGCATTGTGGACCATATTCATTTCATTTATCTTCCAAAGTGCCCCTTTTTGACATACTGAAAACTTTTCTGTTCTTTACTGAGAAACCCTGCAATGAGGTGACTGTGTGTAGCTGTGGTCTTAGTGTCCATAGTCAGCCGCATGAGAGACGCTAAAGAAGAAGGAAGTGAGGACATTCACAGCCACCTTGTAGCCAATGGAAAAGTAATGATGCCATAAAGCCACATCATTTCTGTATAGTCTAATGCTGATTAGAGAGCTATTGAAACCCTCCAGGGGATGGTACAGAGGTAACCATGAGGTTTCATCATAATGCTTTTCTACCACATCAGGACCTTTTCCATAAATGGATAACTAGGGAACCATACAAGGATATTTGAGGTTTTTTTTGTTTTTGTTTTTTTTAAATCAATAGTCTCATTGTTTCCTTATGCACACATTTAACACTCAGACAGCTTTGCTTCTGCAAGTCCTTGAGCATATCATCATAGGAATACTGTTCCTGTGTGCCGTGGGTCTGCTGTCTTTCCTCTCAGGTCTCAACTCACCACCAAGCTTTCATCTCTCAGTCCTTGGATCAAATAGCATGAAATGTACACCATACTGCAATTGCAAGGGCAATGTGTGTGCACACCCACTACAGACAGGCAATATTGGTGTGTAGGAGATCAATGTTTTATTTTAATTTTGATGTCAGTCACGGCTCTCTCCGTCCTCCGGGCTGGAGCGCAACAATTCTTTGCTTCTCTCTAATATCGGACAACATAATTTGAAATGGGCCTCGGAGGAAATCTGCCATTGATCTGACCTGTCAGCAATGTGACCATATTGTAAATGGATGGACTGTTCCTTCAGAAACAATAAAGTTCCTTCACGTTATATTCTTGACTACTATAATGTAAGTTTAGCACCATTGTTCTTGCCATTTCTAAGAATAAAGGTGGAAAAGAAGTACTAAATGTGCTTCCATGATGGATCTGATGCATCTTAGCATTCTATTCCTAATGAATACTAGGATGCAGAATTGCACACAACAGCAAATGCACATACTCTCTCTCTCTAGAATTACTAAGCTGTCCCTAGTTCGTGCGTGTAAGGGAGAATTTATGCCATGCTGAGTAAGACACATGTAACAACAGTGCTGTGTTGTGTGTGTTTACGTGTGTGTGGGGCAGAGAAAAAAAATAGGACTCAGCTGAGTAAGATGTGTGTATGGAATGAGCACCTTAGATGTACAGGAGCATGTATGTACAGTGGAAAATGAATGCCTCACTGAAAGGAGCCCTGACTAGGAGAAAATCTTTCGCCTCAGCATATCTTATGGCTCATTATGTGCGTAAAGATGCATTGTCCTCACCACAGATGCAGCACCGTTATACTATCACAAGGGTTCTACCTGTTCTGTGAGCAGTTCCTTTTTATGAAAAAATCAAGAAGGAGTAGAGAAGTATCACAGAATTAAAGCATATGGTTAAATGTATTGACGACATACTGCAGACCACGGGTGTTGAATCTTATCCTCAAAGGGCCGGTGTGAGTGCAGGTTTTCATTCCAATCAAGCAGGAGGCACACCTGATTCTACTTGATTCATCAGTTGATATTTGCTTTCAATAGACTCAGGTGTGGAATCTGCTTGGTAGGAATGAAAACCTGCACCCACACCGGCCCTTTCCAGATAAGACTGGACACCCCTGATGTAGACTGTAGTCAAACGAGTTGACTCGGTTAAGGAGATTTTACATTTATGAAATTTCTCTATAGTTTACTATCATTTTTATTTATGATTTATGATTCAAACTTATTTATATAGAACTTATAACAATAGACATTGTCACAAAGTAGCTTTATAGAAATCAAGGTGTAGATTTAGATCCCAAATGAGCAAGCCAGAGTGACAGTGGCAAGGAAAACACCCTGAGATGACACAAGGAAGAAAGATTTGCTGTTTCTACACCACACAACAGAATTCTTAATCAATGTTTTGGTGTCTCTGCTAATTTCCTTCAGAGTTTAGTTTTGTTTTCAGTTGTGTTTACTGCAGGGATAACATACTGAAATCGGACAGACATTCCGTTGTGTTTCCCTGGATTGGACTGGCATCCCATTCTGGAGTTATTCCTGCCTTGCACCTAGTGTTTCCCGGATCCAGCTACACTTCCCAGGATAAAGAACTTTCTAAAGAAGGATGAATGAAAGAATTCCATAGAGTTTCTTCGTATACTATGATAGTCAAGTCCAACTCTAAGTAACACAGAGTCCTTGGATCACATTGGGGTTCACCCCAACAGGGCTCTACAGTGCGACCATTATATTGTGGTACATTAACATTACCATCTCTTTAAAAAAAAAAAACAACTAAACTTCAACCGTGCTCCTAAATTTTTGTCTGTGATCCTAAATTTTTGTAATTGGGAATTTTTTACGGTAATTGTTACCGTAGAGCCCTGCCTAATGTGATGAACTCTTGAAAAGAGAAACTAATATCTTCCTCTTCTCTCCACACCTTGTATGCTATTAAACATTAGTTATCGAAGGACAGAAAAGTGCACAGTGTCAATAAAAAGCATACATTTTAATTGGAGCCTGACAGGAGGTTGACAGAGCCTGAAAATAATAGAGATTAAAACACATCTTCAGTAGCCTGAATATTGTTTTTTCCCCAGGAGCCCACTCACTCAGACATGTACACACACACACACACACACACACACACACACACACACACACTCACAGACATCGAGAGAACACTGGCCGTGCTGTGAGATTGCTCATTTTATAATGGTATTGATCCATTGAATCACAGAAGTGCCTTTCAGATGTAATCAGCAAGATAAGTGCTTTAGATTTCAGTCATGAAGCTGTGGGTTTAAGAGTGTGTCGGGGAAGATTAGACAATATGTCATAGTGGTTTAATATCGCTTTACCAAAATTCTCCATATTGGTAAAACAGCTCTTATGGATTTGAGCAGAATGATGTAGTGTTGTGTATTATGTGATAGTATATAGTGGTGCACTCCTGAATCTAAACAAAGCTGCCCCATGTGTCATATCACTGAGATATCCACATGGCTGTCCTTTGTGTGTAAGACAACATAAGAAACATGTGAGTTGGTTGGTCATGGAGTTGATACACTAGGGCTTTGTTCTATGAAACGTGCCCTATACATGATTAGCCTGATTATGTTACAGAGTAGTGACACGTTTTACAAATCTAGAATGCTATTTTTCCACTCTACATGCATACCACCTGACTATTTCATTTTTCACTTGTTCTTCTCTTCCCAAACGCTCTCAAGCTTGTCATCAACAGGGCAAATATAATTCAATCACAACTCAAACTCAAGACACCAAAGAAAGCACATTTTTCAGCGCTGGTTTGAACTGGCTTGGCCAGATTTGCCTTATTGACCCTGTGTGCCTCTTGCGTGAGCTCCTGTGCGTGTCTGATAGGAAGGATTACTGTAGCTATCACAAAGAAAATGGCCCTGTCCGTCAAGCCTTCCAAGTTTTCGAATGACCGATGGAAGCTAAGGTGTCTGGATGCTGAAACTGCTTCTGAGCTAGAAACGGGATTTTCACACAACCATGAAATCATGAAACCCCAATTTAGACCTAATTCTTTGGCGGCCTTTCTTTATGTTCAAAGGAAGGCAGGATGGGAACATCATCTTGCTGCTTTGTCGCAGGCGGCTGGATGGATGTGAGGGAGGAGACGAGAAAAAAAAGGCGGGGTGAGGGTGGAATTACAGAAGGTGAAATGAGTCTAGTGGAGACCTTGAGATGTGAGTGGGATGATGGGGGCTTTACATCAAACGTTGACCCAATCAGGCTGTGTCTTTCATGGGCGCTGGGTCTTATCACTCCTGCAATAGCTTGTTAACCATTGGGGTAGATAGTAAGAATGTGAGTAGATGGGTTTTGTGCCTGAATAGGTGATTTGTTATCATGCAGACAGCCAGTGTTTTGACAGCATCATCTAATGGTCCTGTCTCCAAGGTCTGCTTCCCCATTGCTCATCTGAATAGTCTTCCTATGGAGAAAATCATGAATGTATACTCTGTCTATTGAATAATTGACCATCTCACCTCCAGTTTCTCTTATGATATTGCTCACTGTATCGGCAGCTCAGAAATATAGTATGGACAGCTCAGTGCCCTTCCATGTCAAGACCATGCCATTTTTTTTTTTTCCTATAATCCCATTGTTTCCAGTTCAATGTCCGTTGCTAGCCAGCAATCAGAAGGCCATGTGTAGGCTTCATCCCATCCAGCTACATTTAAATGATGACTTGCAGCAGTATTCCATTGTGATTTTGGTCATTTCTTTTCGGACTGACGCTGATGAGCCTCTCTGTTTGTCTCCTGGTCCTCTGTCAGTGTCTCCTTCTGCCATTGTTGGCCGAAGATTTCAGCCATCATCCCGCATCGCAGGTACAGCTCAGGGAAAAGGTCAGGAGCGTAGGTCAGCCCTCCTCCCGGCCGCACGATAAACCCCCGGTCCCCGAACAAAAGACTTCTCCATCTGGGGTTTGAATAATGATGCCATGTTCATGCTGAACTACGTTCTGTGTCCGAGTGATAAGGCAGATATAGATAGAGCCGCTCAAGAGCTCAGCTCAAGAGCCGAGCAGCATTGCCCACGTCATCCCCACTACTTTGCCCATGCTTAATAATTGATGCTGTCAATCAGTTATCATCAGCATCCAGCTTTTTGTGCTGTTGTCAAAATCACTATAGTGTGCTACATGCATAGTGTTGGGAATCCAGTAGAATGATTACAAGAGCTCGATTTCTCAAGACAATAGAGCTAATGAACAGAGTGGTGTACTGAATAACGCCTGACGTAAAGGTTTCTTTTAACTCAGCAGTAAAAAATACATCAGATGTGCTTCATTTTACTATAAAGCCATCAGCTAAGCTTTGTTTGTAGTAGGTATGGGGTCTGTTACTTTCACTTTTAGATATTACTCTGAGCTACATTCATACTGTTTCATCTATGTGGCTGACCAATACTAACTAAGGCAGCCAGACGCACAGTATTATACAGGTTTTGTTTTTTTTGTTTTTTTATGTTCTTACCAGTTAAACCATTATAAAAATGGACAATGGTGCAAAAGAAAATCATTGTTATTCCATTGTGACTTTGGAAGGTCTAAATGAAGTTCTTGACACATGTTAAAGTGGAAAATTATTAAGTTACCTCAAAAATTCACTAAAAGAATGAAAGTAAAAGTACAAGAAAGATTCACAAAAGAAAAAGACGTGTGCCTCAAATCACGTGACGGTAAATGAATGCCTCTTTCGTCAATGGAAAATGGGAACTTTAGCTAAGGCTAACTAAAAACAGCTTTATTCCTAATCTCTCAAGTGTTAGCTATCATGATAATGCAGTGCAGAAATGTAGGGATGTTTGAAAATGCACTGAATAGAAAGTAGAGATTTTTCTTTTGAAATGAAGGAAGTAAAAGTCAAAAGTATTAGCCGAAGACCTAAGACGTAAGTACAGGAACAAGTCACACGGTTCAGAAACTGATCACAGTTACTGTAAAGTCATATTATAACAGTAGAAAACTGTACTTTGATTATGAAGGGAAAATGTGCTGAAGACAAAAAGCGTTTATATTAATGGTTGGAAAACTGAAAGTGAAGCCCATATATTGCTACTGATTACAGTAAGACGTCTGTAAATTTAATTATACATTTGTCTCATTATTTTTTATCTGTTTTCACTACAATCTCATTTTTTAAAATTGCTTTTCTTTCTCTTTGTGTCTTTAGTTTTTCATTTTTGCTCCTTGCATTGTTTTCTGTTACTCACAATAGTCCTTCAGCTCCAGACCTCATACATCTGGCACATGCCACAATGAGGGATGGAACTTGTGCACAATAGTCATTTGTTTGGAGCCTCCTGATGGACACGCTCTCTTGACAGGGTGAAAAGGTGACAAGGGATGTGAGGATTGGGGAATTAGTGCAGGGTTAAACAGAGTATTTTGAGGGGGAAAGGAAGCACACACCCTCATTACACATAGACAGAGTCCAAGGTTCATCAGTGAAATGTGACTGAAAGTACAGTAGTGCATAGTCCCAGTGTTGAAAGAATGTATGAAAGAAATGCAACTGCTGTAATGATCTGAGCAGTTGTTTATTTACATTGAGTAAGGAATCAATGAAAGGATGGTGTGATATGGAGGTACTAACTTGAAATTTATGCGAAAATGATTTTCCAATAACATGTCCTGAACTGTTTTATTCCTCTTATATCACAGCAATTTATCAACAATTGCATATTTGACAAAAAAAAAAAATTTAAATGATAATTTTTTATCTATAATTTTGATCCATTTACAGTTACATTTAACTTTGTGGAACGTCTGCAATACAAATTAGTTGAGAGATTCTGGCATGTTTCAGTTTGACTATATTGCAAGTAGGACATCAAATCTTTTAACAGTTCGTATACACTGTTCTTAGCTCAGGAGTTTTACATGCTTGTTTAAAAGCCGTGAAAGTAAAGCGAATTAGCAGAGTGGCTGAACTCATAATTGCATAATTGCAATCTTTACAAATCACCCAAGACATCTGCACCCAGTGATGAACAAGCATGCCTCTGGTTAATTAATTAGCCTTCACTCACTATGATGCCATCAGCATGATAGAACGCAGTCAAATGTGACGACAATAAAGCACATTTTAAATTTGAAAGCGTGAAATTATTTAAAACTATTGCCAGATAATTTTGCCAATTTCAAGCACTTATATTTAGAAGGAAGCTATAATATTTGCCAATATAATAAGATCATGTTAGGTTGAAATTACAAAAAAAAATTTAAAAATTCGTAATTAGACTAAAATAAGCTTTGTAATTTTGTATCTAATAAGAAATATTTGTTAGAGTTGCCAGTATTCAAGATATTTTCACTTATGTTTCACAAGATCTCATTTTTTGAATAACATTTACATTTTTTAAGTGTTTAGCTGTAATT
>JANDJT010000012.1:7219928-7231714 GCA_024331685.1 Stegophilus panzeri
GACGTAATGACGTGTGCCGTTAATCGATCTATGTTCTATAACATGTAAAACAGGAACATGAAAGGAATATTCTAAAACCAAATCATATTGTCTTATTCAGAATAAGGTCAATAATTAGATTACTGCTGTCCATGTAAACGTAGTCATAAATAGATAGATAGACAGACAGACAGACTGATTGATTGATTGATCCCAGAGGGATAGTCACAAAAAATAGTCACAAACATTTAGGAATAGATATAATAATTTTATACCTGGTTTATTGCAATTTTATAATAGGAAATACTAGATAAATTTGATTACATTAAAGATATTTTCACTTGTTAAGATGGCATGTTTTGCAGTGCATTGAATAGATTGTTTTAGAAATTATTTATGAATGATTCTCATCAAATTATAGTACTGCAGTAGATGCCTTTTTTTTTTTGCAGTGTGTGATTAAACGCTCTAACAGACAACTCCTATTCATCTAACAGCTACTCTAACATTACCAATGTTAGTGATAATCACGATGATGTAATGTGTTTTCACACCCAGTGAGCAACTGCCACTGTTGTCTATTCCTGGATCAGTAAATACTTAAAGGTGTTTTTAGTTTATAGGACTTGTGATGGTGGCATGGTGGTGCAGTGAGTGGGTAGCATTGCCATCTCACCATTTCAGAGTTTCCAGTTCAATCTTGAGTTCAGCTTACTGTGCAGAGTTTTGCACGTTCCTCCTGAGCAGGTTTTCTCAGGGTTCTTCCACCCAAAAACATGCCAGCACTGTCTACTCTACAGATTGGTGATTAGAAATTGTTCCTATGTTTGCAAATGTGTGTGCACGGTGGCCTGTGATGGAAAGGCGTCCCATTCACTTACATTTCAGTCATTTGGCAGACGATTTTGTCTGAACTGCCTTGAATCTGAGCTTGAATCAGTCACAGCTTGGTAGTACCTGGATTCAAATTCACAACCTTCCGATCCTAGGATAGGCTCCGGATCCACCACGACCCTGACCTGGATAAAGGTCATTAGTGAAGAATGTATGCATTGCTTTTGACAACTTGTACGGTATATGACTAAAAGACATAAAAAAAGGCATTTTTTCATGTCTTTTGATCATCTTTGTGCTCACAGGAGACTGCTTAATAGAGAAATGCTTTTAATTACAAACCATAAAATGCATTCATTCAGCCAGCACAAGTACAGCATACGCATTTGATTATTAAAGCAAAACTTTTGCTGTATTTAAATGTAGATTTAAATCGTTTTGATGTCAAAATTGAGAAACAAGAAACAAACTGACAAAATAGCTAAGATCTGGCCAGCTAACTGTTGCTTGTTAAACCGAGCCCTTAACACAGAAACTAGTTTAAATCTCATTTTCATAATATTATGACATGTCTATATAAAATCATGTAGCTGAACGCTGCAGTTCCCACATTGTCATCAGCCAGAGAGAGCTAGGGCCAACTTATTGAACTTGGATATAAGTAATAAACTGTATTATCGTAGTTGGTAGTAAAGCAACACTTATGTCTGTATTTGTAATCGAGCGATATATACATGACCTGTGAAGTTAAAGACACACTTCTACTGAATTCAGCACATGTCCTACTTTATCATTTGAACATATTTTATGTGTACCTCCTCACAGGTAAACATCTGTGGGTATGGATGTCTGTTCACTTCAAGTGCTCTTCACGTTTCTTAGTCGATTAGGAATTGTATTCGTTTACCATGTCCAACATGTACAGTACAACATCAGTGTTTAGCTTTTAGTCATTTTCATGACCACACAACTGTAAATCAGAGCAAAAAAGAGGCAAATCTTGAAAAGCACATTGCGCCTCAGATCTATGGGAAGAAAGCTAAAGTGTACATTATATTTTAAACTAATGGTGTTATTTTAGAGGTTCACTGGCAAGTCATGACACTACCATTTCCTGAGCCAGCTGGCGTACGGTGAGTTTTTCCATCCACTGCTGCATGCATCATCTGAACGAGTGCTCTGAGCCAGTTCATCTACTGGCATGGGAAAGTGGATCACCATGTCAGTCTGAAAGCCTATTTTAAAGTAAAGCGAGGAGATGACTCCCAGCTGTGAGTCAGCTTTGCATTTTACACCATTCAGGTCAGCTGTTTATAACTTTTTGAAATGTTTTGAAAAAGCAAACTGTAAAGCTCAGTTTTGCAGTCAAGTCTCCATCAGTGACCAGTTGATAACTTCAACAAAATAGAGTTCATGTGAAAACTATAATGAATTTCCTGTTTACACAATTGCACTTTTTGACCATGTGGTACACAGTTATGGAAGGGATTTATTTATATTTGCAGTATTCGTTGTCACCCAGATGAGGATGGGTTCCATTTTGAGTCTGGTTCCTCTCAAGGTTTGTTCCTCATGTGCTCTCAAGGAGTTTTTCCTTGTCACCGTCACCTCTGGCTTGCTCATTATGGAGAAATTTATGAATTTATATATTTAAAAATTATTTCCTAAATTTGTATATATCTGTAAATATGCATTTTATTGCCTTTAGTAATTGTTATTTGCATGGTAATAGTAAGCTATAAAATGGGATTACAATGTCAAAAGGAATAAATGTAATATATGGGTAATATATATAATTACTCTTTTGACTTTTTAAGGGAGAAATATGTTTCTAATGTGGAAAAATTCATTTATTCATCTACAGTAAGCTCTTTACCCTGGTCAGGGTCTTGGTGGATCCTGGGACCACGCACACATGCATTCACACACTTATTCACACCTATGGGATATTTAGCATAGCCAGTCCACCTACAAGCATGTGGGAAGTTGGAAGAAACTGGAGAACCCATACAAAACCCCATGGAACATACAAAACACTACACAGACCATAACCTGGGCTCAGGATTGAACCAACATTACAATTCACAAAAACAAATTTCCAAATGAAACTACATATTTTAAGAACATCTTTGGTTTTCGTCGTTGATCTGCCTTCAAACGAGGACAAAAGATCAAAAGCATTCAAATGTTTTAATGTTCCTGGAAAACTTGAACATTTGGCAGATAAATAATAATAATTTAATATATAAGACATAGAATGCACTCGGAATTATTATCATTATTGTGGAAACCTTTGATCTGTTGCTAGCAGTTAAAATATTAATCAAATAATCTGCTACTCATGGATATTTCAGCCCCTCCATATGACATCCTGCTGTACTGAAAGCCCCGTTGTTCTTCAGAGTAATCAGCAGCTACCTCCTGATGCCCCTCCTTCATAAAGGGGGTTGTTTGGTGCTCATGTGGCTTTGTTCTCGCTGTTTGACCCCTGTAGGCTGGAGGCTATAGTCTGGGTCAGGCTGCTGTGACGAGAGCTCTTGTACAGTGCAGTTCAGACAGAGCAAATGCGGTGGAAGGTCAGGTTACATTACAAATCTCGATCCTATCCTAGTCCTGCATTAAGGGCACTAAAAGGAACATGGACTGTATCAAGAGACACATGGTAATCATTGACCCTTTAAATTTAAATCACTGCATGTTATCATGGATATTCATCTCAGCTTTGATGTAGTACAGTACAAGTCAAGTATTTTAGGTGTTAATATGTTACCTCTAACCATCCAAGCATTAAACAATGCCTAGAGGCCCTTCATCTGAAGTATGCGTATTCACATAGTCCCTATACTGAAGGAGCTTTGTGGTGCGTAATTAATCTTATTTCATGATTGTATGATTTCCATTGAGGTTTCATGCTGAGGTGAACAAACTATCCAATAAAGCCCCCTGTCTTGCACTTGGTTACATTTATACCTGGCACCTGATGCCCAGATCATCCCATGACAGATAACTAACCTCACTCACATGTGTACTGTAGCTAATTCTGAATACCCACAACTCCCACAGTAGAGGTTGCTAAGCATTTTAATTGCATCCAAATGGGGACATGAATGCTGCTCATATAGCTGAGATGCATTTTCCACACTCCTCTAAACCATAGCATGCAGATTGCATTAAGGTTTATTTTAGACTGGTGAGAATTTGCATGGTTGAATATGTTCGGTAGACACAATACAGAATATACAATTCGTTCGGTAGTTTCTTTCTTTCTTTCTTTTTCGTCTCAAAGCTCATGTTGTGTAGTTTCTGATATCTGCTCAAGGTTAGTACAGAAATAGTTCTAATGGAGCATAGGGGTGGGGCTAGAAGCACCGCTCATTGCTGAATGGTTATACATAGCACATCACTCAACATGCAAACAAACACAATTTAAATTTCTGAATGACTTCATGGAGGTTTTTAGTGGGTCATTGATTGGCCGTACATTTTTTTTATTTTTGTGTTGCCATATGTTCATCAACAAAGGGTGGACTTTAAAATCATTTCATTTCGTCGGTTGGAATGTTTTCATTTTGCCATTGCCAAAATTGACGAAACTGTCATCAACATGTCGTAATGATAATTACAATAATTTGGTTGCAGTATAAGCAGGCTAAACCAAATGGACAATCAGCCAGTGTTAGTCCAAGCATATGCTGCAATCGACTAAAACTCGTAACTCCGAGGCAAATGGAAGGCATCAGGAGTCTCCATCTCAGAGGCTCTACCCACATACAACATAGCATCTGACACCAAGCATCAGAATCTTGAACGTCTGATTGACTTTCACACTTTCGTACACTATATTCTGGTGAGAAAGCAAACCCTTTAACATTAGGACACAGTAAGAAATAGTGACTGGATTTAAAAACACATTATGGCATCCCATTTTTAAAGGTTATTCCAGAGTTTTGTTGGAGACAGTGGTTAAATAAGATACCCTCGCATGTTTACTAGTCAATAGTTTGTTATTTTCAATGTCACTCAAATAGCGTCATCCTGTTAACATTTGGTGCCCTGAGATTGACTGGCGCTCCATCCAGGGTGTGTTCTGGATCCAGCACCACCCTGACCAGGATAAAGCACTTGGAGGTGCAGTCACTAAAGATGAAAGAAAGACTGAATGTTAAAGTTGATTAAACATAATCATTTTTGATTAAACATACTAGACTCTTTAGTGATACCCAGAAGTCTATCTTGCAAGACTAAGCTCTATTTAAAATATATGCGTTAATGATGAGGAAGTTGCATTTACTGTCCTCATTGTCACTGTTCCTGTTGTCTAAAACCCCAGGTTCTCCTGGTTCTTGTTTGGGTCTGTCCTTGTTTTTTTAAACATGCGGCAGGAATAGTGTCAAGACATGGATCCTAATCATTATAATCAGATCTATGTTCTCTCGCCAAGAAATGAAGAAACCTCGAAACATTTTTCATGTACTATGGACTCCATTAATAACTCACTGATGGTCAATCATGATCATCTTAGGATTCACTCTCATTGATGTGACACTCTCATGGCAGTTGTTTAAAACACTGTTCAGCTATTTGGCATCAAACTAGCCCTGCAGTTTTCTCCTGGCTGGTTCTGTACATGTGGTTGGAATAACTTCAATCCGACATATCAAGCCTCTGATGTTACTGTTTGTTTTGCAGGCTTTTATCATATCTTATGGCTGATATGGCACTTGTAGCATCAATAGCTGCTTAATCAGCACTGCAGGCTGTAAATGTGAGAAGGGTGTGTGGATCCGGCTGGCTGATATTGTATCTGTCAGAATCATTCAGCCTGGAGGCAGGAATGGGTTAACGAGTTAGAGTCCGGCCTTTATCTGCAGAATGCTGAGCCATGGTGGCCGGTACCATGACAACCACAGAGAAGGAGAGGGGGAGAAAGGAGGAGAGAGAAAGTGATGGGGCGAGAGACAGGCCAAAAAAAGTAGACAGGAAAATGGGTGAAAAAGAAATTACAATCTAAAACATAACATTAGAGTGTACAAAGATGATGATGATGAGAGAGAGAGAGCGAGAGAGAGAGAGAGAGAGAGAGAGAGGCGGGTAGGTGGGTGCCACCAGCTTATTACACCGTGTCACCAGAGTATTGCATCAGTCCAACAGAGACGCTCACATTGCACGATGACATCACTCGGTTTGGAGGATGGGAGGAGAGACTGATAAGCTCTAAAAGGGAGAGGGGGGGGTGTCGTATCTCCACCTCTCACTTTGGCAGAGTCATTAACACATTGGTGTCAGTTTTAAGGCTGTCCTGTAGCATGTGTACTCTGCCTAGTCATGCCTATTCCCGCATATTTTAATTCTCGGTGCATGGTTGCATCCAGACGAATGTACGGAAATTTGTGCGGAGAAGAAAAGCGAAGAGAAACTTCCAGACAGTACGCTTAATCGTTTAACTCAAATCGGAGCGTACATTATCCGAGACACATGACTCCTCCTGGGGAGTGCAGCCATAAGAGCCCATTAGTGTAGCTCAGTGGAAAAATACTGGCTGAGACTAAGTCACGCTTGAAAGTGTGTCTGATAATAAAGAATTTTTTTTTTTTTTTTTTTTTTTTGAATTTGTAATGCCTGCTTGGTCTGTAATGTGCTTTCAGGCAGATGGGTTCCAGGCTTGTCATGTGAACCCATCATTTAGTGTCTCACCTCTAATGGGAGAGTCTGTGCAAATGCAATCTATACCATATTCTGGGAAGCCATGGTGGCTGTTATCTATATGTTCTTACAAGGCATGTTTTACATGTTTCTTAGACAGAATTCAAATTTGCTATGGCAGCAAAAATAGAAGTGAAAGGAAGCTTAAGTTTGGGGTTACCGGGGCAGGCTGTGCTGTTCTCGTGTGTTACTTTATGGAGGATACAGCTTTAAGACTCATCTATATCTCTTCAGATATCATTTGCTACCAGGAACTTGGAGGAAGATAGTGTACAGCTTAGACTGGCAGTTTCTTATGCTGTGTTACCAAACAAAGAAAGAGAGAGATAGAGTGAGAGAGACAGTGACGAAAGGAGCAGCCTGGATCTGATGAGCTCAGCAAAAAAGTGAAAAGGCGATCTCTCTCACCATGTAATTTATAACAGCATGGGACCAATTTCCCCTAGCCTTTTCAGCTGGAGAGCGATAGCACTGCCTTCTTTTAGGTTTCAGAAACTTTATGAATTATGCATCAGATAGACAGTGCTTACACAACAGCCACAGTAGTGTGTATCTTTACTACTTGACTTCTGCCGTAGAACAATCTGTTCACATCCAAACTAAAACTGTACACTTGAGCTACTAAGGACACAGGGAAAAAAATATGACCGTGCCTGAGGCTACTGTATAATCTCTATAATCAGATCTTTTCATCAAGTAAGGCTTTAAGGGTTTGTAAACAAAACTTCAACCTGTTTGCAACAACTTGTCCATACAGCAACTTAGGGAGGCAGAGTTAGGCTGAGGCGTAGAAACAACTTGTATTATTATAATGATACAGCCAGAGAGCCGGTGCTGTGTTTACATTAGCATTAGTCTGTGTTGAAGTTTCGATGCAGCTATCATGTGATCGTCCTTAAGCTCATTATTCATGTGACAGAATTTTCTGATCTGAACACCATGCAAGAGTCATGCAATACTCATGCAACACAGAACTTTTATTTTAAACATCTTTTGGGATTGTTGCACAAGGATGCATTATGGATGTTGATGTGGAAGAAAACCTGGCGTTGTTGAACTTCACACTTGATACTTAGCACCTAACTAGCTACCTGTTACTAACTAATCACTAACTAACTAATAACTAACTAATCACATATTGACATTTCAAGTTTGCAAAATGTACAGTATGTAATTAATAGCGTATACAGTACTGCACAAAAGTCTTAGGCACACTTTAATGGCTTCTACATTATCGAGTCAGTACAAAAACATTTTAGATTCCTAAACATTAGTTTTCCCGCACAAAATTAAATGTTACTGAAAAATGTTTGTATGTCAGTAAAGAAAGCAGCATATTACATATGAGACCACTTTTTAGACAAAAAACATATAAATAAAAAAGTGTTTTATTCCTCTTATTGCAGGTTGTAAAACGTCTACAAAATAAGTTACTTCCTGATATTACTTACAGTATGTTATAGCAGTTAAAAACAGCTGTTCTCTCTCCAGCCATCTTTTTTTCCCCTCTCAAACAAAAAAAGCAGTACTCTGTCCTGATGACTAGCCTAAATACACATCTCCTTACATAAAACCTCACCATATCAAATGCATATGTTTTCATTTGCCTTGCTTTATAGGAACATATTTGAGTATTTAATTATATATATATTATCTTGCTTAATCAGTCTTCTGTCCATTGATAACATTCTCACAGCTTCATATGGATCTGTGACTGGTTTCTATGGCCTATGTACTCAAATTGTGTGTGTGACTTCAGTGTAAAGGGAATTACCATATGGTTTAACCTCAAGAGATGTGTAATTTAAACAGAACGCTCTCCCCAAACTCATTAGTAAGGAACATTCTTATGTAATATTATTTTACTTATTATTATTATTATTATTATTATTATTATTATTATTATTATTATTTTATTTGAGTCTTAATTTGGTGGCTGTTAAACCAATAGGTGTATGCCCAGGTTAATTTTAAATGCAGTTTGTGAATATAGTTTAGGTACAATAGGTTTCCACTGGGAGTCATTGTTTCAGATCCATCTGTCAACACAGAACCGAGGCACAGTTAGTGACAATTAAACAAGTTTGACACACTTGATAAGAAATGCCTGTGGCAGGCAGAAGCCATCTGGCTGGTCCTCTGAGTGTTGAATTAAATAGATGCTCTTAATGTTATGTTGAGATCTCTACATGATGGGGAAGATGGACATCCTTATCCATGAAGGTTCACAGATTTGACAGATGAGAATAAAAAAGAGGACAAGACAGGCAAATCAATGTCCACTCCCAGCACTTACTTTCAAAAATCTCCTGTTAATGAGACTTTTATTGAAGCAGTTCTTATTTACAGTGCATGCAGGGTCAAATGTATTACATAGGAAACATTTAAGAAAAAAAAAAAAAAAAAGAAAGCCTCGTGGTAATCAAATTTTCAATGTAATTTTGACCATTTCTTTCCACTTAGTTTTTGGATTATTTTTGGAGTGGATATTGCGTCGTTAAGTTTTCATATAACACCGTGGACGAAAAGGCTTTACAATGAAACAGCTGTAATACACAGCTTTTAATTTTATACCAAGAAGTGTATGGTTGTAAAGAAAAAAGGAAAGAAACAAATGAGTAATAGTTATGATGTTGGATAAAATGGTGGGATTTTTGACTGGATAAACCTGAAATGTACTGCATTAAAACCTCTGTCATTGTCCTGCCCATTTAGAGCTAGCTGTATTACAAATCTTTATATATATAGATAGATAGATATAGATGTAGATGTAGAAATACATCATTTAATCAAAAATACGTCTGGCTATCTATTCATCTTTCCATGTTGAATTTGTGCAAAGACTCCAAGTCAAAATCCTGAATTACATTTTTACTCTGTACCCATGTCCTCCCCCTTTCTCCTATGTTCCTCTTAGTAACGGTTGGACCAATCAGAGTTTAAGTTCAGCTTTTCTCGCATGTTCATGCATGTTCATTGGCTCCTGAGAAACACGCGGCTCTCAAAAAAAATGTATGCAAATTCCTACTTTGGCAATGGACCCAGAGAAACGGTGCTTCTGATTGGCTGCCTGCCGACTTTGGAGTCTGCGCACTGAGTAGCGCTTGAGCATGGCACGTCGCTCGGGCTCGGGCGACACCATCAAGCCTAGGAGAGAGGGGTGTTACAATATGATGTCACTTGTAATTGAAGTATCGCTGAAATAAAATCTTAACTAAAAACCAAGAGACTAAATGTAGTGTAAATACTAACGCCAGAAAAATTCTGTATAAAATCCATAATATTGATTAGAACGAGTGTGGCGTAGTGCAGTCACCCTGCACGATTTTCTTACATCGTGTCAACCCCCGTTCTGTGCCTAAAGAATGGTTGGTCCCGCATGAAGTGAAAGGTTTGCTGTGAGAGCACTTGAAATGAAAGAATTAACCGTTTAGTCTTGATGGGAGCTCAGTGGATTGTAGAGCTGGTATCTACTTTCTGTTCTGTTTCGTAACATGTTGAAATTTCAGGACGTAACGTTATATTGCTGAAAAGCCTGGCGTTATATCACGTTTAATTACAGCAGCTTTGTAGTCTGAAGCGGGCTTTCAGATTTGGAGAATTGAAAAATATCAAATTGAGCTCGCGCGCCAGGTCGAGTCGAGTCTAGGGTAGCTAACGTTAGCTTGCAGGATTAAATCAAAGACTAGCACTTCGAATTTGTGTCTTCATTTATTATTATTATTATTATTATTATTTTAATGTTTTGACGAGGGTAAAGTGTCATTCATCACTGGAGTGCAACAATGTACAATACAGTGTGGAATACAGAGAAAGACGATGCCGAGCCGAGGGATGATTTGATGATGCCATATTCCACAGAATTGATATTTTACATAGAGATGGACCAACCTCCAGGTGAGCACCCTGACACCCTGAATCTCCCTGCTGAGAGATTACATAACGCACTGACATTCAAAAAAGAAAGAGTTTTAATCTTCTGTAGCTGTAGGGAATGTAATGCAACAGTCCTGAGTCAGTGCAGCTTGGGATAAAGACAAAACCCTGGCTCTAAATGCTAACAAGCGCACAGCTTTGTTGCCTTTCTTTTCAACTTTCTCTCTCTCTCTCTCTCTCTCTCTCTCTCTCTCTCTCAGAGAGCAGTCTTTTGTACGCCATCTCTAACCAGGTCATAACCGGCTTCTCATCACAGACTCTCTCACACTGCACTCTGCATTTCCTCACATGCAGCTCGGTTCAATGCAACACTTGAGCACTGAGTTATTATTATTATTATTATTATTATTATTATTATTTACCTTTGTCTGCTTTAGCAACACCTGCACTGACAGTAACCCAGTGACATCACTGTGTGTGTGTGTGTGTGTGTGTGTGGAGGGGGGGATGGATGGACTGTGCTGAATAATGGACTGCTGTTCACCTTTTGAATGTGAAGTAGACGTGTGCTTGTCTTTGCATATTGAAATAGAAAGACACCTCTACAATAGGTGTAGTTCAGGCAGGTGAGTGTCCTCCAGCCCCCTCCATTTGCATAAAATCCTTGAAATGACACCAGGAGGTTTGTGGGGATCTGCTTTGTTAAGATTTTATCTAATCATAGGGAATTATAATATGACAGTGAGTCAAACTTCTTTTGTTTTGTTGAAAACTTCTTTTGTTTTGTTTTGAGTGTACGTTGTGTATTGCAAATATGTGTCACAAGAGTGTATTGTTTTTGTTGTTGTTTTTTACATAGGCTAATCGCCATTTCATTCAGTGCCAGTGTTCCAGTGCTTAACAAGTCTCCGGATTCATCTAGGAAAAAAAATAGATTCGGTCTACTTTATATCATCTTATAACTACAAAGTGATTTATATAATAATAATTACAATGTTATTCATATAATAACTACAGACAGTGGATTGTGTGATAGTTACAGACAGAGTGTTTCATATAATAACTACAAAGTGACTAATATAATAATTACGGACAAAGTGGTTCATATAATAACTACAAAATGATATAATAATAATAACAGACAGTGGTTCATGTGATAACTACAGACAAAATGGTTCGTACAATAATAACTACAGACAAAATGGTTCATATAATAATTACAGACAAAATGGTTCATATAATAACTACAGACAAAATGGTTCATATAATAATAACTACAGACAAAATGGTTCATATAACTATAAAGTAACTCATATAATAATAACTACAGACAAAATGGTTCATATAATAATAATTACAGACAAAATGGTTCATATAATAATAATTACAGACAA
>JANDJT010000012.1:7231814-7251468 GCA_024331685.1 Stegophilus panzeri
ATAATAATTACAGACAAAATGGTTCATATAATAATAACTACAGACAAAATGGTTCATATAATAACTACAGACAAAATGGTTCATATAATAATTACAGACAAAATGGTTCATATAATAATAACTACAGACAAAATGGTTCATATAACTATAAAGTGACTCATATAATAATAATAATAATAATAATAATAATAATAATAATAATAATAACTAGAGACAAAATGGTTCATATAATAACTACAAAGTTCAAGTGATATTTACAAAGTGATTCATATAATTATAACTACATACAAAGTTTTTCATATAATAACTACAGGCAAATTGATTCATATAATAATAATAATAATAATAATAATAATAACAACTACAAATTGATTCATATAATAATAATAATAATAATAATAACTACAAAGTGATTCATATAATAATAATAATAATAATAATAATAATAATAATAACTACAAAGTGATTCATATAATAATAATAATTACAAAGTGATTCATACAGTAATAGTTACAGACAAATTGATTCATATAATGATAACTGCAGACAAAGTGGTTCAAAGTGAGTGTTGTCTTGTCTGACAGTGTGAGTATTAGTAACCGTAAACTACATATCTTTTAAGATAGATTTTTGTTTTGTTTGTTTTGGGGTTTTTTTACTCGTGTAGAATGACTGCTTGACTTCTTCACCTAGAGTTATTTTCATAATTTTACTTCTTTGTTTTTAGCCAATTCTTTCAGCTTGTGTTCATTGCACTTAATAGTGGCTTCCACACTCTTCCGGACCTTCTGACATCCGTGCCTGGAACGTTCCTGAGCTTTGTTTCTTTAGTGTTAGCTATGCAAAGCCCTGTTTCAGTTCAGTGCTCTCTCTCTCTCTCTCTCGCTCTCTCTCTCTCTCTCTCTCTCTCTCTCTCTCTCTCTCTCTCTCTCATATGCAGGTCTCAGGCCAGTGTAATATATTAAACATGACTTTGACAGCGTTTTACAGCCGTTCACAATGATGTCATAGACTCGAGCCTGGACCCCATTCAGGAGCCAGAGGCACAGCTGACAATGGCTCGTTAATCCGGACCGTTAATTCTTGATGGGATGATTCCTGTAATAAAGGCTCAGATGACTCTTTGCAGGCAGAATGCGTGAAAAGAGTCAGTGTCTGACTTGAGCGAGCGGGAGCTGTAATTTTATTCCAACATCGGTCATAGGGTTTGGGTTATGATTTTGCCCAAACAAAGCACAAGCTGTGTGAAATAGGGCTGAGCAATATATCGTTTGTTCATCATTATCACCGTAACGATTGCATTTTTACTACTGATGTTGCAGAATCGTGACATATAAACCGAGTTTCCCGAGTTTTCTTTGGATGTTCTCCACAGAAATCGAGATCCAGTTCATTTTTTGGTCATGGTTTCTTCAGTATGTTTTCATTTATTGTAAGATACAATTGCAGCATGCTGTACACCTCTACTGTGAAATTACCTAGGGAGTCAAGATCACGTCATTTAAAAAAAATAAAATTTAAAAAAAAAAAAACCATTGTCTGGATACTTTAGGTTAAATATGCCAGTACAGTGAATTTCAGCATAGCCCAGGTTTGCCCAGGATTTCCATCCTGCCTTTAAAAGATAAACTCTCTTTTTTTCTTTTTTTTTTTTTTTTTCTTTTTTTTTGGTGCAACTTCTTATTTTTGTGTGTTTTTCCCCCCTGATAGAGCTTTGCTAGATTGAATCAGGCTTCAGCGTTGTGGCAGGTAGAATTATGAACTGAATAGCGGTTCGATTGTGCTGCCGCTGGAATGAATGAGCACGACTGAGCACAATCAGTCCACACATTCATCTTATCTCCTGCTCTAATGTCAAGACGTGCTGGTTTAGGGTGAGCGAGAGAGCTTTACGAACACTCTCTCTCTCACCTTTCTCTTTTCCACCGCACAAAGCCTGGCGAATATCATTTCAGTGTACTTGGCCTCTTTGTCATCCTCTGGCCAGCTGTCTTGATGCTAGTTCTGGGACCTGAGGACAGAGAACCCCATGGCCCAGGGGACCTTGGAGAGGAAGGGGTGCAGAAAGAGGCTCCTAGTGCAGATGTTCATTAGAATATTTAAGTGAAATGTAAAAGGCTCAGGAGTTCAGCGAGACCGTTGGCGACTGTGTGCGCTGTCTGTGTCACTCAGAGCAAAGACGGCGGACGCTTTGTTCCTTTGCGCCGCACAATGAGCACAGGTGCTACGCCGCCCCCGAGGGAACCTGCACTTCGGATCGAAGGCAGTGGCGACTCGCAGCGCCAAATGTGTCCGAGAGAGTGGGAGGTGTTTTATTTTCGTCCCAGGACACAGAGTAGGGCGGTTGAGCAGACCGAAGTGTCTCACTCACTGAATGGAAAATTAACACTTATTTCCTCTGTCTTTGAGACTGATTTTATTTATTTATTTATTTATTTATTTATTTATTTATTTTAAAGAGATCATTTCAATTGCGTGTGAACTCAAAGATGTGTCGTCGTGGAAGGACATGCTGAGCAGCCGTTGTCTTTTTCCTCTCTGTCTTTTACATAATTACTCAGCTTAGCACTGCACTATTTTGAATCAAGTGTGTTTGTGAAATCCCACAATGCACTGCTGTAGCTCCTAATGTACACTAGGATAACCATAATGCCCAGAAAAAGGAATAGGGCACCGTTTCGGACAGGAACTTTCTGACTCTTACTCACCGCACGTTGACGTAAAAGGACATTTTTGGAGGCACAAAGAAGTGACAGTTGTTTAAATGCGACGTTACGTTGTTTTCTTTACTCCTTTCTGGAGTTTCCATGTAGGCCGTTTGAGATGAGGGGCACAAAGTTGCACCGTGTGTGTGTCTACATTTGTGTCTCATTCCTTTCTGGGAGGAGCGTGTCTCTCCTCCTTCTCCCTCACCATTCCCCTGAGCGTTCTCTCTCTCCCTCTCTCTTTCTCTCTCTCTCTCCCACATATGGTCATAACCCCCCCCCCCCCCCCAAACCGCGTTCCCATTGGCTGCAGCCGACGTCTCCATTCAGAGGGTTTAAGGCAGCAGCGTCTGAATTTAGGAGCAGGGATTTTCCCTCTGGCTTCAGTCTGAGAGCCACAACGCAGGCGAGGGTGGAGAGAGAGGGAGAGAGAGAGGGAGGGAGAGTGTGTGTGTGTGTGTGTGTGAGAGAAAGAGAGGACCCGTGTCCCAGGCAGCTGAGCGCACTCCGTACGCATGCAGCTGAAAGAGGAAGCAGTGGAGGAAGGTAAGCGTGCTGTCGTCTTTAAGCTTTTCTTCGTATTTCACGGCTGTCGCGTCTTCTCCGTCTTCTTTGAAATCGTCCTGCAGGGAGACAAAGGACGCTCCGCGATGATTAGCGTGTCCTTTTGTGCGCCGAATCATGACACTTGATGCGAACTGGACGTGCGCTGGAGTTGACAGCGGCCTCAGCTTGATCCTCTTGAATTAAATATCTGCATTTTTTTTTTTTTTTTTTTTTTTTAATTCTCTGGATAAATAAAAGTATTGCTAAAAGAATTGATGGTACGTTTGCGAGAGAGTAGGATGAACACGACTGGCTGTTGACCGAAGCGTGTGATTGTAACGCGCACGCTCTATTTGGCTCATACAGCGCTCCATATTTTTGTTGTCAGACCCCCTGTTCACGCTGTTTTACGAATTTTGGATTCGGACTGGGACGTAGCAGTCTTGGTTTGACGGCCGTTACTCGCTGTCAAGATGCCTTTCTTATGCTAATGCCTCTGCACATTCCGCACAAACTGTGTGTGTGTGTGTGTGTGTGCGCGCACGACTGTTTACTTTGCATCCTATGGAGTTGGGTGGTTTCTACAATAAATACAATTTTGCGCCCCCTCCCCAGTCTCTTTTTATATATATGTGTGTATGTATGCATGGAAAGGCACACTGGTAGCATGTCATGTCGTGTTGAGCATCCTGTCAGCGATGCGAGTCGCAGTTAATAAGAGAGAGCAGAGTTCACTCCTCGACGTGTCCTTTGTTCCGAGCCGCACTCCTGGAACGTATCATCGCTCACTTTTCATTATTCCGCTTTGTTTTATTGTGTCCGCCTGTCCTGTCCTGTCCTGTCCTCATGTGTGACTTGAAAATGTAGTGAGAGCGCGAGAGAGAATACGCTTTGTTTGTTTTTGCGTTTCGGGGAAAGGGAGAGTTGTGCGAAGTTGTGGGTGTAATTTTATTGCGCCGTTTAACGGACAGGAAACGCGATAACAACGTGAGGACACTTTGTCGAGTGTGCAGACTATTGTGTAGCACACCTTATTGTCATTCGTAGTAGCAGAAGGGATCCAAGTGTGGCATGAGAAGTGTTTCGTTTTGCAGCCCACCCCTTTCTTTTCTACTGGGTGTCAAATCATTTAAAGATAGGGGGGTGTGTGTGTGTGTGTGGGGACAGAGTTGGTCCCGCACTTGCAGAAAGAGCTGACCATGGAAAACTGTAGGCAGGAATGTGAGGTTTCAGCTCCGCTGGTGCACCTGCCTTTTGGCCTCTTTTTGTGTGTGTGTGTAAAACCCACAGAGGCATTTCCTTTCCTCATGGCAGTGTGCCGCCCTGCTACTGTAGCCCTCAATGGACCTTTGTGGCTACATCCCTCAGCAAATCCCTCAGCCCTCTGACTGATCTGCATGGGTGTTACACACACACACAGGTAACCTTTGTAGACCTTTTGTTTTGTATTTAAAAGAGATGCTCAGCTGATCTGATAACAAAAGGAACTTAAATCATACATGATGCACAAAAGCTGCTTTCAGAATCTGTAACCAGCTCCAAGACCAGCTGACCGGTTACCTCCCAGCTTCTGATGGCGAGAAAGTGCACCGAGAGGCCACCTTCTCACTCTCCCCTTTTTCTGCACTGCACTGTACGTCTATTTCTCGCTCTCTTTTCCTCACCTGGCTTCCTGCCTTCCCCCGTCTCTTGTCTGACTGAAAGGTGTGTGTGTGTGTGTGTGTGTGTGTGTGTGAGTGTGAGAGAGAGAGAGAGGGGGGTGGGGACGTGCACCTGCAGAAGCTCAGGTTGGACATGACGTGTCTGTTAAGCCAGCTCCTCTGTGACTGGTCTGTGCTCCTCACCCCACCGGGTTAAAGTGGGAGCAAGTCCCGCCCTGGTGTGTGTGTGTGAGTGTGTGTGTGTGTGTGTGTGTGTGTGTGTGTCCGCTCTAACTCACTCCACACTTCCCAAAACTGCAGCACTGATTTTAATTAATCATGCCGTCAAAGAACACCATTCATACTCCCTTCTTCCTTCTTCCACTCCTGCTGAAGCTGATTTTAAAACCCCCGCAGCTCGAAGAATGACGTCTCTTACAGTGCAACACATCAAGGGAACTGGAGACAAGTTTAGTTTTGTTGTTCTAGTTAATGTTGGTGGTACATTTTCAACATTCATACAGGGTTTTTCTTTTTTTTATCTCTCTCTCTGTTCAGTTTCTACAGGCAGAGATATTTCCCTGTCTGGTTTTATTTTAGCGACTCTCCGTGTGTGTACAGGATACTCGGACAATCCAGGACGTGGCCATCCCCTTTTTTTTCTTTTTTTTTTTTTTTTTTTCTTTTTTTCTTTTTTTTTTTTTTTAAAGCCCTCACCGTTTCTTCCATCCTTTGTTTAATACATAACAAACCCCCTCGGTGAGGATGGTGGCACCCTTACGGATGCTTTCCACCGCTCTGTGTGGGAATCACACAGCGCATGTTGAATAACCGCTCTTGCTCGAGCTGCATGTCTGCGCAGTTCTGCTCTCCGATTCGTACGTGTCGGCATTCCACCCGAGTCCGCCGCGTTTGATGTTTTCCCCCTCGCGAAAAGGGGCCAGAGAGCGTCTTTTGATTTTCACTTAAAAGGCCGCTGCAGCCGCTCTGGGCACGTGGTGGACGGACGTTGCGGGTGCGGTGCTGCATGTTAGGCTTCAGACTGGGTCAGGAGAAGTTTAGTTTGGCTTGGCGTGAGGGTTGCGCCGAACACTGCGCCCTCTGTGAGTTAAAGCTCGGGCTTGTTTTTCCCCCCTGCTCCCTCAAAGTCGGTAACTCTTCCTTGCCAGCTGCACCTGGCCTGGTGCAGGTTGCCAAAGCCACTACACACGCACACCTCAACCTGGCCTCGCTCACAAAACACACACACACACCACAAGCATCGGCAGCTTTTTATCTTTAAAGCAACCTCAGTCACAGGGCTATACACCACCTCTGGCTCAGGATAATTACATTGAAATTGCTCTCCATCAGACGATATATAGCTGCTTTGCATGCCGTTAGCCGCCGTTCTGTAGCTGCCTCGTTTAGCTGCGTCCTGAATTGATGACCCTAGGATCGGAGAGGTCTAGAAGCTCAATGCCAGCGGACGACGGATGAGCTGGGCATAGAGGAATAAGCCCTGGGGCGAGAGAAAGAGAGAGGAGACACTAAGATTTGTGGTCTGATTGGACCATGATGAAGAGCTGTTCACGTTTGACCTCCTCTCTGGAAAGCGCCGTGAGCGTTCGAGCTTCGTTGTCCTGTGAGCTGTTAAAATGTGTTTGGTCCAAAACAGAGAACGCACGGTGCCAGTCACGTTCTCATTCAAGAGCAGTCAGGCCTTTTTATTTACTACAAATGAAACACTTGACAGCCAACATAAGTGTAGTGCGGGTGGGTGTGTGTGTGTGTGTGTGTGTTTTTAGCTTGTGTAAGTTTAGCAGGTATTGATCATTCAGCATTATATAATAACCGCTTTAGCAGTTTATGTACGATCCACCATAGTTAATTTTTCCTAATTAGCATGTTTCAGGGTATCTCTATAATACAAATCTGCCAGGACACAAACCGATGCAGCGGGACTTGAGCGATCTCACGCATGTCGGAGCGACGATGTTGCATGGCTGCGATCATCTGTCATGATCGTCAAGCAAGCTTTGTTCACTAACGGAGTCATAACCGAACTAAGTGTTGCCAATCATGTGTTTCTCGACCGCAGGCTCCTTATATCAGTGTTCATGATTTGCACAGATGGGACCTCCTTGGCATTAAAAGGCTGCGTTATAGGGTTATAAAAAGCAGTAAATTGAATGTGCTGATACCTGCAGAAACCCTGCTTTAGCGAAGTGTGTGTTTTAATGAGAAATAGCCTTGCCCTGTTTTTATTTTGGTGATGTTATGGCTTTCAGGTCTCTGGGTCTGGTTAATCTAGCTGGCTTTTTTTTTTTTTTTTTTTAAAGAAGAATTGTTGCTCTGTCCACAGTGACTGCTCACATTTAGATTCTCACGGCAGCAGCACATGACCGCGGGCCAGCTGTTTTGTGTTTCGTCTCGTTCTTTCTTTTCTTTTTTTTTTTTAATTAGTAACAGACTTCTGTTTTGACAGTTGACTCGCTCGATAATCTTTAAGGAGACTCGCTTTTGATATTTGCATACGGTGGTGGTTTCTAAACCGCTCTGTGCTGGGATAGTAAAGCTCCGTTTCTCTCTCTCTCGCAGCTCTTCCTCCGAAGCCGGCCAAACCCATGACTCCTGTGAACAGTAACGGTGTGAAGGAGGCCGCAGGGAGCTCGTTGCAGGAAGCCGAATGGTACTGGGGAGACATATCAAGGTAAGAAGCGTGTCTCTACGCACGCCCGCACTGTGAACGCACACACGTTTCAGTTATTCACCCAGCCACGTCAGGTGATGGGAGTCATGAGATCCCCCCGCGGATGAGATAAAAGGCCCGGCAGGTTTCCACGGCGTAAGCGTTCCCCTCTGTGTGAAGAAGAAACATTCCCAGCCCGTTTCCCTCCTCCTTCGTCTCTCTCGGCACGGTGCTGCGTCATCCGCTTCACTCTGCTCACACCTCTCTCATATAGCAGCGCACACGCCTGCTCTTTGTTAACAGAACAAATCTCGCGGCTACCGGATGGAACTGGATATTTCTTTTTCCTCTTTTTTTTTTTTTTTTCATGAGCAAAACCTCTTATTAATTTATTTTATTCCACTCTTCCTCCCTCACATAGCTGTGATTATGGCCACGACAGCCTGGCAGCTGCTCTAGATTAAATCAACAACTGAGAGAGGGGGGGAAAAAACAGAGAGGTGCATTTTAGTCAGATAGAGTAGGGATAGAAGAAGCTTAAATCTCCCGAAATGTCAAACAGCTTGGCGAGTCCATAAAACTCTCAGGTTTTAGCAGATTAGAGGGCTGCTTATTGACCGGCTTTATCCCCAAAATGCAGCTAAGGTGCTCGAAGAGTCAGGCGGACACCCGAGACCGCTGCAGATCCCCGTTAAACACGCACCGAGGTGAAGGACTCCATGCAAGCCTCGAGCTTCTTTTGATTTGACCTGAAATCCTAGCTATTTTCAGAGCGTGACTCGTTTCGCAGGTAAAATTAGACGCGACCAGTCAGATCTGGCATTTAGTAGCGTATTCGTTCCTAGTGTGTGTGCAGCTCTTAATGCTAGCATGTAACATTAGGCTATGGATATATTCGGCAGCTTATGGCTTAATGGCTCGTGTCTGAAAATCCTTTTACACTTAAAGTTCGTGGTGGTATAGACTTTCGAGGCACATTAAAATCATCATACTAATGCACTCCGAGTGGAGTGGTGTGTGACAGAAGTCCATCGTTAATGCAAAATCCATCCGGCCTTGTGTCCATGCTCTGATTCCTCAAACGATCTGAAGCTTGCGCTGTCTAATGTCCACTGTACTCTAAAATAGGGCGGCATATCTGCATCGTGCCAAAAATACACGGGGCCACAAGCCCCTGACTGCAGACTGTATTTTTAAAAAAAAGTTGATAAAGGATTAAAGTTTACTCCTCACTGCTGCTGCTGAGGTAGGAGCGATAGCGTCTTTACCTCAGACGCCCACAGCAGGATAAATATAACCCCCTCCCTCCCGAGAGCACTGGATCTGAGGTCAGCTGAACAACTTCATGATCGAGACGACCAGAGAGAGCCCAGACAGGGACGAAAGACTACGAGTGAAAGAAGACGAGACCTCGATTTTGCAATCTTTGGGCTGTTTTTGAACCTTATGTTCTGTCAAGGTCAGAAGGTTTTTACCAAAAGAGGAACAAGGCCTGGTCACTGATTTGCTAATAGCTGAATGAAGATACAATAATACTGTTGTTTCAAAGTATAGAACATAAGGATTAATACATCAAACTGTGTGTGTGTGAGAGAGAGAGAGAGAAAGTGTAAGAAAATGTCAGTTAATGAGTAGAAGTCTAAATTTTAGGAAAAGTAAAAGCTACCTGTAACCCTTACCTTTACCTGTTCCTTTGTTTGTGAAGTTTTCAGGGATGTCATATTAGATGCCTCTAATCTGACCATCCTTCTGTCTCCTTGTCGCTATCCAGGGAAGAGGTGAACGATAAACTGCGAGACATGCCAGACGGGACCTTCCTGGTACGGGACGCCTCGACTAAAATGCAGGGAGATTACACGCTAACTTTAAGGTGAGCACTGTTTTAAGTGTTTAAGCTCTAGGTTGTGATGTTCTCGTTTGAATTCCTCGTCTAATTCAAGAGCATTCGTCCCTTTAGGAAAGGCGGCAACAATAAGCTAATAAAGATCTACCACCGTGACGGCAAGTACGGTTTCTCAGACCCGCTTACCTTCAGTTCGGTGGTGGAGCTCATCAGTCACTACAGACACGAGTCTCTGGCTCAGTACAACACGAAACTGGACGTCAAGCTCATGTACCCCATCTCCCGCTACCAGCAGGTACAAGCACTGCACACCTCTCTCACTTCGCCTACCTGTCTCACGATGCTGTTTGCACCCCATTCCCCCCCACGCTTGTTCTGAGACTCTGGTCAGCGAACGCTGCAGGTTGTTGCGTGTGAAAGTGCCAAAGCAGCAGGACGTTCACGGCATGAAATATTACCGTGCTTATTTGCCACTGCAGCGCACTCCATAAATAATTGCACACACTCATGATGTCGAAAGGCCATCCAGGCATTTATTCCTCGAACACACACACCCCCCCGCCCCCCTTTCCCCCACATCGCCGTGTGTCTCTAATGCACTCACATGGCAACTGTTATTTAGAAAGTACCACAAAAATACACTTTAATTGTTGGTTTTTATTAATTATTCCTACAAGGAAAGAGCTCTAGTCTGTGAGTAAATTTCATACGGTTTTATTTTCTTCACTAACACGTCTTCCAACTGCCTCTCTGTCTCTCAGGATCAGCTGGTAAAAGAAGACAACATTGATGCTGTGGGGAAGAAACTCCAGGAATATCACAATCAATATCAGGAAAAGAGCAAAGAGTATGACCGACTGTACGACGAGTACACAAAGACTTCGCAGGTATGTAAAATAAAGATCACAATAGCGTCAAACTGGTCCGTCTTAGTATATCCAGCCCCATTTGTTTAAACATAAAAGGCCGCACCACATGTGGTACTCTCAGCTTGGAGAAAATAACCAGTAGCCGCTTTTTTGCACTTCTTTTGTATTGTAAATGAAACATCAAGATAGCACTAGTGGTACATACCAATGGCGTACTTCCATATTCATTGTTCACATACTGTGCACTACACGCTCCTTTGGGACAGGGTTTAGCATGAGCGGACGGTACACGTCACGTGCTCTGTTCGTCGGAGCAGCGTTTCAGTGCTGAGAAGCCAATTTGTGTCAGTATAGAGTGCATTGATTTTCTTTTGCCTTCGATCGCAGGAGATCCAAATGAAGCGCACGGCAATAGAAGCCTTCAACGAGACCATCAAGATATTCGAAGAGCAATGTCACACGCAGGAGCGCTACAGCAAGGAATATATCGAGCGCTTCCGCAGAGAGGGCAACGACAAAGAAATCGAAAGGTACACACTCGTTTGGAATACTCATTGGTCTTCTGGTCCTAATTCCAGCAAAGGTCACTGGAAATCCCATATAGACCAGACCTACATGCGAATAGAACACTTTTTGCTTTTCTGCTAGGATAATGATGAACTACGCCAAGCTCAAATCGCGACTAGGGGAGATCCACGAAAGCAAAATCCGCCTGGAGCAGGACCTGAAGACACAAGCGCTGGACAACAGGGAGACAGACAAAAAGATGAATAGCTTAAAGCCAGATCTTATCCAGCTGAGGAAAATCCGAGATCAGTATCTTGTGTAAGTGGCTGTTTTTATTTCATGCAGAGCAGGGCGTGTTTTTTTGTGTGTGTGTGTGTGTGTGTGTGTGTGTGTGTGTGTGTGTATGTGTGAGTTTTTCCCTCGTCAGTCATTTCTGTCTTCCTTCCTCACAGCTGGCTCAATCACAAAGGCGTACGTCAGAAACGAATAAATGACTGGCTGGGCATCAAAAACGAGAACACAGACGAGTAAGTTCATAAGAAGAACTTTTTTTCCCCTCCTTTTCCTTTTATTTTTACATTTCTCTTGAGTCATTATTAGAGCTGACTGCGAATTCACTTCACCGGCCTTTTCTGCAGCTTGCTCGCTAAATAGAAACAAGACGTCCTGCGTCGTCCGTGTCGGTTATTCACTGCTAGAAAACTGTAACTCCTGTCAGTCTCTTACCATGTTCTGCCTTTTTTTTTCTTTTTTTGGGGGGGTCCAGTACTTACTTCGTCAGCGAAGAGGACGAGAACCTGCCACACTACGATGAGAAGAGTTGGTTCGTTGGGGACCTGAACCGCACACAGGCTGAGGATCTTCTGCTGGGCAAGCCAGACGGAGCCTTCCTCATCCGCGAGAGCAGCAAGAAGGGCTGTTACGCCTGCTCTGTAGTGTGAGTAGCATTCGCATTTCTAAGTTTCTGAGCTACTGAACAACAGTCTAGTAACATTGACGGGCCCAAGCCAGTCAGGTCGATCGATTTGATTGACATATCATTAGTGGTGGGAAAATGATGGGGGTGGGAATCATCATCATCTGAGCAGTGAGTGTGATTTCATCAAATACAGCATGTTCCTGAGTCAACATCCAAGAACATGTCGCTCCTAAAATCACATTCCTTTAAAAACCAGGCACAGCTGCACGATGTCATCAGTGTGCGCCGATCAGCGATCCAGCTTTTTCGGACAGGAAAGTTTTATCATGTAGCTCTAGGGTTGTCACGGTACCAATACCAATCAGGAAGCTGACTGAGGTGTTTAGTAGAGTAGAAGTTACACACAGCAGTGATGAGTCATTTACACAAGAAAACTAATTTAACAAGGAACACTGTGATGCAAATAAAACTGGAGTACAATAAGCAGTGTTTTGTTTGCGGGAACAAGAAGTTCTGTCTCTAATATCTGCATCAGATCACGGTCCAGCCTTTTATATCTGACTAAAGTCAGTGATGTATACAGTGAATCAACTGGCCTTGTCTTTTTAATGACCTGAACTTATCTCCGCTCCATCTCTTTCTTCTTTATGCAGTGTGGACGGAGAAGTGAAGCACTGTGTGATCTACAGCACGCCGCGCGGTTTCGGCTTCGCTGAGCCATACAACCTGTACAGCACTCTGAAAGACCTTGTTCTGCACTATCACCAGACCTCGCTGGTCCAGCACAACGACTCGCTCAACGTGCGCCTGGCCTACCCCGTCTACGCACAGATGCCCTCAGGCCCACGCAGATGAGGCCCCGCCCACTCCAACACACACACACACACGTCCCTACAAACAAAACAAAATCCAACACGACAAACACTTGCTGCAGCACACACACACACAGACACACAGACACACACGTACACACACGTCAGCCACCTTCGGAGTTCTATATTTTTACTAGAACAATTTGGAGGGCATTCTTTCTAAAGACTGCTTGATTTGCACAAGGAAGTTTTAAATGTTTGTGAATGTGAAAAAAGACAGAAGGAAGCAGAAGAGGCGAGTTTCAGGTGACCCACGCTGCTACCTAAACTCCAGCTGGGACTTTTTACATGCTTCTTGATTTAAAGCTTTTTTTTTCTTTTCCATGGTCATTCGTTTGTTCATTTTTATCCCTTTGTCCCGTCCTCCTTTACTAAGTGCAAGGCAGGAAAATATGTTTGGTTCTTCTCTCTTTTTCTCTCTCTTTCCCTCTCTCTCATTGTGTGTATGCTGAAAAGGCAAATGTATGTAGCAAACAGACGCCTGACACTTTCCAGAGTGTTGCTCACA
Source organism: Stegophilus panzeri (assembly GCA_024331685.1). NCBI lineage: Eukaryota > Metazoa > Chordata > Actinopteri > Siluriformes > Trichomycteridae > Stegophilus > Stegophilus panzeri. The sequence continues at coordinate 7,244,895 of JANDJT010000012.1, forward strand.
GTAACTGCTGCTGAACAAGGGATTGTGGGAGGGAATGGAACAGGACAGGGGGGTAGGGTGGGCTGGGGGACAAGTTGAGAGGGCACAAGTGAAAATATGTCTTAGTCTTAAACAAAACAAGCTTGCTTTTATATGTTAGAGGGGAGCTGTTTGATTTTTTTTGTTTTGTTTTGTTTGCTTTTCTTGCTGGATCTGATCTGTTTTTGGTTTTGTTTTTTTAAACCTTTCTGAGCAGTTATGGTGTTACAGTCCAGTGCAGAGACCAAAGTTAGCATAGGGAGGAAGTTCCTTTATGATTTTTATTTTTAATTTTTTTTCTTTGTTCTGTTAATTTGCTTAATGAGAACGAGAGGAAAGTGTTATTTCACCCTAAAACCTAAGACTCGGTAACTAAAGCTCCAGACAGAAATAAAGATTATAGTTTTCTTGACTGGATTTTTTTTCTTCTTCTTCTTTTAATAAAACTGTCGTTGACTGACTTCTTTTCTTTTATTTTTTTTTTTATACATGACTCGTAGAATCACAAACAATGATGAGAATTTGATTAAAAATCGAGCCAGTCAAGGAAATCTCAAGTCATCTGCAGCTCTAGTTATTAAGTCCAAATGGGTTTTAGGGAAATGTCTCTAATGCCTGTGCTAATAAAACTGCAAACCACACATGAAATAGAGTTCGGGCCTGGGTCTTATGGTGAAACGCCAAGTTTTCCTACCAAAATGGATGTGAAGCACTTATTTGACATGATAAAATCCTGCAGTGGCACGATTTTTACACCAAATTAAAAGAGAAAAAAGCAGCAAGAAACACTATTTGATGTGTGGTTGTTTAAAATACTGAATCTCTGTTGATTGTTCAAAACAAAATGACTTGTTTATCTGTTCAGCTCTGAATGATTCGGCGTATGAGAAGCAGTGGGTCAGCGATGAGAAAGACTTGCTTAAGATGGCGAGATAAACACAAACTTGAGAGTGCAATCCAACACGTGTCTTGCTAACATGGAGGTCTGACAAAATAAGCTCTGAGCGATAATCACGTGCAACACGACCCCTTTTGGTGAAAAAAAAAAAAGCTTCTTTTTCTACCTGGTGCTTCTTATAATGAGTGAATGATTTCGTTGTCGAAAAGATAAACGGGCAACATTCGAACGTTTGGCTACTTGTTAGTGTTCACGTCGCACAATAAAACCTTTTCAGAAATCACGTCACAGCGAAATGCACAATATTCTGTGATTTATACTGGCCACATCATCTCTCATTCGCACTGGACTCGTGTCTTTCCCTGCTGCCCGTTCCGGTTATTGTGGGTTTTTTTTTTTTTTTTTTGGTCCACGCTCCTCTTTTAAAGCTAGATCAGCCTGATTTACTGGCGCTCGATTGCTTTTTGATGTCAGTTCTTACACACGGCATGGGCAGCTGAAGGAGCGTAACGCGCTTATTCCTCCTTTATAAACTCTATGCATTACGTCCACCTCTGTGTCACACTCGCTCCTCTATATTGTACTCCGCACCAGAGAGGTTGTGAAATGTTATTCACAAGTTTACGTACAAAAAAAAGGTCAAATGCACAGTCAGTATTCCTGTCCCCTCTGTTATATCAGGAGTTAGTGGTCATTCTAAGTGTCTGAACCCGGACGGCGAGGACGGGTCAGGTTGAGCAGAGCTGAAGGGACAGCAAGGCCGGCCACGGTTTAGCCGTGTCCTCGTCTAACGCAGCCAGCCGATCGCCGCTCCGTCGAGCGCGTGTGCGTGTGCTTTATCTGTCTTCCCTCTTCACGCCCCCGAGTGTACGGCTTCGAGATAAAAACCACATTCAGGCCCCGAGTCCTTGATAGAAGCCACATGTGCTCACAGCTTGTGACTTGAAGTTGGCCAGACAGTGAAGGATTCCTTTCCCTCTGTCCTCTACATTGCAGCCCTTCCTCTGCCTTGCACCATGGCAACTAGCTTAAGACCAATAGAGCTCCTTGTGACTGTGTCACGGCTCTCGCTAGGCTGTAATTGCTGAGGAAAGAGCAGCTTCCTAGTGCACGCTGGGAAATTTGGAGAATGACCAACGTCTCCACACGAACATCTCCAGACATCCACTTTTCAAACCCCTTCCCAACAAATACTTGATTTCCTCTTCTGCACTATGACCCCATACGCATCGTGGCGACCCTGTTCACGTGCAACAGGGTTCGCTTATTTTTTCGACTGTCTGTCAAACTTTTATAGATCAAAGATTCTATTTAGCGTCTCTATTATTTTTTGTTTGTTTGTTTTCCTCTTTTTCAAAGATGCAGATTGTCTAACCTGGGCCGCTGACAGGTCCGCTCTCTATTACTTGAACTATTGCATTGCTCACTGTTGAATGTCTTTATATTGCATATATACAAATATATTAAAGAAGAGGAAATCCCTTTTACGACAGCCGAGTTCAGAATATATGTAAACGCATTTATTCACAGACACGACTTCAAGTGTTTGGTTGTTTCTTAAAGGGGTTTGCTTTAATTGAAATACGACTGTTTATTGGATTCTGCTGTCCAATATTGCACACATCATATTGAAGAGACTTTATAGAACAACATTACAAGGCTGGCGACAGAGTGGGGGTTTTTCTGTGTGTGTGTGTCATACGACTCATCATGTTCGTACGTTTATTGAACAGTTGTTAAGGCTGAGTTGTAAACTTTTTCTTTTTTTATTCCTGGCCTTGAGACCAAAAATTGGAGTTTGGTTTGTTTTCTCCTAGTGTTGCTTTTGAGCGAATGCGTAGTTTTTTTTCTCTCCCCCAAGTGTTTGGTTTTTTTTTTTTTTGGTCTTGCTTCAATGAAAACTCAAGGTGATAGATATACTGGTGGGTTCTATTTTTATTTGTCTTATAAAAAGGATAAACTATTGTGAGTATGATTATTAATGGGGTTTGTCAACTCAGACTGGTGAAGAATCTGACAGTTTCAATAAAGGGGCAAAATCTTTCCTTTCAGAAACTATTTTACCCCTAAACCAGTTTAAGAATAAAACTGAGGTTCATCTTCTTTTTTTTTTTTTCTTCTTTTTTTCCTCCTACAATTTTATGAAGTGCTTGAATAGTGTAGTGTGCCATCAGTGTTCTCATTTCGACCGACATCTCGATGACACGCATCGCACCACCGAAATCCTGTTTGTCGCTCTTTTTCTCACATTCAGAAAAAGTTAAGCCTAGCTAGAAACCTGGATTTTCTCTCCTTTGGACACTTGTACAGAGAGAAAAGCAAGTATCTAGTGTATCTAGCAATTTGTGGTTTGTCTTAATAAAAAAAAAAAAAAAAAAAACAGCAAACAAACAAACACAACGTGATCATCATTCTCTGCAGGGCAGAAAAGCGGTGGGGTTCGTTGGCACTCTGTTCACACACTCCACAAAGCATGCAATATTTCATTTTTCTTTCCTAAAGGTTTCAGGGACAAAAACAAGCATTGCATATGGGGGTTCGTATGAAGGACATGTTTACCAGAGGGGAAAAAAATGCCTGTGCATTTTTTTAATTTTATTTATTTTGATTTTTTTTTTTTTTTTTAAAGCTGTGGGACAGGGATGTGGGGGTTGGGGTGGGGGGCTAAACTAAACAGAGTTAAAGAAAAACAGATTAACAGTGCATCACTTCAAAAGCTCAAAGGGTTTGGGCATGAACCAAAACCTCTCCACTCACCTCGAACTGTCCGAGTTGTGATTAGATCATCAGGCTTCGGTTGTTTCAAGACTGTTAACGCCACAATGTACGATTCTCTTGCCCTCTTGTGCAGTTCTGCAAAGTTTTATTTGCAGTCGGGTTCGAATATGTTGTGATTCTCATTGGGAGTCTTTTATGTTCTTACCACTACTGTCACATCATGACACCCAGCACAGCTTAATGGAGTAAAGCTTCTTATATTTAAATAAAGAAAAAAAGGAGAAAAAAAAACAAAACAGAATTTAAAAAGGAGAAGAAAAAAAAAAAAGAAAAAAAAAAAGGGCCCACTCTCCCTCCCACTTTGACATACCTACAAACCCAGCATGCTTCTTTGGTACTCTTGACTGTTGTTTTGTGTAAAAAAGAAAAAGTTTTTAAAAAAAAAAAAAAAAAGAAAAGAAAAGAAAGATGTTGAAACAAGAACTGTTATTTGTCTGTTTATGGTGTAGTCAGATATACATTTTTGATATCGCTTATTAAAAACACTGCTTTTTCAGCTGAAATAAGTTTGAACCCTGTGTTTCAGTGGACAACGCAAATATGATATTGTTCCTAAATACTGAGAACGAGGGGCCGCGTCAGCAATATCAAACCTGCCACAGGTTTCAACTTTTTTTTTCTCCCCACACTAATTTAATTTATCGATACGTCTCTGTATAACGACAGAATCTCCAGGAATCTACTAATACCTAGCTCTTGAAACGGCAACATTTTTACGAGTTGAATTTGAATACGCATGCTTCGGTGAATATTTGCCTAACACCAGCAGATATTTCTAGACTCAGCTTGAGCAATAAGCCGTTGACCCTGAAATCTAAATCACCGTATCCCACAATTCCAACACAAAAAATAACTAATAAGAAAAATCATTAAAAGCACGTACCGAACTCCACCAAATCTCTCCTGCACTACCTACACATGCATTTTTTTAACTCTTCGCCTCAGTCATCTCGTTCTGTTCGTTATATCTGTAGAACAAGAGTAGAAAATGTCCTCTTTCTCAGTATTTGAATATCATCCTTGCTACAGGCTTATCGATACTCCTCAGTTGTTTTCCCACCATATTTTCTTGTATCTGTTACAATAGTTTGTATTGGTTGTAGACTCTCCATTTGTTATGAGATGAACTCATGTATATTCTCAATGGAACTCCACAATATTCATTTCTCTTGCGGAATAAAGAAAATATTTTGTCCAAGCTTGTGCGCTTTGGTCTGGGTTTTTCAGGAGCTTTCTTCTCCTCCGGCTATGGAAATACACTGACGTGGTCATTTAGTGGTCTGCTTGTTAGATATGCAACGCAGGTTTCTGTGGAGAATTCACATTTGGCAGCTATGTGAATGATTTAGTTTCCACACTGAAATAATCGCCTATAAAATCTATAAATCTGTGTTAACGCCGTGTGGACGATCAATCATGAGAGAAATCAACTTTGAACATTTTCCTTTCATCTCGTCTCCTTATAACGTCTTAAAACATGAAGTGCATTGAAGACTATAACTAGAAGATTAAAGAACTCGCTTTATTTCGACTGAGAACTGTGTTATACAGTCAGGTCCGTAAGTATTTGGACAGGGACGCAATTTTCGTTCTTTCTTTTTTTCCCTCTGTACACTAACAGGGTGGATTTGAAATGAAGCAATCAAGATGTGATTGAAGTCTAGACTTTCAGCTTTAATTCAAGTGGTTTAACAAACCATTGCATTAACCGTTTTTTGTTGTTGTTGTTGTTGTTGTTTTTTTTAACAGAGTCCATCCATTTTCACAGGCTCAAAAGTAATTGGACAACCTAACAGTTATACATATTAGGATTATTTCTAATTCTTGGATGCAAATCTTTTGCTATGAATGACTGTATGAAGTCTGGAACCCATGGACATCACCAAATACTGAGGTTCCTCCCTTGAGATGCTTTGCCAGGTGAGATGTTGTAAAGGGGTGAAAGAATTCTGCCATCATCCACTTTAGTTTTCTTCCGTGGTCTTCCAGGCCTTTTGGTGTTGCTGAGCTCACCAGTGCATTCCTTCTTTTTAACAATGGCCTCCTTCACTTGGATCGACATCACTTTGGACTGCATATTGAGAGTTCCCATGAAAAGCTGCCAAATGCCAATTCAACACTTGGAAACAACTCCTTAATTTGTCATGAAATAACGAGGAAACAGGCCACACCTGGCCACGAAACGGCTTATCAGTCAATTGTCCAATTACTTTAAAGCCTGTGAAAATGCCTGCAAAAAAATAACACCCTTGAATTAAACCTGAAAGTCTGCACTTCAATCACATCTTCACTGCTTCATTTTTAATCCATTGTGGTGGTGTACAGAGGCAAAATTATGAAAATTGTGTCACTGTCCAAATACTTATGGACCTGACTGTATGTGACTATGTGTTTAAAGAATATGCATTTTAATGCAGTGCTATGGTTGTATTTAAAAAAAAAAAAAAAAAAAAAAAAAAAAAAAGCAGCTACACCTGATGTTTGACTGGTTAAAGTTTCTAACACATAGCTGGTTGATTTTTTTAAATTACATACGGTGCCCTCCACTAATATTGGCACCCTTGGTAAATATGAGCAAAGGCGGCTGTGAAAAATTGTTTTTATTGTTTAACCTTTTGATCTTTTGTTATAAAAAAAAAATCACAAAAATACTCTGTTCTCATGGATATCAAACAAATGCAAACACAACACAGGTTTATCAAAAAATTTAGTTTGTTAAATATAGGTGAGTTTGTTTTTGGATGAGAGTAGAGTAGAGACTTCGGATTGTAGTTTTGGAGACTTTCTGACCCCAAGACGCAGCTAATTTCTGCAATTCTCCAGCTGTGATCCTTGGAGATTTTTTGGCCACTCGAACCATCCTCTTCACAGTGCGTTGAG
>JANDJT010000012.1:7298708-7330730 GCA_024331685.1 Stegophilus panzeri
GTAGTTGTGCTCTTGGAGGAATTTTGGAAGGTCGGCCACTTCTGGGAAGGTTCACTACTGTGCCGAGTTTTTCCATTCGGAGATAATGGCTCTCACTGCGGTTCTTTGGAGTCCCAGAGCCTTTGAAATAGCTTTGTAACCCTTCCCTAGCTTAGACTTTGTTTTAATTTCTGAAAAAAATGAGTATGAGATATACACAAAAACAGAAGAAATCAGGATGGGGGCAAATACTTTTTTTTCACAGCACTGTACATTACAGCACAGTGAAATTCTTTTCAGAGCTCAGACTCAGCCATGCGGCCATACGGCGCCCCTGGAGCAGATCGGGTTAAGGGTCTTGCTCAGCAGTGGCAGCTTGGTGCTGCTGGGGCTTGAATCCCTGGCCTTCTGATCAATAACCCAGAGACTTAACCAATAAAGCCTTAAACACTCATTCCTCTCTTTTGTTTCTCTTTCTGAGAGACAGAGAGAGCCCAAGAGAGTCCATAGAGCAAAATTAGCCATGTCCTCATGGAAGGAGTGATGGTGTTACACTCTCTCCCCTGTCAATTGACACTAGCCAATCACGGGAATCCGTGAGCTCATGTTTGAGCTCCATGTCTGTTATGCCGTCCTGTGATGCAACATGAGCAGCCATTTGAAAAGTTGTGGTAGGTGGCTTCACATGTCTCAGAGGAAGCATGTGATAGCATTCACCCTCCCCAGTATGATAGTGGAGAGCTGGCTGGTGGGTGGGAATTGGCAAGTGAGCAAATTAGAGAGAAAAATGTGGGGGAAACAAACTGAACGAGCACAATTTCTATAAACATGTGATTTACCTTGCAGCTCAGACTACTATCAGAGCTGCTCATATAGAAACTTAACTTCTGACCAATCACATTCGAGAACAGCATTGTGAATTAAAAATAAAATAATGCACAAGTTATTATTTATAATGTACTGTATAATGCACAAGCATGAGAAATGTATAATCATAACCCAGGTAAGTGCTATTATATTGGATGGTGAATACAGTTTTGTCCTTCTAACAGTTGATTAACACTAAAGCTTTTCAGTCACTAATGATCCAGTACAGGAAATGAGGCAGCCATTACGAGCTTCCTACTGTACGCATTTCTTTTGTTCAGCCGTCTGTTGTGCATTAAAGTAATTGGATGAAACAATAAGCCATTCATTTCCTGGAAGGAACAGAGGATCATTCTATAGATATGCAAGATGAGTGCTATTAGTGTGAGATAAGGTCCTTAGCAGTGCAGGACAACAAAAGAGACAACAGAGCATGCTGGAAAAATGAGGGCAGGTAAAGGAGAAGTATGTAAAGGAGACAGGTCATATAGATAGCATTGCTGTATAGCATTACAAAGAGTGCGTGGATATGGGAAGGTAATTGAAGGAGGGACAAAGATAGAGAGCGTTAAAAAGACAAAAGGTGTGTATACGTATACAGAAGGCTGATAGAAAATCCACACGCAAACAGAAACAAAGGGGCATCGTTGTGTCAAAAAGAGGAGAGGAAGTGATGGAAAACTGTGGCGTCTCTCTGAGAAAGTCCTGATCAAAGCTTACCCCATTTTCATTCCTCTCTTCCCTTTGATGGATGTATTTTTAGAGTTACAGATCTCTCATGAGCACAAGATGAGCTGTATATCAAATATTCTGTGTAATCTGCCAGAACTGAGCCAAACTTCACTTTCTCTCTAAACTGATCACTGATATTCCATCACTGACTACTGACAAGAAAAAAAAAAAAGCACATCACTTCATCCCTTATTAAACATGCTCCATTTATTCAGTATTCTCTTATCCGTCTAAATAAGAAAACAAAGCAAAAAGCTTGTTCTTAAACACATGATCAACGGGCCAAATCAGAACGCCAGAAAAAGAGAAAAGAAAGAGAAACGAGAGAGCAAAATAAATCAAAAGAAGGAAAAAGTTTGGCTGCTACTCAGCGTGTTTGTCTAGAACTTTCATTAAGTGGTAGTATAGCTACTGCATTTCCTCACTCACTGTGCGTTGTGTGTATTTGCTGTGTGTACATTCACTGAGCACTTTATTAGGAACATCTGTACACCTACACATTCATGCAATTATCTAATCGGCCATTAGAGTGGCAGCCATGTAATGTGTAAAATCATGCAGATACAGCAGCTTCAGGTAATAATCACATCAACCATCAGAATTGGGGAAAAATGTGATCTCAGTGATTCTGGCTGTGCCATGATTGTTAGTGCCAGACAGGCTGGTTTGAGTATTTTTATAACTGGTGATCTCCTGAGATTTTCATACATAACAGTCTCTAGAGTTTACTCAGAATGGTGCAATAAAGAAAAAGCATCTGGAGAGCGGCAGTTCTGCAGACAGAAACACCTTATTTAGGAGAGAGGTCAACGGGGAACGGTCAGACTGGTTTAAGCTGACAGAAAGGCTACTGTAACTCAGATAACCACTCTGTACAATTGTGGTGAGCAGAAAAGCATCTCAGAATGCACAACACATCACAGCTTTTTGTGGACAGGCTACAAGAGCAGAAGACCACGGCAAGTTCCATTTCTGTCAGCTAAGCACAGAATGCAGAGCTCCGCCCCCCAGGTCAGCTACTCCCACCATCCCAGCATACAGACCGCTTTGTCAGGTGCTCCGAACTGGTTTTGAAGCAGGTGCAAACCTGGCCAGCAGGAGCCATCTCTGCTCCTCGGGAATGTTTTGAGCACAATGACTGGCACATGTTCACGGAGGCTGCAACCGACAGCGAATCCACCAACTTGGAAGAATACACGGCATCAGTAACCAGCTACATCAGCAAGTGCATTGATCACGTCAATGCCTCCATGACCATCACCACACGTTCCAATCAGAAGCCCTGGAGGACTGCGGAGATGGGTGCACTGCTGAGGAACCGAGACTCCGCCTTCCGGATAAGTGACAAGGTGGCCCTAAGAACAGTGAGAGCCAAACTGTCCTGGCCCAGCAGAGAGGCAACGCGCATACACGCCCAGAAAATCCACAGTCACTTCACAGACAGCGGCGACACGTGTGGCATGTTGCAGGGCATTCAGGCCATCAGCAACTACAGGACATCATCGCCCGCCTGTGACAGTGATGCCTCCCTTACAGCTGCACTGAACAGCTTCTACACTCGGGTTGAGGTGCAGAATGACGTGGCGGCGAAGAAGACTACATCTCCTACAAACGACCAAGTACTGTGTCTAACCACAGCTGCTGTGAGGAAAACTCTATACAGAGTCAACCCACGGAAAGCTGCTGGACCAGACAACATTCCTGGCAGAGTGCTCAGAGGATGTGCAGACCAGCTGGCAGATGTCCTCATTGACATCTTCAACATCTCCCTGAGCGGTGCAGTCATTCCAACATGCTTCAAGGCCAACTCCATTGACCCCATGCCGAAGAAGTCTTCAGTGTCCTACCTCAACAACTTCCGTCCCGTCGTACTCACAACGATCATCATGAAGTGCTTCGAGAGGCTCATAATGAGGCACATCAAGACCCTGTTTCCCCCCTGCTGACTCACGACTGTGCAGCAACGCACAGCTCGAATCACATCATCAAGTTCGCCAATGACATGACTGTGGGAGATCTCATCACCACGAACGACGAGTCAGCATACTGAAAAGAACTGCAGCGGCTAACGGACTGGTGCAGAGCCAACAACCTGTTTCTGAATGTGGACACTGAAATCAGCATCACATCCCAGTTGTTCTGATGTGGAGTGTGCAGCAGAATTACCAAAAAACACAATGCATTTTCACTGAAATTAACCTGACTTAAATTGTCTCAGTAAGGTATTGGGCCACCACGTGCCACCAAAACAACCCAGACGTGTTCAACTGGGTTGATATCTGCTGCTCAAAAGCCATAGCATATAATTTACCTTGTTTTCACACTCATCGAACCCTTCAGTGAGGCATTGGGCCCTGTAAATGAGGGCGGAGTCATCCTGGAAAAGACCATGCCTATCAGGATAGAAATGGTTCAACATGGGAGGTAGTTCATCAGTGAGAAGAGCGTGACGCTTCACTCTAAAAGGACAAACGGACGAAAAATAACGCGCCCCACGTGAATAACAGAGCCAGTTTTTATATTTTATTTTGCCACCTGTGTGTAGATGGCCTCAAATTTCAATCTAACAAGCTAAACATTCTCGAATTTTCTCCCTTGTAGATCTCATCAGCTCTGTAGTCTGCCTCTTTGTTCTCTTTTTTGGTCCTTTCTGCTTCTCACCACAAGGGGGCAATGGAAGAAACATCAAAAACCACAATACCTCAGTGGTTTTATATTATACATAGTCTCTCAATATTTATTAGGGGTTTTTGTTTTCCATGTGTTTGCATGCGTGTGAACATGTGTGAGAATAATTTATTTTCTTCAGCCCGGTAATCACAAGATTTAATTTACTACCCTTATCAAATTAAGCCTGTAGCAATGGCCTATTTCCTTCAAATACAATTAAATATGTAAATAAGTATACATATCCCCAAGACTTAAAGTCATACAGAGAATTTAAATGATTATAAAAGTGTTGGGGCTGTTTTCAATCAGCATAAGGGTTCAAAGCCAACCCACATTTTAACTGCCTTGAGTAGAGTGTGTGTTCTTGTGGTAATTATCTGCATCGTCCAGCCTAATAATGATGTAAAGTTATGTTTAAAACAGAAAACAAAACAGATGAATAACTAGACACTGATATTGAATCAAAACACAGCTGAGTCCATGGATACATAATTTAATCAAATGCTGCCCTCCTATGGCTTAATTTAGTAACTATCATTAAGATTTAAAGGGGACTGTTTAGCTTTCATGATCAGATTTCTTGTGGCAGGTGGAAAATGAAATATGGATAGAAGGATGCACCAGAGAAAAGCAGGATGCTATCAGCTCGGCACGGCTCATACAGGTACACATGTACCAGGAAAGAGATGATTTTAAAAATGTGGATGCATTTCTGAAGTAGAGAGCGAGACACAAGAGAACAAACTTTCTCTCACAAAAAGTTACACCTTCATTATGGCTAGTCAGCCGTCAGCCAGCGGCGCGAGTGGGATTTTCAGAAGCACAGAGCCGTGCTGAATTATTGATGAGCCTGCAGAGCCTGGCATAAACAGGCAACACACTCAACATTCCCGCCTGTTCTCATGCACAAACAAATGCACGGAACGCTGGGCATCAACATTTGATGGTTAGAGTGTGGCTTAAGGAGATGGGAGCTGTCCCTCCACTGAGAGAAGTGAATCCTCATGTTGAAAAGAGAAGCTGGAGCTGGGGAGTGTGCTCAAGGCAAACGCTGCGGCTCTGCTCCGATTGAGCTGTGTGTGACTGAGATCAATGCACACCCTCCCCACCCTCATCTTCCTGAAAAACCCAGATCAGAAATACAGCACAGTGAGAGAATGACTAACAAATAAGCACTGAATCTCAGAGGCCAAGCAGAATCTCTAGGAAGGCAACAGTACTGACTGGACTAGCAGTGTGTGTGTGTGTGTGTGTGTGTGTGTGTGTGTGTGGTGAAGTAGTGGAGCTCGACTCGAATGCAGGTGTGCAAGTGAACATGCATGTGAACATATGTTTATGCAGGTGTGTGTGTGTGTGTGTGTGTGTGTGTGTGTGTGTGTGTGTGTGTGAGTGTGTGTGAGAGAGGGGCTGCCCTTTTACCTCCCTTAAGGGTGCTGGTTTCAGCTGAATGTGGGATGGGATATTTTATCTCAGCCGAAGGTCCAATCAATCAGCACGACAGCGATGGAAACCCCCAGTGACTCGACTCCTTCTGCCCATCTACTGCCCCTCCAGTACACACCATTACTGAGCACCAAACCCATTACAGAGTACTAAAACAAACACACACACACACACACACACACACACACACACACACATAGTTCTCAGGAAATCTGACATCAAGACAAGATCAAATGCCTTCTGATTATTATTGGTTTTTTGTTTACATTTTAATTACATTTAATGAAGACTATATAAGATTACATTGTTTCCTATAATTAATGAATCTACCCTACTAGAATATAAATTGGTTCTTCAAAGGAAATGATAGTTCTATGCAAAACCTGGTCAAAATTTAGTCTTTTTTTTTTCTAGCTAAATGCCAAATTTGACAGAAAATGATGAACACGCGTAAATATATCATTCCACTCTTTGTTTGGGAACGTGGACGATTTTTTAAAAAAAACGCAGCCCCTGCCAAAGTCGAAAAAAGTCCAACTTTTCAGTGATGTCGAGCGCTTTAACCTCTCAACCAATCACGGAACAAGTGAGAAAAACAAACATGGATGACAAAGTGCTGGTGAAAATTCCGTGTTGTTAGCGTGTGAATATAAGGAAATTTCTGATTACGTTGAAACAAAAAAACTGCCAACATTCCAACTTCGCAATATAATATTTCAAAAATATATATAATTGCTAAATAAACATCTCAGCCCATGAACTGTAACTGGCTCTGATTACTCCAGTGGAAACGCTACTGAAATTTCTCAGTTCCTGAAACAGTTCCTGGAAACTGAAAATGTTTCTGCAGTGGAGACGTAGCAACGTAAAGATAAAAAGATGAATATGGGGCACAAATGTGTTTTTAGCGATCTGGGATAACAAGATACTTGTAAATTAAATCCACAGGCAGATGTGCACAGCTGCAGTCCTGGAGATCCAGAGCCAGGCACAGTTTGGTGATTTATCTGCTGGAACACACCTTCTAACCCTGATTATTATCCGGTGAGCTGAATCAGGCGTCTTTGATCATTAAACTCGGCCGGACTCCGGCCCGCCAGCACTGGAGTTGTGCATTGCATGTCCGAAGGGATGTTTATTAGCAGAACTTATTTTCCAAACAATATGAAATATGCACAATTAGCGCAGTAGTACAGTATACAGATACTCATAAATGATTCAGGCCCAGCTCACTAATGACTGCATAATGAGCTGATGAGTTACTGGTGGAATAAAAACATGCTTAAGGAAACGTTACTCTATAGAGAGTCTATCAAAACAGCATAGTGGCGGCGTGAGGAGGAGGAGGGCAGGCAGGAGCGCTCTCAGCTTCAGTTACATTCACTGAAAAGCTTCTGACTGAAATTAAAATGTGTAGCTCATTTGTGCCATCTACAATGAAACAGTCAGAGATTTAGCTCAGTAACAATGTTCCAGTTGTTTAGACGACTCAAGCATGAAGACACTAATACAAGTCTGTTTTCCCTGAAAAGTAAAGAGAGGACATTCCAGGATTATAGGAATTAAAAAAATAGATAACCGTGTCTTCTAGTAAATGACGTTTTTTCAGGTGCTAGCTGGTCAGAAGTTGAAAGATGGATTGCACCTACCATATCAGTATCCATTCATTCCTTTTCAGTACTGTTTATCCTACACAAGGTCGCAGGGAGCCTGGAGCCTATCCCAGGGGACAAGGTGGGGGGACACCCTGGACGGGGTGCTAACCCAACAAAGGAGACAATCGCGCACACTCGCATTCACACACTACGGACAATTTAGAGATGCCAATCAATGTACAATGCATGTTTTTGGACTGAGGGAGGAAATCGGAGAACATGCAAACTCCTCACACACAGGGCGGAGGCGGGAATCGAACTCCCAGTCCCGGTTGCTACCAGGTCAGTATACTTTTATTGAATCAAATATGTAGATGTATATGTAATTAGAAAAAAACCTGAAACAAATTATAAATACATGTAACTTCATAAGAACGTCCTACAGATAGACAAGTGCAAGCGATCACTATAAGAGTGGTGGTGTAGAATTTTTAGTGTGACTTTTGTAGGTTATTCAAATAAAATAGCCAAAAAAAAAAAGGTGCAACAATAAACAATCTGTTATAGCAGAGGAAATTTTGATTGCATGAATTTGTAAATATATTGTTATATGATGAAACTGTATATGAAACCTCCCAATGGCAAGTATAAAGTAATGACAAACAAGAGATTGTTCTGTCAAACAAGAGATTAGCAAAATTGCTTACTAGCTTTAAAAAAATAAATAAATTAATTAATTAAGGTTCTCAAGAATCTCCCAATAAAGGGCTCCATTCCTCTATCCTTCAATTATATTAAGTCTATCAGTACCATGTGATGAAAAACAGCCCCACACCATGATGCTTCCACCTCCAAACTTCACTGTTCTTATAGTTTTAAGGGTGATGTGCAGTGCCATTTCTTCTCCAGACATGGGGTGTAGTATGACAGCCAAAAAGTTCAATTTTGCTCTCGTCTGACCAGACTACACTCTCCCAGTATTTCATAGGCTTGTCCAAATGAGTTGTAGCAAACTTTAAACGAGCTTCGACATGTCTTTTTTTTAGTAATGGAGTCTTGCGGGGTGAGCGTGAGCAGTGGAGTGCATTGCCTATTATTTTCTCTGTGACGATGGTACCTGCTGCCTCCAAGTGTTTCTGGAGCTCTTTCTGAGTGGTCCTTGGCTCTAGGGCTACTCTTCTGACTATTCTTCTGACTCCCTGGTCAGAAATCTTGCCAGGTGCTCCTGTGCACGGCCAGTTGATAACATGAGTGATGTTGCTTCCACTTGCGGATTACTGGAGGATTCAGAAGTCTTGAAATACATCTGTATCTGATTCCATCAATATGTTTTGCAACAATAAGGTTGCGAAGGTCTTGGAAGAACTCTTTGCTTTTACCCCATCATGAGATGTTTCTTGTGTGACACCTTGGTAATGAAAAGCCTTTTTATAGACTTTCAATTTACTAACCCAGCTAATATTAATTTGCACAGATAGGGGGTATAATTACTTACGGATTTCAGCTGGTTCCTTGCCTTACCTTGCCTTAGAGAACTGCTTTTTCTTAGTGTGTTCAATACTTTGAACACGCTAACTTTCCATTTTATTACACGTAACTTTATTTATGGACTTTAATGTTGTGAATTCTTTATATTATCAGATTTCTTGAGTTAATACTGATGTCTGGGGGAAAATTTCATGTGAATAGCCTCATTGGAAATATATTTACTGAAAAAACTGTTGACGCGTCCAATACTTATTTCCCCCACTGTATACACACACACACACACACACACACACACACACACACACACACACACACATACACATACACACATACATTTTTTAAATCCTGTGCATTGACTGGTGGTGGTAAAGCAGATTAGGTAAGGCATGCAAGCCAAAGAATGAACTTCTCAGGGGGCCCTAAATTCCAGCCAACACTTTGTCCATCTTGTCCATCATTTTCTCTGCTTTCTATGCCACATCAGCAGAACAGCAGAGAAGCCAAACCCTACACCTTTCACCTCATCCCCACTGGATTAATTTATGGCTTTCCTAAGTCCCAAGGAACCACACTTTCACAGACTATTAGCCTGGCACTCATCAGGCCTCGTTGCTGAACACGGGTTGTGTGTGTATGTATACAGTACACATATATCATAGTGAACAAGGCTCATTAAATACCTGGCACATGATTGCAACAGAGAACAATTAGCCCACAGCACAGCATTGCTCTCCGTCATGCTTTAGTCAGGTGGAGCTCATCACTAATGGTGAACGAGACTGAGAATTAAAGCATTTATTAATACATGTATAATGCAAGCCAGTTTGAAATGAGGGGTGATGCACCTGTTTTAGAGCTAAACGAAAAGTTGCTGAAGCAGGAACAGATGGTCTGCAGCTTAACTTGCCAGCACGATTATAGAGGACACTCCTGAAAGACACTTACTTTCAGAAAACCTGATAAAAAAAAAAATAATAAAAAAAAAAGGCAGGAAGAAATCATGTTATAGTCCAGTATGTACCCTCTCTCGTTCCTTTCTCCCATCTTTTTCCTGAGAAAACTCATAAGCAGGAGTGAGAGCAGAAAGGGGTCAAATAAATTCAGCAACATCGGAGAAGTTATTGAGCCCCATTTTCATCTCACGGTGCAGACAGGGCATGTAGCCTGGGATGGGACCCTTGTGTAGAGAAACGCAGGGTGGGAATGAGTTTGCACCAGTCATGTAGAGCAGGCGTCAGATACAGGCTCGAGCAGCAATTCATCACCAACAGCAGACGCCTGTCAAAGAGCGACGCTGAGACGGAGAGGAAGGTTTGGGGGTGCAGGGACGACAACAGCTTGTCAAAGTCCCTCCATCCCCCTACGTCTCATAAGACAACCATACCCCATGGAAGACTTTTGAGAGGTGGAGGCTTCTTTCTCACATATACAACACTCAAGGTCTGAGACGTAAAGATAAACTTGCCCACACACAGATGGAAGATCCAGCCGAGTGAAGCCAAACCAGAGACCAATTATCCCACATTGCAGCCCCCTTTAAAGCTGACAGGATAACCTATGACCCCTTCTTCTTCATTCCATCGACTGGATGGATCTCTGACAGTCACACGCCCCACATGGGGGTCCGGAGAGAGCAAGCACGCACACACACCAATCTAATGAGGCTCCATTATTGTCGGCCTTGTCACAGCTTATTTTCATTGTGCCATGTCAATTAACCTCATGGCTTATCTTATGCCTCGCTCACCCACCCTGTTGTTTTAGGACAGACGAAACCCCTTGGGCTTTGTCGTGGCATTACGAGGGGGTTCTTAAGATTGTGATGGAAATGTAATTGTCAAATTAAATAAAAAAAAATAAAAAAATAAAAAAAAACCCACAATCAAAGCACAATTCATTACCGTGATAAATTACTGTTAAATGTCACAACCAAAGCATTGTTAGTGCAGCACTATGGCTAAGTGGATAAATCATGCTTTGTGGCTGAAATGTCTCTATTGAACCCTTTAAAATTATAAAACGTGGGCAGATATAACTATATAACTACGTTTTAAATGACAAATCAAAAGAAATGACTGAACATTCTAACAAAGTTAACCAACACTTAGTCAAAAGTATCAGAACAAGGAGCATTTTTATATTACTATATAAAATATTTTATATTACTATAATAATAATAATAATAATAATAATAATAATAATAATAATAATAATGTTTATAACCTAAGGAAAGAATAAAAGCCACAAAACCAGTTGATTTTTTTTTTTTTTTCCATATTATTATTGATGAAAGTAAAAAGAAAAATGTTGAAAACTCACCCATTTTTTTTGTCCGGCAACAGAGGTGAGAAGATTGAGTGACAGGTGACGACACCATTTCACAATCTCATTCTAAACCTACACGGCATAATCTCCCAAAACCCCATTTCAAGTGGCTGTTTTATATTACAGCTTGGAGTACATTTCAGATTAAAACGAGAGCACTGGGCTAAACGGTCCACATCATCTACACTGCTTCATGTCTGCACAATGAAAAGTAGGCACATACTCATGGAAATATAAGAGAGCCAACTTTCTTAAAAAAAAAAAAAAAAAATCTTTATTGTTCTTAAGGAAGGAGTTACAACAAACATGCATCTTACCACAACAGAAATTAAAAAGATATTGCACTGGTTTAACTAGCAGTTTTTTCTTTTCTTTTTTTTTCTTTTCTTTTCAAATCCCATCTCTGTTCATTTGTACAACCTGTCTTGCGCAAAAATGGAAGAAGAAGAAGAAGAAAAAAAAACCCCACAGATAACACAGGCCATATACTATAATCTCTATGTACTGGGAAATCCCTCAGGGAAAGTGGTGTAGCACCTATTCTGTCCAGCTGTCATTTCATAGACTTATACTATGCAGTGTGACTGCCTTCGTGGTCTCTTTATTTACTGGTGCTTTAGTGGTTTTGTTTTACAGACAGAGGGTAAGAAGGGCTGGCTGTAAAATCACACACCCACGGTGTGTTTATGTGATGCCATATGGCTGCAAGACGTATTAGTGAACAACTCCACAGGATTCTGGCATTTTAACCAGATCTGAACATACAGTATAGTATACCTATCCAACAGTGAGCATGTGAATACAATACATACCACAGTTAACCCAAAAAGTCAAGGTTCAGACCACTTTTTTGTTCCTAATTATTCTAGATTTAACATTACTTGGATATTATACTAAGTAACAAGGTATAATTATAATGCTTAACCATGAGCTGTGGACTGTAATAGACCAACACTGGTGATTTGTTTCTTAAACACACACCTACTTGGGCCTCCTATGGTTAAACACTCAGTGGTTTGGCCCAATCATGAAGATTGTATGTGAGGTTGGTCAATATAATTGAGAATCTTCACACACAAAATTTATATGTCTGGTTTTCTAAATTTGGCATTTTAATTTCAGATGAGAGATTTCGGATTAAATCATTTGCTCTTAGCATTATAAAGAATCTTGGTTTAGTTTAGTGTTAAAGCGGGAGAATCATCAAACTGTGTTCGACTTTGATTAAATTAAACGGTAGTCATATTCCAGTCCATAGCTTATGGTTAAAATAAGCCATTAACACTTTTTAAATAATTTCTACCCACCTCCACACTCGTTTAACCTCCATCCTAGACTCAGTCCTAATAAAGAGGCAAACGGTTTATATCTTCTGGAGGGAACAGATTCAGATACAGCTCAATATTTGGTCCTGTGTATCAAGCTGTGAATTCAGGACAGCGCCACTTAGATGCATAATGGCAAACCGCCAACTCTAAAATACAATAAGACACAAAAAATGTAAAATACCCACGGAAACCGTGTAGCTTGAAATGAAGCTTCTGGCTCAAAGAGCCGTCAAGAGCTTTTCATTTCATTTGACTACTAATTTCACCTTATTAACAAGTTATCAAGAAATCAAAGTTAGCTGCAAACTATAGTAGGGTTGTTTTTAAACTGAAATTTTCAGGACTCACCTATGAAATGACATTCATGAATACGCTGCAATTAATAAAAAAAAAAAAATTGTTTAAAACTGGATCAGTTATGAGCCTTCCTTGACGAATATATAGCATTATAACAGCGTTGTTAAAACACTAAATGAAAGTAATTGATATTCTGTAAATGTCAGCACAAATAGGCTTAAAAACCCAGTATGAACAGGAGAAAGCACTTAAACTTCCACAGGCATCTGATTCACTTACGTTGGTGTAAACACATAAAATGTAGTCACATAACATGACCGGTAACAAGGGGTTAAATGATTGGTCAAACCCCTCAAGACCCCAACAAGCCCTGGGATCTGATTGGACTGTATTTTATTAGTTTTCATATGACACAAAGTAAAAAGGGATTGTGCAAATACATCCTTGCCTGCTAGTAATAAATGTCTAAATCAGACACTGCTGAAATGTCAAAGACAGAATCTAATCTAAGATACACTCCCAATACACTCAGATATAAAACTGACACAGAACTTTAAATATCCGTTTATATAAGCGCGCGCGCACACACACACACACGCACACACACACACGCTCGCTCGCTCACTCACTCATTAACAAGCCTGTACAAGACTTTAAAAGATTAATGGCAAATATACAGAAAGAACACAGCAAGTTGGTCCAGATCCTAAAAATAAAAACCATTTCAGTTGTTATTAATTATAAAAAAAAAAAATAAAAATAAAAAAAAAGAGAGAGCAGGGGCTAGAAATAAAAACAAAACATTTCCAATTAGGAGTGCTTTTTTCAGACATCAGTATGAAATCAGACGACATCATTAATCTCAGTACATCATATACAATCATCTATACATCAAGCATGTACATGTGGCCTGATGTTTAACCATAATAACTAATAACACACGTAACCTGGCAGACGGAATAAGTTTGTACAGCTAAACAACTTGAAGAAACATGAAATCCTGCCAACAAATTAGAGATATATTTTTTTAATCACACACCAAATTTAACCTTTTGTTCTTAACTGGGAAACCTGTTTTAAATAATATTATTATAGGCTCTTTTGCGTAATTAATTTTAGCACTACTGAGAAATGTGTAATATTCCAGGCATGCAATTTGTACAGTACTCAAACTGTTGGAAATGTACTGTAATAGTCACTGATGGAAAATGTAGTGGTGGTTTTCAGCCAACTGAATGCAGGATTCTACTACATTAATAGAAATTGCTAAGCATATGTTGATTTTATTGCTGAGATACATCTTACCTTCATCAATGAATGGCAAACGGACTTACAAGTGAGGACTTTTTAATTTATATTAAGGCACCACTAGATCTAAAACAGCAAATAAAGTGAGAACCTAATATCCAAGTGAACACACACTCAATGTTACAATTTTTGTCTTCAGATGGTTTATTTCTAGCCCCATATTTTCTTTTTTTCTGAACTCAATAAAACAATGCTGAGAATAGTGGTAAAGAGGAAAATAAAAGCAATCCAAAAGTCCTCAAATAAAGAACAATCCACAATGAAGCTGCTAAGCTCCGTTGCTTGAATTTGCTTCTTTCACTTCTTTCCTCTCAAGGTTAGTGTGAAGTATATTTTGTATTTTTTAACATGCATGCTAGGTGAGTTGTCTTTTTTTTATTTTTTTTATTCTGTGCAAGGCTGCTATGTCTTCTTGCTGGATTTGTCTTGCTGTGTGGAACTGGCTTTGGCCTGGCTCTGGGAATGTGCTTCAGGGCTGGGCCTCTGGGAGGCACTGCTCCGTGGAGTTCCTGGCCTCTCCTGGGACTCTCCTGGTCCTGATGAGCTGTCTTTTGGGGTGGAAGGCCTCTTTGAAGCTCCTGCAGTTTCCTGGAACCTATGTGAAGTCGAAGGTAACTCGGATAGTGCAGGGGACTGTCGAGTGGGGGATTCAGACCGTCGCCCTGTTTTGGAGACAGAAGCAACTGATGGAAATGTCTTTTCAGGAGAACGAGAACTGTTCAAATGTGGATCTTTGCTTTTTGGGTGCACCATGTCTGCCTGAGGTCTGGTCTCCTTGCTCCGCTCAGTGGCGTCTTTGGTCCCTGGGATGTTGAGCTTGACCGGCCCTAGCATGCTCTTGGCCACTGTGGCCAGCTGGGAAACCACTTTATCCACTCCACTCTCAGCTGCTATGGAGGTGGAGGAGGTTGCTGCGGCAGCGGCAGCGGCAGCTGCTTGTCTCCGGTTGTCTGCATCCTTCATCTCCTTAGTGATGCCTCCAGTTGGTGGAGTAGGGGTTTGGGGTTCTCGGGCTATGACAGGCACTGTGCTGGGCTCTTGCTTGCTGATCACTTTGGCAGTCCTACGGTCTGGAGCGGGTGCTGAGGGTTTGACAAAAGGGTCCTTGCTGACAGTCGTAAACGCGCTACCAGGTGTAGAAAAAGTGCTGGTCAGAGAGCTGGGTTGAGGACCAGGTGTTTTGCTGCTGGACACAGAGTCCTGACTCTTTCCCCGTCTCTCGCTGGAATTTTCTGGTAGGGCTGAGGTAGAGGCAGCAGAGGGAGTAGATATTAGGGTCTGGGTGGGTTCTTGCTCAGATTTGTTAGCTGCCAATGATGGAGGTTGGGCTTGCGTCTGGCTTTGGGCCTGCAGACCTTGGCTGAGCTGAGGAGAGTCTGGCTGAGCCACTGTGCATGGGGTTAGAGGAAGAGTAATTAAAGCAGCAGGCCCTGTCCTGATCTGTGCGGATCCTATCACACTCGTGGGCCGAAGCACATGGCTAGGAGGGACAAAAGTTGTCCTGCGTCCATCCTGGCTGTCCTCTGAACCCTCATCTGTCTCATCCTCAGAGGAATCGACTTCATGGATGGCATCCTGCTTCTGCAGAGACTCTCTGCGTTCAGCACGGTCCTGCCGGATAGCTGACAGCTTGTCCTTCAGCTTGCTCTTACCAGGAGCCAGCCCTAATGATCCAGTGGCAGAGTCGGGGCCTTCCTGCCGACCTAGCTTACGGGCTAAAGGCTTCTGCAGGGTGGCCTTTTCGGCTGGAGACACCCTCCCTCCCAGAAGAGTCTCACTAGCGCACTCCTGCAAGCTCTGCAAACTTGGCTCCCGCTGGAGCATCTCCTTCTTAAATTCGTTGTGTGAGATCTCTAGACTGTGCTTGCGGCCGGCGCCCACCGGCAGCTTCTTATCGGCAGCGGACGAAGGAGAGGGAGACGAGGAGGAGGATGAGAGTGAGGCTGCCAGTTTCTCCGCTGACTGCACACGTTTCAGTAGAGGGGAGCGAGGCGGGTCAGCACTCTTCGGACGCGCGATCTGGCGCACCAGCGGAGGAGAAGAGTGTAGTTTTACAGGAAAGGACTGACCAATGGAGGAGCTCAGGAGTGCATGGCTGGGCAGTGGAGAAGGGGAGCGCTGAGGGGAGGTGCTCTGGGGCGTTGGTGAGGGAGTACGGGCCAGTGGCGACAGGGGAATGTTACCAGCAGACTTGCGCCGAGGGGAGCGGTACTGGCGCTGCAGCTTTGGGGCCAGGCCATGCAGGGAACTGGGTCGGATCTGACCAGAGCTGGCAGGAGAGTTTGGCACGCTGGAGCTGGGAGAGCTGCTCTGAGATGAATTTCCCCCAACT
This sequence comes from Stegophilus panzeri, assembly GCA_024331685.1. NCBI lineage: Eukaryota > Metazoa > Chordata > Actinopteri > Siluriformes > Trichomycteridae > Stegophilus > Stegophilus panzeri. The sequence goes on from JANDJT010000012.1 coordinate 7,315,073, forward strand.
GCAGTAACAGACAAAAATCCACATACTGCTACGGTGTTCCACAAATCATTCAAACGTACTTTTAAAATATATAATCACATCATATACATGAAAAATGGGCATGGCATTGAGGAACTAATCATATATAACAATATGATGCGGGTGATGGGTAGGTTATCAGGTGTAACTAGAATAAATATATGCTGTTTGATGACTCAGTTGGTGTGCATGAGACAGAAAATTACTTATGGAATGCACAAGTGTTACTCAGGTGTCAAGTCTGGTGTGAATTGTAGGTTAAAAGTGACACTCAATTACAGAGGAATCGTTAACTTTATGACCAGAAGTGCTACTGATACTAATTACTGTACCACCAAAAAAAAATGGACCAACACTTAACAAATGCATAAAGACAAAACAGCGAAAACATCATTAACGACTTTTTTTTTTTTAATTACATGGCTTTACAGCTTTACGAAGCACTTTGTGAGTTCAGAGCATCAATACTTATTAGGAAGAATAAAATGCTCAGATGTGAACAACAGTAAAGCCCCAGCCACAAAAAAAAGTTGGGACGCTGTGTGAAATGTTTATAAAAACCAAATGCAATGATTTGCAAATCTCATGAACCCATATGCTATTCACAATGGAGCACAGAAAGCATATCAAATGTTTAAACCGAGTAAATGTACCATTTTAAGGAAAAAAATAAGGTCATTTTGAATTTGATGAGAGATTCGTAGTCTTTGCAAGTTTACTTTGAGGAACATTATTCTGAAATTGTTCCAAAAATTGTGGATGCAGTTTGTTGCAGATTGGTGAACCTCTGCCCATCTTTACTTCTGAAAGACTCTGCCTCTCTAAGATACTCTTTTTTTTTATACCCAATCATTTTACTGACCTGTTGCTGATTAACCTCCAGCTGTTTGTTTTTAGTAACACTTACTTTTCCAGCCTTTTGTTGCCCCGTCCCAACTTTTTTGGGACGTGTTGCGGCCATCAAATTCAAAATGGTACATTTACTCAGTTTAAACATTTGATATGTTTTCTATGTTCTATTGTGAATAACATATGGGTTTACGAGATTTGCAAATCATTGCATTCTGTTTTTAATTTACATTTTACACAAGTGTCCCTACTTTTTTGGAACTGGGGTTGTACATAGTGAAGCACGCTGAAAGCTTTACCCGAGTGGGCCGAATCCGGTGTGGAGCGGTAGCCCTGCGTTGGGGAGCGAGGGGACATGTGTGTGGGAGATCCAGGCACACTCTCACCCGATGACACAGAACGATTCAGAGAAGACAAGCTTCGACTGGTGTGCAGCAGAGACGCCTGCTTAGTGATCTTCCGAAATAGGGAGTTCCTCTTCTTACTGTGAGAATTTCCCCAAATGCACAAAACGCACAAGTCAATATAGAGAAAGTATTAAACTATTCCTATTCCCAGCCATAAATAGAATGAACAATGAAAGATGTCATGAACTTCACCTGTCCTGTCCCTCTCTTGTTTTGGTCTTTTTGTTGCGCCGAGCCATTTTAGACTTGCAGCTGCTTTTACGAGCCGGCCCAACCTTGATGGATGTGTTCTCAAAAGGAGTGGCTGATATAGACACCTTATTTCCACTCTGCATGAAATAAAAGCCGGTTTTAGATTCAACATGCTCGATTTGTAACACGACTTGAGCATGTTTCTGTGTTTGCACGTACCTTGAGAATGAGCTCCACGACCTCGGTGTGAACAAGCCCGTGGACCGTTTCTCCATTAACGTGCGTGATGAGGTCTCCTTCTCTTAGACCTGCTTCATGAGCTGGTCCTCCCTCCTCCACGTGCTGAAAAAAAAGTCAGCAGACTCGCTTTAATTATCCAGTTATAACAGGATCCAAAAATACAAAATGATCTCTATTAGAGGTCTAACAAACTCACCCAGACCATATGGTGTACGGTGTAGATATCAGTGTCTCCCATGTAGACACGGATGGCGCGCAGCGTGAAGCCGTACTTCTTGCCTGCTCGGTGGATAACGATGGCAGGTTTCACGCTGCAAACAGCCGGTGATAGGTCCCTGCTGGGAGACGAGTCCCGAGACGATGGATTGGAGGACAGGGAATGAGGAGACATGGGGCTGGCCAGGGGAGAGGCTCCGTGGTGCTCTGGAGCAAAGGAAATTGGTATTAATAAAATATAAAATGTGAAAATGACACTTCCTGAAAAGTCACCATAATAAATTGCTTGAGAAATGGAACATTTTACAGCACAACAGGCTCTTACATGTGAAATGTCATAACTAGGATTTTCATCTTCCTCTGTTTCTTCAGAGAATAAGGCAGAACTACTGCAGTAACCATTTTTGCATTTTGACCAGTACTCTGACTCAATTTAATCAATTAAAAAAATTTTCAACTAAAAATGAGGCTGATTTTAGGAATTAAGAAGTTGAAGGAAAGACTTGCTTTAAAACATCCGTATAATAAAATGACAAAAATTGAAACCCCACATGTTCTACTACTGTAAGTAAGGAAGAATGTAAGGTAAGCACCATTTAAGGCTGAACGTCCTTTCATTCCTTTGGTCACAGAGACATGCACTCACCTGTAGGAATCATGAGCGACAGCGCAGTGGCCGAGGCTGATTTGATGACCTTGTTGAGCGGCCGTGACGTGTGTTTCTCAGTGTCTCCTGACAGCAGTCTATGGCGAGCTCGACGGACTGCCAGGTCGCTGATGGCTTTGGGAGTGGAATTATCTGCTCCCTCAGTACTGCTGCAGCGAGGAGGTCCTCTATCCACAGAATCGCCACCACTGCCAGCTGCACACAAGGCACATTACAGACAATAAATGTTAGTCATCCATAGTCAGAAGCTTAACCCATGTGATCTTAAAAGGTGCGTGATTAAATGTTTGAAATCGGAGTTGTAGACAAAAATGCAATCGTGCCAACATAATCATTTCTTTCAATAGAAAACTAACACTTTATTTATAAAAAAATATATTTTATTAAACGGACGACTCGGAGCGAAATATTCCGAAAAGCAGCCGATAAGAGTCCAGCGTCGGTGGGAACTCCTTTAACACTGTTTAAAAACATCTCAGGGAAATTCCTCAAGACATCGGTTGAGAAAACGCCAAGAATACATTTCTGGAAATTCTAGGCGTAAAGGGCGTCTACTCTGAAGATGCTAAAATACTAAATTATTTTGATTTATTTTGGATTTTTTATCACAACATAATTCCCATAGTTCCATTTGTGTTACTCCAGAGATTTGATGACTTGATGATTATTCGAAAATGTGGAAAAAATAACAGTAAAAATAAAGAATGAGCGTTTCTAAATTTTTGACCGGTAGTGTATGTGTAGTGGATTGCAGAGACGGCACTGACGTGTGAGTGTTCCGCGGGTGGCTTGGCTGGAAGTGGAGCTTGGTGTGATGGGAGAGTCATCCAGACGGAGCTCCCTCTCCACTGGGAGTTCTGGGATAGCAGAAGGGAGCTCTTCACTGCGCTGAGCCCTGATTGGAGTCTTCCTGGTGCTCTCCTCCTCCGTGGAGATAGCGAACCGAGGCATTTCAATGATTGCAGAGCAGCAGCGGCGGCGTACTGTTAGAGGGGGGCTGGAGTCGCTCTCAGTGTGTGAAGACTCGGACACTGACAGGCGTTTACGCAGGCTGAAGATAAACATACATGTAAGTTAATAAATAATCCATTCTCAGATTGGATAACAGAAATATTTATGTAATGAATTTTAAAAAATGTAAATAACAATCCTGAATGGTTATAAAGTGGTATACCAAGTATACAAGAAAAAATAATAAATAAATAAAAAAAGAGTTACTACAGCTATGCAATCCTTTAAACAGATAAGGAGTCCAAAGTGCATGACGAGAATTGAATCTGCACGGCACATTTATGTATTCTTTCCATCAATCTTCCCCAACCAATCCTGAAAATCTGTCCTCCAGTCACCTCATATCTCTTTGTAAATCTCAGGGTTTACAGCTTGCAGGTGCAGCTTTTTAAGCAACAATCTGTTTTGTTTTTCTTTTTAATCATACATCTACCTTCAGGTAAAAAAGAAGCAGTTGGAAACTAATAACCGAACGATTTTTGTTAGCGTGACAGAAGGATAACCGCAGCATAACAGTGTTCCCTTTTGTGTTAAATTGCTATAATGACAATTATATTATAGATGATATTTTTAATGTTGTTTAAAGCCTTCATTTTTACATCGCTCTTTCATGTTTTTGATGACCCACAGATACAGCATACATTAGTTTATTAATCACAGTAACTACTAAAACAGAGCACGTACATTTCAGGTGAGCCCACCATCCAGCTGCGGTCCCGAGACTTGAGGCTGCTGAGACTGTCGAATCTCTCGGTGCCCTCCTCGCTGAGACTGCGCTTGGTGGGGGGAGGAGTGCGCTTCTCTTCGTGTAGGGACAGACGCTCCATACTGCTGTACACCTGATCAGGAAACACGAGACGCTGTACACCACGTCTCATTGAACATGTATAGATGCAATACAACGGAGAGGTGTGTTTTTTTTTTTTTTTTTAGTTTTTTTTAAGGGATGGACTGGTTCAATATAGTGTGTGTGTATCAGAACATAAAAGCTGGATCAGAATGAAGTCAGCGGCACATTAGGTCTTCAATGAGGATCGTTGTACGTTTGCATTGAGAAACGTGATACGTTTTGTACCTTGTTAAATCGTGGGGAGCAGGAGGAGAACTGGCGGATCTCCAGACGCTCGTCGTCATTGGTATCCTCCTCTTCCTCAGAGTCCACGTGGTGATACCTGTCTAAGCGAGCTTTGGAAAAAGGGAGAAATGCATTAAAAACAGACTCAGGCTGTGCGTGTGTGAGACTGACAGATAAAAGCAGTGCACACCCCTCCCCACCAGCTTTTTTTTTTTTTTTTTTTTTTTTACTCCATTCCTGGTGAGAAAAAAAAAAGTGGCTTATTTGAAGACTTACTGTCAAAGTAGCTGGTATCCTCCTCAGACTCGAGCTGAGGGATAAACTCAGCTTTCTGCCTCAGGAGACTGTTCCAGTCCAGATCAATGAAGAACCTGTGTTGCTTCACCTCAAACGCACTTCCTGAACAAAGAGAGAGCGAGAGAGAGAGAGAAAGAGAGTGTAAACAAAAACAGAATCATAAAGAGCTGGAGACTCAAAACAGAATATCAAAACACAACACAAGAACAATGAACAAGACGAGTACACAAGTTTGATTTCACTTTAAGAAAAAAACACTAGCACTTCAGTCGTTGTGTGTGTTATGTACGAGTGCAGACCTGTTCCCAATCGCTCCAGTGGGTTTTGTCGTAGAAGTTTAGAGATGAGGTCTTCAGCGTCTGGAGGAAGAGCTTCGTCCCCCTCAGGCCACACTATCTCATCTGCAGCAAAAAGTCAAACAGGCGACAAATGATACACCTGTATGATCAGTGTAGAGTACAGACTATCATGGGGACAGTGTTCTGCTCTTGTTACAGTTACACTTATATAGTGCTTTTCTAGACACTCAAAGTGCTTTACATAGATTTGGTGTGGGGGGAATCTCCTTAACCACCACTAGTGTGTAGCATTCACCTGGATGATGCGAAGGCAGCTATAGTGCACACCACACAGCAGCTATTAGTGGAGAGGAGAGTGATGAGAGAGAGTGATGTAGCCAGTTCAGAGATGGAGATTATGATGGCCATGATAGAGAAGGGCCAGTGGGAGGACTACTATTTCAGCAGGACTACTCTTTAGTAGAAGTGTCCTGGGACTTTTAATGACTAAAGGACCTGGGTTTTCCAAGGTTGTTCTCCGAAAGCTGGTCCTGTTTTTACAGTATAGTGTCCCCATCTATACTATTCTATACTATACTATACTATACTATACTGGGGCATTAGGATCCACACAGACCACAGAGTGAGCGCCCCCTGCTGACCTAACTAATACCACCTCCAGCAGCAACCTTCATTTTCCCCAGGAGGTCTCCTATCCAGGTACTGGCCAGGCTCAACCCTGCTTAGCTTCAGTGGGAAACCAGGTGAGAACTGGAGGGAGATATGGCTCTGTTAACCATCTTGTTGCCAATCACCTTGTCCCCAACCATCCTCCTTAATACCATTTCCAAGTGCTCTCACAGAGTACCTACAGGCCTTGTCTTCGTCCCTTCCCCATTCGTTTGTTCTCCATCACCATTTATTGCCCAGTCCCTTTCCTTCAGGACCATCTCTATCCCCATGTTAAGCCCAGATGGTCACAAACCATGGACACACTCTCTCTCTGATTACATAAATATATCAGTCTTCTATTCATGTTTGATTTTCCCCATTCTTACAAATGCAACACGCAAAACATATTCCAGTGCAGAGATTTTTGTAGATATTTCTGTGGTTTTTTTAGAAATCGATTTTTTTACCTCAGAATTATGTGCAGATAAAACATTACTGTTAAAACATGAACTTTTAGGTGACACCGGAAGGTGCTCACAGGATGTGTCTTTTCCCAGCGTTTAGCTCACGAGTGCTGCTTTCCATATGTTTATATCATGTCAATTCTTTTTGTGCAAAGGTTACAATATGCTCTTGATTCGTTTTTCTTTATTTCTCCATTTTCTTTATCACCCTTTTTAAATTCAGTCCTTGTTCGTATTAGCGTATTAACATGTTAGAGCTTAGAAGGTTCTCTTAGAAGGTTTTCAGTGTTTTTCCATATTATCCATTATCTAATGTTCTCATTCACATGCGCATATCTCCTGGAAAAAAAATACTTGAAAGGGAAGTGTGTAACTTTTCTACATTCATCTGTGTAATAGTAACTGTGCCACTAACCACTGATGACTTGTCCAAACAGTTCTTCGGGGGTGTCTCCGAAGAAAGGCGCACAGCCCACCAAAAACTCATACAGGATGACTCCCATGGCCCACCAGTCCACTGGTTTCCCATAACCCTGTCTGAGTATCACCTCCGGGGCAATATATTCAGGTGTACCACACACCTAGCAGGCAAACAGGATGCAGAGCAGGTTTAGTGAATGTCCACATGAGAGAAGAGGAATATGGAAACTCTCACAGAGGTATACAAAAGTCTTTACCTGCTTATCTAAGAACTCACGGGCGTCTTTCTCAATGTGGCCCTCATACAAGTTAGTGGTGAGACTCATAAGGCCAATCTTTGACAGGCCAAAATCTGTCAGTTTGATGTGGCCCATTGAAGTGATTAAAAGACTGAAATAAAATAAATAAAATAAATAAATAAAAACACAGTTGATGAGCAGGTACAGGTGACAACAAGTGCTCTTCAGAAATTCTTACAATAAACTACAGAGGGAAATTTTGAAGCTTGGGAGCAAATTATTGTCTCTGTGTGTGTGTGTGTGTGTTTACATCTTTGTCTGCATGTGCCTCGATTTGTGTCTCTCTGTGTGTGAGTATCGATCTGTGTGTGTTGCAGTCTCTGGGTATGTGTGTCTCTCTGTCTGTGAGTGTTGGTCTTACACTTGGTGTGTGTGTTTCTTTGTCTGTGTGTATGTGAGTGACAGTCTCTACCTGTGTGTCCTTGTATTTCTCTGTGTGTTCATGGCTCGGTGTATGTTTGACTCAGCCTTTGAGTGTTTGTGAGTCTGTCTCTGTGTGTGCTGAGCTCACTTGTCAGGTTTGAGGTCACGGTGTACGATGCCATAGTTGTGCAGGTATTCCAGTGCCAGTACGGTTTCAGCAAAGTACATGCGTGCCATATCCACAGGCAGCGCACCGATGTGTTTTAGTAGAGTGGCACAGTCCCCACCTGAACACAATCACACTCAGGCTTTAGTACAGCTTCCGTCAGCGCCTCCGCAAATACCTTTAAAGACTTTACTGACATTCAGGGATGGACAAATTAATAAATCACTAATCGATTCATTAGCCAGTGAAAGCTCCAATGTGCCTGCACTGAAATTAACTACCACCAAAAAGCAGCAACTAATGTCACTGAACTCAAAAGTAATATGAGCAATAGAGTGGCGCAGGGGTCACGTCATTTTGTACCGGAACCTGGAAGTTATCATCACACCGGTTCCCTCGACAAAAACCCAACAGGATTTTCTCATAGGCTTTTGGTTTATCGCAAAAACATAATCTCTGTGATCAACAAAAGTTTACAGTACTAACACGTTTTGTCCATCAAGATAATTTTTACAAATGAACACGACTTGTATGAAGTTTGAAGCCTAAATACAATCTGCAGAAATAAACAGTTAACCGTATTCTATAAACAAACTACACCACGGTCGCTCGACTTCAGCGTCACCATCACCGAGTTCCCACAACTTTTCCAAACTTGATTTAAAACATTTTCCATAATACAGATTTACTCTGTGGAGGAATCTTCATCCACGTTTTTTTGGGAATTGAACACAGCATACCTGACTCAGTTTATCTACAAAGTTTTTTCCTGTTCGGCGTGATGACGTTTAATGTCCCTGATAACATCTGTAGTGCTATTTAACAACATGTTAGTTTCACGATTTCCCCTCGCACAAGCGTTGGAGTACGCAGCGTGCTCTTTTAGTGACACTGACTTTGTTTACTTTCTACATGAGCATTTGTTATGATTTCTGTCCTGTCTCCGCCCCTGTATTGTCATTGGTTGTTCCCGTAAGTGTCATCATTAGTCTCAGCTGTTTTGTGTTCACGCTTAATTATGTTCGTCATTTAAACCCCTCGTGTCTCATTGTTCGGCGCGAAGTATTGCGTGAGTTTTCCGTGCACCAAGCATTTTATTCATAGTTTCATGTCTCATAGTTTTGATCTTATTCTCGACCTCATTGTTTGATTCTGATTTAGCCTTGTTTATCCCTGTTTGCCGATCGCCTGACCTTTTGCTTGTTTTTGACCACGCTATTGTCTCACGTTTTGGATTTGTCTGCCTCTTTTCAATAAAGCTCTTATCTGCACTTGCATCCATCCTAAACCCTCATTACGTGACAGTTAGCTACCGCCTTTTTCGATACACGTAAAAGCTTTTTAAAAAATCATGAGTGGGGTTTTACTGGTGTATTTTATGTCATAGAACAAAACGTGAAAATATTTTGAGCTTGTGTTCACCACAGACCTTATTTTAGGCTTTTAACCAAAATCCCATTAAAAAAACCCACTAACTTCGTGACGATGGAACCAGAAGTGCTAACTCGTTTCCGGGTTTTGCCTTTACAACATGGCGTCATCCCTGCGCCGCCCCATTTATGTGCATTAATACACACTATGGAAAATAAGCGGGTAGTGACCTGCATGTGAATGGAAAAACTGATCGCCTGGCAAAGTAATCTGCTTGTACTGGGTGAGCAAACTGTCCACCCCTGCAATTTATATTAATAAAAATTACAGATAAGAAATATCAAATATGAAAACCCTCATTTCAAACAGCACATTTAAGAACTTGAGCTTTAGACGTATGTACAGTATAGACAGTTTTGATTAAATGCACGTTTTCACCATACCAACATTACTATGTGTACAGCTCAAATACTGAAAGCTTTAGTTTAACCTCATGCTATTGACCAAGTGTATAAATGCACCTTCAGATTAGGAATGGTGGTAGCTTAAAATCTAAAACAATATAAAATCAAATTTGAGACACTTAAGGCCTAAAAAATAAGACCTTTTCAGGACAGAATAGAAGGGCACTGGTAGCAATATTTGTTTTGTAATGTACCAACACCAAATATTGCATTTGTAAATAAACCTAAGCTGGTTATTTGTTTGACTTGTACATGGATCAGGCCACTTTTGTGGCTTAAGTGCTAAAGTGTTTGTTTGCTGACCCAAAATAAAAGTGCTTCTTACCCTCCACATACTCCATGACCATGCAGAGGTGTCTGCGTGTTTCGAAGGAGCAGAAAAAGCTGACGACGAACGGGTTCTCTGCAAAGGTGAGGATGTCCCTCTCCACAAACGCCTGCTGGATCTGGTTCCTCAGAATCAAGTTCTGCTTGTTGATCTTTTTCATGGCGAAACGCTGACGTGTCTCCTTATGCCTCACCAAAAACACAGCCCTGGAATCAAATACACATTATTAAGTAATTCGAGTCCTCGATGACATTTCGGACCGTTTACACGTGCGTTTTTTTTCGTACGATGTCTTACCCGTAAGCTCCGTTACTGATGAGTTTGATGGTTTCAAAGTCCTCTTCTCTTGGTGTTTTGGTCTTAGGCTGTGGCTGAGCTGGCTGTACAGTAGCACCTCGACTCTGAACAGAAACAAATCGCAGTCCACGTGAGTATCAGACCCATAAACTGACGCTCTTTAATTCACGCACGTCATTAAACTAGTGCTTGGCTTACCTCAGAGGAGTCGAGGCAGCATTCAGTCTCCGGTGTTTCTGAGTTTGCACTGTCGTAACTGGTCAGCTGGGCCATTTCTAAACAGAGGACAAGAAACGATAAATGCCTTGAGCTGAAACGACTTGTCATTCTGCTACTATATAGTTCGAGCTAGCATTAAAGAAAACCTTGCATTTTGTGCTGGAAAACTAATGTTTGGGAATCTAAAATGTTTTTGTACTGACTCGCTAATGTAGAAGTCTTAAAAAAAAAATCTTTCACAAAGTTTGTACTAAAATAAATAAATAAATAAATAAATAAATAAATAAATAAATAAAGTGGGTGGGGGTCGGGAGGGGGTTTACTAAAACTTTTGCCAGTACTGCATGTCTTAAAGTTCGACCATTTAACAACACTGCAAGGAAATCTGCTCACTTCGCATAGCTATACAAATGCAGCGGAGGCCGAGGTAAAAGATACACCTAGTGTGATCAGGACCTTAGAGTTTTATTTGCTAGGATTCAGCTATAGAATTCTATTAACACCTCTGTTAATGAACGCAACAAATACTAAAGACATTAAAAGTACCAAAAATCAGCGTGCTAAAACAATACAGGAACGTGTTTTCAAAACAGGAAATCGGCTCTACCCTCCAAGGGGTCTCTAGTAAGGCCCAGCTGACTGATGATGTAACGAGGGATGTCTGTTTTGATTCCCTGGCCTTCTTTTGCATGGCCTTCTGCAGCTTCCAGCAGGTGATAGAACTCCTCAGGATCAAACTCCTACAACACACGAAAGAGAGACAGGAATCAAGTGAGAACATTTCTAACATTTCTAACATGGGGGCATTCATTGTAGGAGGAAATTTCTCTCCACATAAAGACACACAGTAGCGAGCTCTAACATCATTTTGTCTATCTATTCCACCAGAGTAATAAATAAATAATAAATAGTGATCCTGTTAAATCGTTCCACTTGCACCTGCCTTTTTTTTGTAAGATTAACTTACAGAAAAGTCTCTCACCATCATTATCCATGGCTGCAGAAAGCTACATGAGGAACACGGCTAGAACAGTCAGTGTGTTAAAACTGTCCGAGGTCACAAAAGCAACGCTACGTTCACTGATCGTACCTCTAGTAAGACATTACATTGCTTCATTATACCATGCAGCTGCACTATTCCCACCTATTATCAGAAACACAGATGTTTACGACACACAGACCATCTTTTTTTTTTTTTTTTTTTAAACCATCAGAACAACATTATGTTTGGTTTGTCCATCTGGAACTTTCTGGAAATCTTTAATAGAGTGTGTTTTCCAAAATCAACAATGACACATTTAATTACTTATGTCCAAATCAGTAAGCACGCTCTATTTCAGTAAGCGTGTAATCAATCAAAACATTTATTTCCTCACAATTTCAACGACAGGCGACGAAGAGAAAAATCTCTGCTTGTTTTAATATTCGCCTTGGTCTCAGGATTAAATCATGAACAGCTGCATAAAGAAAAAGTCATTTTGCATACGCTGTCACACTCGGTACTACGTCTGATCCGTCTTGCGAGCACGACCATGGAGCCTACAGCATGTGTGTGTTTATCATACTAGTATTATTGTACAGTCGTGTATGAGTGATGTGTAACGACGAAGCAATGCAAACACATGGACACGATCAGAAATAAGCTTTTTTTTTTTTTATAAATGATCAGCGAGTGTCTGTACACTTGATCATTCCAGACCCACAAGGAGAGAACATTCTGGCAAATATCTAATGCCTAAGGAGGAGTCTTTTAGGATTGATAGGCTCACAGTGGTTTAGTCGGGCTGCAGCTGATTCTTCTGCTTCATTAACTACTGAAAACAGCACGAAGAATAACAGTAAGGTTAATAAAGCATCAGGAAGACCGAACATAGCTTTTTACCAGACACTCCAGCAGCCGGGCAGGCCGAGCGATGACGATCATCAGCCTCTTAATGAGCTGGGTGACGAAGGTCACCTCCACACTCTCCGAACGCTCATGAGCCTAAGAACAATAATAAAAAAAAAAAAAAAAAAAAATTAAGTGAACAGAACAATCACTTCATAAGCTCCTTTTACTTCTGTTGAGAAGACTGGAATTAATGAACACGTTTGGAAAAATGTACACATATCTCAAAGACATGACGATACAACATTTCTGGATTCAATAAATTCATTAGAAAATGACTGGAAATGTGCTTTTGTAATAACCACAAAAGGTATGATGTGTGTGAATTCTGAGAAAAAAATAAAATAAAATAAAATGAGTGAGTGGGGAGTGATGGAAAAGGGAATAGTGAGTTGATGAAATGGCACAGAGGGATGTGTAATAGAGTCTGGCTGGTTAATAAACACTGGCTGGACTCATAGGCTAATAGAGCTGTCTACAGCGGACAACACTCTTCCCTCCGGGGGATTTCTAATCATCCCCTGAATAATTTATACAGGTAATGAAACCTGCATCGAAACGCGCACACACACACACACACACACACACACACACAGAGAACGGTTTAACCAATAGATATTCTAGACAGAGTTCACCACAGGACACCGGGAAGGAGAGAAAGAGATTTGAAAGACTGGAAATCTGCCCTAGGGTGTATGAGGTCAGGAGCACATTCTCAGGATTCATCAGAGGCCAGGCGTCACGGAGACAGGTCAGTGGAACGACTAGATTGGTTCCTGTGGTTTCTAATGACGACGCTGTTGGAAACTCAACTATAGCAATCGGTAGCGATTGGTCATTTAGAAAGAGATAGCTGTCTTGGGTCACCCTGACGACGACCTTTACTACCTCCTGAACGAATGACAAGACAATGGAAAAATAAAAAGCCTGGACATCAATTCAGTCAGACTGACACTTCTGTAAAAAAATTTAATTAAGTGAAATACTCCAACCAAACGATACTCTAGTATGCAAAAACCAAACCCAAAACAAACCACGCCAAGTCAATCCTCAGAAACGAACCACCCAGACAACCCGACCCTCCAGACTCCAGCACACGCCATGCATCCATTCCACAAATCCTCTCAGAGAGAACATCAGCACCGGACTCAACTGTAAGCTCCTTGCTGTACTGACGTATTCTCCATACCCTTCGCTCCAAAACGCGCTGAAGGAGCTCTTCTTCCTCAAGTCTCCTCTGCCACGAAACGCGTGCCATCCTCACGCTGAGAAGGAGCTCGAGTGCACGTTCCTGTGCACACCTGCTCGAGAAACGACTTACACCGCAGCCTACCCCACCTGTCACTCTTGTTCACCCCAACCCAAACACGCCAATTAGCCTGAGCTAGGTGATGTCATCCTCGCTCGCCTGCACCCCACAACAGAGCGCCTAGGTGGGTGGGTGTGCGTGTGTGTGTGTGTGTGTTAGCATTCCGCTGCTTTGAGATCAGCGCAACACAGCCACCACTGATACGTTGGTCAGAAATGACCAACCAAAAGAGCAGATAGTCTGACCAGATTTCTCCTCCTCCTCCTCTCAGCCTCTCTCTCTTTCTCCATCCCTGTACCCCTCCTTTCGGTTGTTTAGGAGAGTCATCCGTCACCAGCGGTGGTTACTGAAGTGTGAAATTAAAATCAGGGAGGTGCTTCCCCCATTCCCGACCATACGCACAATACATATATACATACAGTGACACACAATTACACACACACACACAATGTGGATCTGAATAGGACCACTGGGAGCGATAAAGCTAGTTAAAGCCTCTATGATTCCATCACTGAGATAATCAAGACATCAGCAGCGTGTCACATGATGAACGCATGACAGGTGACCACCTGTGCTGGCAGAACCGCATGTCCGTGACGCTTTCTGTGGTAAAGCCCGACAGAAATGTCGTACTTATGATAATTAAACCTGGCCACACATCGTACCCATCGATACTCACATCCTGCAGCAGTTTCTCCAGGTTCTCCTGCAACTCATAGAAGTAGCGGGAGGTGATTAAGCCCTCTCGTGATTTCTCCAGGCAGTCTCGGGACAGCTCGATCACCTGGTGGTGGATGAAGCTCAAGACACCGTCGGCCAGATGCATGACCTTCTCTGGAGCCGAGGAGGACAGGAACTCGGCCAGACGCTCCTCCATCTGAGCCGTGGCCTGTAGGAACGGGACATACACGAGATTTACACTTTAGTCAGTATGGTCCAGGTAGAGTTTTTTTTTTTTTTTTTTTTTTTTTTTTTTTTAAATTAGGCACATACACACAATGTGACCTATGCTGCGTATCACTTGTAACTTGATCACAGGAAACAAAAATGTAGAACTTGACTTTGAGCACAATGAGTGCACTGTTGTGTGCTACGTTAAAATTCAGTTTGTTTTAGTTCAGTATATCCCGCCGGTAATTCTAGGGAGTTATCCATCAAGGTAGAGGGCGGCTGTATAAATAGGGCTGGGCGATATTATCAATATAATATCGATATTGCGATAAATGATTACGCAGTACACTTTTCTGAGATATCGTTGGTATGGTGATGTATTTTTAAAAGGTTTTAGTAATTACAAATTAATTGGTACTGAATGGATGCTGTTGATTTGACTTAATCTTCTTTAATCTTCTTTGTCAGCATTAAAGACTTGTCAAACTCGGTTTAACAGATTTTTGTTTATTTTACTACTGTTTTACAGACAGTTTGTTAGATAAATTATATATCGTGATCTTGTATCGTGATATGATATATATATTTTGCCGTATTGCCCAGCCCTTTGCATAACTGTCTAAACACGGCTTCGTAACCCCTAACGTCATAACTTTATAACAGATACGATGGCATTTATATCTCACAATGATTCGGTTTAAACAATGAAGCAAAAATCGCGCTCAATCCGTCGCAACTACACACAGGTCTTCGACACCGTGTCAAATACACACAGCCACAGTGCAGTCGGTGGGATCATGGCCTCTAACCTGTGCACATTCCTCTCCGGTTTGAGCTGCTTCAATCAAGGGCTCATTAGGGCTATAAACATACAATGAATTTAACATAAATTATGCAAAACCCTCCCGTCATACCCCATTAATATTTATTCATCTCGGTTAGTACATAGATGTTAATCTCAGCGATGACTGCTATAAAATCAATGTGATGGTAATCTGTTTTAATCCCTAGAAATTTCAGAAACACCGTCTTCAAGCAGTTAACCCAATTCCTGTGTGTTGGAATGTGTGTGTTTTTTATTCCGATTAAATTAGACTGCATTGACATTTGAATTGAGTTATCAGACTTTAATATTAAATCACTGTCATTCTCTAGATATGGCTCACCTTTGGGAAACGCTCTTTGTAAACATGGTTCATCATGACAATCTCATGGTCGAAGGATATGGGAGAGCGCCCAGGGCTAAACGTTAAAGGG
>JANDJT010000012.1:7330776-7343504 GCA_024331685.1 Stegophilus panzeri
TGTTTATTCATAACATGTGAACAGGAAATGACAGTAAATATGCAGTGCTATAGCTATATATGGCTCCTAAAAAGGAAAACATTTCTACAAAGGCAGTTTGGAGGTTGTTAGTGTGGATGTGAATGGGTGTAGGTGTGTGTTTGTGTTTGCAGTGTGTGCTAATGGAGGCTGGGGTGGGTGGGGGGGGCTCTGTATGAGTCACACTAGTGAGCGGAGAGAAATCGGTCATGTGACTGTGTGGATGAGGTCATGCTTTTAGTCATCCATCAACAGCTTGCCTGGACTATTAGAAAGCCTAATTGAATGAGAACACACTCAAACTGGCATATTAGGTCAACCTCAGGGGTGCGGTTTCTCACAGCGCCAGTGCAATAACCGTCAACAGGTGTGTCCTAACGTCAGGAATGTCTATATGAAAAACATCTCAATAAGAGAACTGCAATCAAACTGAGGCTGCAGTAAGAAAAGGTTAGCTCTGACAGAGTGATTGATAGCCCAAGGACGCTGCATTAACAATCATAGTGAGCGCATTTCAGTTCCTGACAGAGTGTGTGTGTGTGTGTGTGTGTGTGTGTGTGTGTGTGTGTGTGTGTGTGTGTGTGTGTGTGTCTAAAAGGCAAAATGAAAGCGTCGGAGTGATTTTTGCCTTTATTAAATAAAACCCAGAGTGTCAGATGGATCAATGTGCTGCTGCTGTGCTGGAAAAGCGTCCCGCATTTAGACCGATAATAATGAGGTCGTGTAATGATTTTTATTTTATTATTTTTTATTCCAATCAAAGCAGAAAAACAACCTTGCTATTGGAAATTTCACTCTAACTTGAAAAATCTTCTCATTAAAGTTATAATTGTATGAAAAGTTTTTTTTTTATTATTATTATTAGATTGTATGCCAATGAAAACAGGATCTTTGTTCTGCACGGTCATTCTTTACCAGCTAGAAAAAGAACTGAGGAGGCATTGTGTACACTGTTTGAGTGAGAGAGCGAGAGAGAGAGAGCGCGAGAGACAGAGTTACCGAGAGAGCGTGCGCGCGCGCGCGAGAGAGAGAGAGAGAGAGAGAGAGAGAGAGAGAGAGAGAGAGAGAGGACAGCGAGAGAAAGATCCAGTATATACTATGAGAAATACCTCTGTAAAGAGTCCAATTAAATGGAACGTGTGTATTGTTAGTTACCATGGTAATGATTGGTTTCAAAACATGACAAAATCTCATCAGACTAACAGGTGGTTCTGATAGCACAGAAACCAAAGTGTGTGTGTGTGTGTGTCATGGATCTACTTTATATATACACACACCCAGAAGTGCAGTGAACCAAGAAAGGTTCAGGAACATCACACAAACACCCACAAAGACACAGAGGGGCGCGCGCGCACACACACACACACACACACAACTTCAGTTTCAAAAATGTGATCAGTTACCAAATGTATTTGGAAATATTTCCTTTTTTTGTTTTTAAAAACTTCTTTTAACATACATTTATAAAAAATAAAAAACACACACACACACACACACACACACACACACACACACACACACACACACACACCCCTATACATGGACAAGGCAGGTCATAAAATAAGCCAGTAAAATAAGACCTAGTTGAATGTATTTGTCAGAATGGGACTGGGCCAAAACAATTTAGCACAAGGCTTCTCAAGTTACACTGTTTTGCTACAGGCATGTCAGATCTCATTTCTATGTCAGTGCTGTGATTAAAATTTTTGTCGTTTTTAAAAAAACTCCATGTGGCAGCCCTACAGACACGACCCCCCACACAGGCACACACAGCTCAGGTGAGTAATAAAGGGTATAATGAAACGGAAAATTGACCACGAGCACCGTTTCAGATAGATTTCAGATAGAAATCTAAATGATGTGTCTGAGCTGATCATTGTTCAGTCGAATAAAACTGTTCGTCTCTACACCTTATTCCTCAAGTGTCAGGAAAAAACCTACCTTGTGCAGTATGAAAAATTCACGTCGCACATATTTTCGTCCCATCTGACTGGGTACTAATTCCCTGGGAAAGCTAGGTTAGGGAGGAAGTGGGAATGTGACGGCTATCTTTTCACCAATTTCTGCATTCCGGCAACATCCAGGAAAACTACTCTAAAAAACAGGTATGACGTATCCATGATGGATGATGACATCAATGTTGAGCTCATTAATGTAAGCGAATGACTGCATGTGTGTGTGTGTGTGTGTGAGTGTGTGTGTGTGTGTGAGAGAGAAAGAAAGAGAGAAAGTATCTCAGCTATAGGAGAAATACAGCCTGATGTGCTGAAAAACAGAAAAGAAGCACCACTGTACCAATTCCCTCGACAGAGGAAGGTCATAAAATTAGCATATGATTGCCTCATTTTCCTGCCTCTAATTAAGCAGGAGAGATTTTACTGATGATGGAGAGTTCTGGAAAGACATAATGGGTAAAATGCGCTAATAGCTAGTCTAGTGCGCTCATTTGATATTTATGGATCTAATAATCCTGATCTACAGAACCCCCACTGGAGGAGTCTCGCTAGAGCAGCGGGGACGGCCACGGTTTTCCTGAATAAATCATTTTGACCAAAAAGAGGGAGTAGAGGGGTGGAGTGAGAGATGAGGGTTTAGAAAGAAAGAAGCCTTGAGTAATGATGGGAGAGAAAAGAAGAGAAGGAGAATGAAGAGTGAGATGTGTCGGTTTAGTGTTTTGGCCTTTAGGTGCGACTGAGAGCAGGGGAAAAAAAAGGCATTATGGAGATGTGCTCGAGTGTGTAAATGAGTGCGCGTGTGTGTGTGTGTGTGTGTGTGTGTTTGTGGGTGTACCTGAGGCTGCGGGAGCGCGGCCGCATGGCTGGCGATCTCCTGCCCTCTTCGTCAGTGATGCTCTCGGAGCTGAAGTGCTTGGTGAGGAAGTGCAGCTCGTCTGCGGTGGGCTGGAAGGGCAGCTGGTGCAGCTTCTCCTGGGATGAACATGATGACTGTGAGAAGCAGAGAGGGAGGGATTACAAAGGCAGAAGGCACGGCACGGTCAAGCTGCGGCGACGGTCAAACGAGTGGCTGAGAAATTTGACCGTAGACTTATATAGCGCTTTTTTTTTCCATCTTAGCGGTTCTACAAAGCGCTTTACACTGTGTCTCATTCACCTATTCACACACACACACACAACAACGGTAGCAGAGCTGCCATGCAAGGCATCAGTCTGCCATCGGGGGCAACGTGGGGTTCAGTGTCTTGCCCAAGGACACTTCGGCATGTGGAGTCACGTGGGCCGGGAATCGAACCGCCGACCCTACGATTAGTGCACGTTAACGTTCAACTTAACCCGGAAGCTGTAACTCTGGATTTCATGGACGCTTTTAGTTAAGAGCAAGCTAGCCAGATTATGTTTTGTTAGTTCATGACGTAATTACCTTCTCAGAACAGCGAATATAGTCAATGTTATAGATTTAACCAAATAACATGTCTGTAAATAACACTATAATTTCATGTATTCACCGCTGACAGTCATCCTGACAGTGTATATGCTGAGCTCAGGGCTGAGGACACCGTCACGACTTCCTGAACAGGAATTCCAAATCGATGGGGGCGTTTCCTTTCGTTTTTCCAAGTCACAAGTCAGAAAATTGAGTTACAAGCTTTAGTTGAACGCAGAATACTCAGAAAGCGCTTCTAGGCCACTCCGCACTATGAGAGATGCGGAATGAATTATTATTATTTATTTTCATTTATTTTAATCAGTGAGCTGGCTTTATCAGTTTGAACATGCCATGAATTTGCACAAGTATGAAGATCTCTGGATGTATTGTAGAGATGTGAGTAAATATAAGTACTATAAGTAGTATAAGTACATATAAGTAGCAGTTCTGCATGTTTTCCATCAAATACTGTATATTCATGCTGTCCTTTCAAGCAAAAAGCGGCCAGAGAAACCAAAACATCGCCCTTTTATGCAGTAATGCAAGCAACCATGAGATACTAGGTCCAGACAGGGACAGGAAGAGATCTCAGGACTAAATCACAGTTTAGGAGTTCTGTTCACAAGCAAGCGCATGCTGAACCGGACAAACCAGTCTGTACAGGATTTCACCGGGTTTTTTTTGTGATAGTTGCGGCCAAAAATGCTTGATTTTGCTGCGGCTTTAAAAAAAATAAATAAATAAAAAACATTGCGATGCAACTTGCCGAGTTTTTTGTGCTTTTTTTTTTTTCCCCTCTTTAAAACGGAAAACTACTTGAAATTCAATCGCAGGAAATTGTTTTGCACGGTCTTTATCAGTTTGTTGGTAAATGAGACCTTTTAGCTGTACTCGTGTTCGACGCACGTGAATCGAAGAGGGCTCTGGCCGAACGCGCGTCGTGATGACGTCACGTGACGCGTCTCGACCCGAATCTGCGGAAATTCTCTGGTAATTTTGAAAGATTGCAAGCTCCTCCGAACATAGCCGAGTTTGCGTTAATGTCTGTGAAATCCTGGAGGAACTGAAAAACCTAAGCCAGCGTATTTTTAAAACGTGTTTTGGCGTATACATCCGGTTTAAAGCTAGGCAGCCAGCACACGGAAAGAAAACGATGGGATTTTCCATCATATGTCCAGGCAATCTAGATGGCAAAATGATACGGCAGATTGAGATTTTTTTTATTTTTTAAACCTTACCTACAAGCCAGTTTTCCCCCAGTGCACAACATCCATCAAATCTGAGAGAGTAAGGACTGACATGCAATTCCTCCAAGATAAGAAGTGCCATGCCACTGGTTCTTTGTGAACTGTTGCTCATGATGTGACACAGGTCAGCTTGGTGCACCTGACAGAAAGCACTAACAACCCCGTTTTATACACAAGTGACCGAGTGCGAATGACGGGGGAGAAAGGAACGGCACACGGTCCATCCAAAGAAATTAAACTCATCACATCTGTCAACGACAGGGTGAATGATTTAACCCAGATGGAGAAATTTCATCTAACAGACTCGTGCGTGAGATATTTTAATTGGTTTTAGTTTGTACATGTGAAATATTTAGACGTCATGTGTTTAAATGTTGGGCTATTCTCCGGTAAAGCTCGGGTGGGGGGGTGGGGGCTAGGGGAGTTCAAGGATAGACAGACGGCCGAGCAGGACTGATTTGGTTTGAGAATTGAGCAGTCTAACAATCAGAGCTCCTTTGAAGAAGATTCATCGATACAAGTCAGTGCTGCTTCATCAGGCTAAAGAAAGCTGTTTCAAAGCTGCAGGTTATCACACCGCAATCAATGAAATACACCTTGAGGAAAAGGACTGCAAATCAAATGCAACACTGATGCTTTTGACTAAGGGCTATTTACAGGCATGCGGCACACAAACTTTCTCACACACACACACACACACACACACACACACACAATGAGCTATACTTACCGAGACCGTTGAGCTGGGAGTGTTGGTCCCGTACCCCGAAGAGGGCAGTGAGGCAAGAGACCAGCGCCGGCCATCCGTCCTACGTTAACACAATCAAACGGCGATGATAAACTGACCGTGATATAAAAAACTATATACACTTATTTCAATCCTTGAGAACTGAACAACAATCAGTCAGCTGACTAGATACCAGACATCAGAAATCTGAAGCAGACTTCAGTTAAAGCAAAACCAAACAAATATGCTCGGTTTTATGGTTCCATGATTTTAGTGCAAGCAAGGCAAAAGCATTTTATTTAAAAAAAAAATATATATATATATTTTTAAAAAGAACGCGTGCTGCAAACAGGATACACGTGACGGAGTGATGGAAACATTAACATGGAACACAATGAAGCACAAACACGCACATACGCAATGACGGTTATGCAGATAGTCAGACATCTCACGCTGATCTAACGTCCTTAGTGAACACACAGGCTGTTGAACAGCAGGGAAATGGATGGACGGGGCTTGATTCGTAATGAAAAGAATACTCAGACAATGCATTTAAGTCATTTTGATACAAAATCAGAGACACATTTACACCAAGATTCTACTTTAATCCCAAATGCAATGGGAAGCAGTGGGTTTCCGTTCCCACAGGAGGTTCGGTCTTGTCATTTATTTATTTATTTTTTTAGGTATTTGACATGGATGGAATAAAGTATCGGTGTAATTTGCTGAAATTACCAAGACATGTCAGTATAGTAGTGAGTACTACGGCCAAAATTTACGTAATGATCATCACAGTATAATGTGATCTTCAATTCTGCAAGGGCCTTATTTACTGACTGGTATTTATGGTACTACTGGTCCCCTAATGAACAAAAATATACTGAAACTCACATTTATGTTAATCTTTAAATCCCAATTTTGTTAAATATGCAAAAAAACAAAACAAATCCCGCACTATAACAATGAATGAAATCTGCTTTATTAATTGACTTTTTTTTTTTTTTTTTAAATAAAAAATAGATTGTTATTTTGTGTAAATATTGTGATTTACAAACTACAATTTGTCCAAACTTCTGTTCTGTTTTTTTTTTTTTTTTTTTTTTTTAAATCCTGAGCATCTGTGTGCAAACAGTATGCACACAGCATCCAAAAACCATGTTCTCTGTTTCTTAAGTCTTTTGCTCTAACAGAGGAGTAAAAACCATAAAAGAGCAGTAATAATGGTTATACTGGACCAGCAGTGTACCAGTTGATTTGCAGAAGGAATATGGTGCATGGCAGTGTGATCAAACTAGTGAGATAATATATTAAGATAAAGCTTGTATTTCCTCATTTCTACTAAATGAAGAAATGTAAAGCCAATGAACCCAGACATCAATTCACACTGGAATTATTATTATTATTATTATTATTATTATTATTATTATTATTGCTACTACTACAGTTGGGCAGCCAATCACAGATTTGATCAATAGTTATAGTGCGTCCCGAAGTAAAACCAATGCAGCTCGATCAGGAGTGTAATTCAGATGGTCTGCCTTCCTGGCTTAATGAAATGAAGTGCAATGGCATGTTGAGCGCTGACGGTGATGATGGAAACAGACACACAGAGTGATAGGAAACAGTACCTGTCAGCCCTGTGCCCGTGACTGTGTGGGAAAGAGGACAGGATTAACACGAGTGTGTGCTTGTGTGTGCACATATAAAAGTAATGCTTTATAATGTCTTACACAACACACACACACACACACACACACACACACACATTATCCCACATTGAAACTCATTTCAATTTCCAGGTCAGTACCACTACTATCCATTAGATGGCACTGTTGATCTACTGCCTTGCTGCAGAACGCGGTTTTGCATTTTAACTGTGGCCGTTTTTTTAAACGATTCCTTTTCCTCTCCGTGAGATCACCCTTTCTGTCTTGCCCTCTTTCCAAGTGTTAATTCGTTATCATCTCGTCTGCAGCTTAGAACAGATTCACTCATTAACTCGCGCTGTCGTCATTCTTCAAAGCTACACAGAGAGATGAGAAATGTTACTAAATAATTACAAGAGGCTGATTAACGAGCGGCAGAAGAGACACAAAGACCGTCGGTTAACGTCGAACGGCACGAGGTGAAGGAGTGTCATTTCTCTGCAAGGTGATGGTGTGAAGGTGTGCAGAGATATCGTGAGCTGAGAGTGGCACTCACCTGCGGGCGGGCACGAAGGAGAAGTGGGCTGCAGTGTTGGGGGAGAAATTGCGTGGGCTGTCCAATGGGCTGCTCCCTACAAACAACAGACAGAGAAACAATTACTATTTCAAAGAACTACCATCAACGAACGTGAAGCACTTTCATTCAATCAGGTTCACAAGTCAATTAAAAAAGTTTCTCCTACTTCACAGTAGGCCTGATCCCTGTATTATGTTCACCTCCTTTCTTACGTTGCTCATTTACCAGATATACAACCTCTCCATCACTCCACATGTAAGGTTACCATTTTAACACTACAAAGTTTTTGAGCAAATACCCCAGCCATCATTTTGTGTGCATGTGTGTGTTTTTAGTTCCTGACTGAACATCCATTTAAAATTAAATTACAAGGTAAAGTGGAAAGGACAACTAATATCTCTATTGATGAAGGCCTCACATGGAGAGAGAGGGAGAGAGAGAGAGAGAGAGAGAGAGAGAGAGAAAAAAGAAGCTTTTTTCATCATTTGTAGAAGAAAGCATCTCTTGCGATCGATTTGCTCTACGCTCTCAGGCAAAAATGCTTTGGAGAACACTCTTCAAAGACGAACTATATTGGCTATAAATCCCCAGCCTTCTAAAACCCATGCCCGGTTTTTAGCGTCGGATTCGTAAAAGAAAAACCCAAAGCCAGACTTCAGCCTGTGGAAAAGCCTTAATACTCAGGCATCATTAATCAACCCGGTCAATCCGGGCCGTGTGCTCCAATACCCGACACTGAGGTCACACCCCCCTGCATTAATTATGTATTTACCAACCGGCCAAGGCTGGAATCTTTAATATTAATGAGAGCGTATTTCTTTGTCAGGAACAGCTGGGCATGCACAGAACGTGCATCCTTAAAAATGAACCGTTTCACACAGGGACTATTAGAAAAGGCAGGAGATAACTCGTGCTCCACGGCATGGGCATCGGAGCGGACGTGTTTCCCCCCAAAATGTAGAACAAACTGTAAGATCGAGAGACATAAGCGTACAAGCTGCTAGAAAGGAACCTGGATGATCAATCGTGTGCAACGACAGATTTCTCAAGCATAAAAAAATGCACTACTCTATAAAACCGTCCAGGTATCGGATTCCCGAACTCAGCGCGGTTTCTTCTGCGGTCTTAGACTAAATGAGCGTATTCCACACTGGGTGATAATGGGACACCCTCGTTCTTCACTGTGCACGATATTTCTGTCTCTATTCAACATCAAGGTCAAAGAAGATGACTCTAGGATTAAGACTAACGTGTTTGGACGAGGATCATTACTTTCATTATGAGCCACAGCACACTCCTGAATTATTGGCACCCTTAAATGACTGTATAAAATAGCTCTGATTTAGCGTTTCCCACTGATACAGCTTGAGACCTACTCACCTTTCTTCTTCAACTCATCATTCCTCTCAAAGAAAGTACTGGCACCGCTAAACAATATCTAAAATGACCTGTCTCCAGAAACTCTACGTCATGTAAAATCCCTGTGACCTCTATCGCAACTGGAAAACCCAAAGTGCTTTCAACAAAATAACATTTACAATTAAAGCACATGATAAATTGTTTTTTTAAAAAAAGTTTGACCAAGTCCATGTCAACCTATTCGCATAATGAGCTTCTTACTACTACTTACTTCTTACTAAGGTTTCTGAATTTCATTTGCTTTGTTTTTGTCCTACCTCACTTTCTTTTTTTAAACTGTTAAAGGAATGAGAATGATCAACGTGCACAACGATTGAGATGAATCATAATCTACCCCTAGTACTGTAAAAATGAAGGCAAGTTATATTTTTATGAATTTAATTAACACATTTTTATAATACTTAAATTATAATGTAAAGCCAATACAAGATTGTATTGGCTCTGTCAATCAATATATGATCTGACATGCCCATACAGTTCTGATCAGGCGGACAAGAGGATATTTTTTGTTTAGCTGTTTAGATCTTTTATTATTAGAAGGATGCCAATAATTCTGGAGTTAACTGTATACAAAAGGGAAGAAAAAAATAAATAAATAAATAAATAAATACAAATGTAGGGCTGTCACGATAATGACATTATGGACTTATCGTACGATATATGGTCATGACCTCGATCATTTCTGCTGACCTCGAGATCGATATAGTGTTTACGTTTGTGTTTGTTTACGTAAGAACAAATGACGCAAACATTTTAGCCGTTCGCGCTGCTTCTGTTCTCTCGTCTGCTCCAGTGCGGTCAAATTAACATTCGGACTTCGAATATTCCGCGAATTTAAGATAAGATGCACACTGTGTGCATTCGAATTTAAGATTTGTACAGAGCACTAGCACTAGATTTTAATTAAAACATACTGTTGAAAACAAATGACATGCAAGATATTAACAACGCACTAAGAATGATTTTTGAAGAAGAAAAATGTATGAAGGAAAGTTCTAGTGTTTGAAATAATCCAGTCGTAGTCAGTAAAGTCGGGGACTGAGCCGCTTAAGCTGCGTGAGCTGAAGCTGAAGAGTGAAGGAACGGCGGTAAACTGAAGCGCTTTACTAGCGGGTTAATTAACTCACCCGAACACTTCCTATACACGTATGAGATTAATCAGACATTTACACACAACATAAACACAATATCACAACTCGATTCTGCACAAAATGATGTGAATACACAAGTGAACATGAAGTTAAGTAAGACGCTAGGTAGAACGGTAAGTCACGCTGTGAATACACTCTTCCTGTAAAGCGTAAAGAATCCACAATATTGTATTACAGTCCATTTTATTTATTCTTTTGGTTGTGTGGTTTTATTGTATTGATTTAGGATATTAAATATTTTTTTACAATGTCTTAATTAAATTCCTAATAATTAAAAGTCCATCGCTCTTTGAGAGAGTGTGCTTGCATTATTATGCTGTTATATTATTATATCAGAGGCATAAAAGTCTTAAACTGAAAATAATTTCGTTTAATCGTGATTATTTCTGGGACAATATATATCGTCCAACAAAAGTAGTAATGGAGACAGGCCTACACACGTGTTGATCTGTAGTGCTCAGTAAGCTGTGCAGTTTTGTGATGAGGAACCTGCTGAGGAAACACGCTGAGGGACGAATCAGCCTGCTGCCTGCTCGTGACAGATTGGAGGCTACAGAGAGTGCAGCACTCTACACTTCTAACACATGGGTAGAACATGGAAGAGACTGTTTAAATTCTACCTCACGTCTACCAGTATAAATACCCATCCTCCGTGTGGTTTTCACACTCCCTGCAGAAACGCTGCCTGTTTTGACAACTACATAACGACATGCTTCAGCTCTGTGCAGCCAAATTCATTCGATTTGCTTCACAGCTGCACCTGTTTCCTGCTCCCTAATTAATACTTTCTCTTTTTTCCCCCCATTTTAATTTAGCGTTTTCCAACTCACTGTGTTCCTGTATTTCACAAGTTATCTCTATATAGCTTATTTAACTAAAACAAAACGTGTCATCCTTCCTTTCTGCTTTTCTCTGCCTCTGTCTCTATACTCACCTTTCAGATTGTACTTCCTCGCCCAGCCTTTTCTCCTCTCACTGCTGTGTGTGTTAATTGAAACACAATGGTGTTCTCGCGCGCGCGTGTGTGTGTGTGTGCGCGTGTGTGTGTGCGCGAGAGAGAGAGAGAGAGAGAGAGAGAGAGAGAGAGAGAGAGAGGTACAAAACACCGCTCTGGTCTAAGAACAGATCGACAATTAAGCGTTATAACCCGAATCTTCACCTTTTCACAGAAATCGTAAACGAAATACATTTTTGTCACTACAGATAAGAGACTGTAAGCTTTCATGACACCGTAATAAATTACACCTCAAGTTGTGGGCTGTTTAATTACAAGTGACTAAATTATTTTTTACGCCTAGTTGGCAGAGCTAGCAACCTCACGTGAATAACTTTCTGCTGCCAGATTTATTATTTCTTTATGTAGTTAAATTTTAGGGTAAACTCTCAAATAAAAAGGCGGGGGGTGACGGGGGGCTTGGAGGCGGAGGGGTTTTAAACAGCAGCTACATTTCAAAGTGGATGAAATAAGATGATAATAATAATAATAATAATAATAATAATAATAATATTGAGATCACAATTCTCACTGGTGATTGTAAAGGAACAGCATGCATATAAATACACTGCACATTTGTACAGTAAAATCATGCTTTTTATGCAGAATTGTACTATTTAGTATAACACTTTATTCACATTAGTTTTCTAAGAGCGCAGAATGTCCTTGCAAAGTTAAAAGGACAGCAGCGATGAATAAGAAGTCAGTTTAGATAAATAATTACTCACTGCGATGTTCTTCAGCTCATCAGCGGTGGGTGAAAACCTGTCTTTATAAACGGATAAACGTGCAATGACGCACTGGCAAGTTTCGAGAGAATGAGAGACTGTGCATTCAGTCATGACTGACTCATCTTCATTCATTTCACACATTTATTCAGTCTTCATTCGTTCATCAACTGGGGATTTTTAATATTCACTACACATTCGTTCTGTTTTAAAATTCACTCATGGCTTTACAACCTTGTTTCTTTGTTTTGGCTTCCATAGATTCGCTGAGTTGCTGTACTTCAGGTGTGTGTGTGTGTGTGTGTGTGTGTGGAAATGAAGAGGTACACATTTATGGCCATTGATCAAAGTGAATAAAGATGAAAATATTGGCTCTGTTGTATTGCTCAGTGATTACCTGAGACTCGATGCTGTTCTTGAATTGAATTGCACCGAGACACCAGTTCAGATCACGATTTTTATCTGAGTGCAGGTCTAGACAGAACGTTAGGTAACATGGAATTAACCTTCAGTTCGTAATTTCAGTGCTCCAGAACGGAGGCCAAGTGACGTACGTTAACAAAGTCAACACACGGTCGTCTTCTTTCTCGTAGAATCGTGAAGACGGCTCTTTGCGTGTTGGATCTTGGTTGTAACAACAGACTGGAGCCTTTTTCTTTTTTATTTAAATTGAACTTACAGACAGCCTCAAGATTATCTCTCATGTGTTTGCAGAGTAACTCTGGCGAACTGGTCTGAACGAACATCAGAGGGACATTTTTGAAACATCACTAAAAGCAAGTGGGGTGTTTTCAACAGATGCTCTCAAAGAATTCCCCCCGACCCACCATCCCACCC
>JANDJT010000012.1:7348833-7364806 GCA_024331685.1 Stegophilus panzeri
ACACAGAAACCTGTAGAAAATTACAGTTCTGTCAACTGTCTTATTGTGTAATGTGTACTCTGATTGGACAGAGTGTGAGTGTGTGTGTGTGTGTGTGTGTGTGTGTGTGTGTGTGTGTGTGTATCAGGTGCTTCACTGTGACATCTCAGATTAACAAGATACAACATCAGAGGTGAAACACACAAACACACACACACAGAGACTGCTAGATTTCTATATAGATAACAAGTACACATTAAATGAATATCCATTGTGCAAAACCAAACTCCAGACCTACATATCATTGAAATGGATGGAGAGACAAAAAAAAAAGAGAATACATTTATGGAAAAACCCAAATCCTACTTCTTTTCTGATAAAAAGAAAATTCCACTACAAAGTACTAACTTCCTGCTAGTTATGCACTGAAGGGAGGTGAAGCAGCTCAGGAGGGGAGTGAAAGTCTGCATGGTAACAACCACTACACTTCAACAAAGATCCTGAAAGTAAGCAGCACTACACAGTACATTAAGGCATTCATATGTGAACACTAACTGCAAAAGAACGCACAGTAAATATGCACACAGAAGATACAGAGACACACATGTCCACACCTAAATACAAAACAAACTGGCTGGGTGCCAAATTGAATCGACGTTGTCTGCAGGCTGCCTCTGTGTCTGGAGATAAAGCCTGTCTGCTATTCTGTTATTCCTGCACTGCAGCAGCAACAGAGCCACTCAGAAGATGTGGGGGGAAAACGAAAGAGCAGCACTGGAGGAGGTACATGGTCACACACTTATACACACATATACACACATAGAGTGCTCACCTGGGCTGGGAAGGCAACCACAGAGAGAGAGAGAGAGAGAGAGAGAGAGAATAAGGACGAGTGATGGGAAATCTCTCACCTGGCATGTGTAGCCAAATATTTAGTCGATTTCCTCTTCTCTCTGGACTGCTTTTGCTTCCAGCTTCACCCTGACAATACAATACAGGAAGGAAAGGGGGATGAGACTGTGGAGTTTGATTGTCACGAGAGAGAGAGAGAGAGAGAGAGAGAGAGAGAGCTACACTAGTCAGGTGATTGATAATCACAACACACAGGTTGAAAAAAAACCATAATACCAAGAATAATTACCGTACTGGGCAGAAAGGTAAGAAAACAGTGCCTCATACTCTCTGGAATGTTCACTCCAGCATTGCAATCCCACCCTGACAACCGCCTCCCCTGTTTTTATGTCAGTTAAACTCACATGTTCTGCTGCTTCAGATGCAGTGACCCAGAGAAAGTTGAAATTCTCCCTTGCTCTGTTTCTGTCTGCACTAGACCTTGTAAATATGACTGAACTGTGAGTGAACTCCCACAACTCAACACTGTAATCATTAGTGTTGGGTGGGGGGCAATCATTAACCATGCTATGATAGGTCCACTTCTCTCTCGCTCTCGCTCTCTCTCTCTCTCTCTCGCTGTCTCTTTCTCTCTCTCACACACACACACACTCTTTTCAACGCCTCCACACTATCTTCTCAAACTAGGACACTGTCATGTCGCATTCATATACAGTACAATAACCTAAGTTATTAATCCAAATCATTAAATCTCTTTTGTTTGAATTCTCCAGTGACCAATTTTATATTCATCATATTGCACTGTCTTCTTTGCACACAAAGGCTGTTCATTTTATAGTCAGTTATAATTCCGCATACATATTATCATTGCATATCATAGCATTTCATATCATATTCACTCTTATTTCTGTGTTTTGCTTATGTAAAGGTGTTTTACCAACATTTACATATTAAGAGAGAAGTAAGGTTCTAAATTATTCCAATTTATAAACATTTCTAATGAGATCAGGTTGGTATACTTACATATTATTATTGTTATTATTATTATTATTATTATTATTATTATTATTATTATTATTATTATTATTAATACCCATAGGGAAAATCACTGTGCCATAAAGTACTGGATATAAAGGACATAAAGAAGTATAAAATAGATATTTTTAAAAAATCTGTAAACAAAAACAAAAAAACATCCATCAATCACAAAACACATTATAAAAGACATCATAACATTATTATCAGTGGACAATAACTACTGGACAAGAACTAACTAACTAACTAGCTAGCTAACTAACTTACCAACCAACTAGTCAAACAACACCAATATAACAATGAAAAAAGACATAACATTATTATCAGTGGACAACTACTGGTCCTCTAACTAACCAACCATCTAATTAACTAACTAACTAACCAACTAACTAACTAAATATAAAGTAGTGTAAAAGATATTTAAAAATCTGTACACTTAACATATCAAACAATCCATCAATCTCTCAGTCCATGACAAACAACAAACAAACAGACAAACAAACAAACAAATAAATAATAGCCATTTATAATAAGTTTGCTGCTAAACATACAATGGACCTCCTTCGTTACTCTCGTCAACATTTTGGCATTAACAATTGCTCACACAGTGAAATTCAAAAACCTCTAAAACCATGCATTAGATCTATTAAACACTCTACAGTTTAATGCCTATTTGCTTCTCCAGTATACATGTATACATTCTGTAGTGCAGTATATAAGGCTCTCCTCAGCCATGGCATGGTCAAACCGGCCAACTTTATCAGGAGCTGTGCTTCCGAGCCATGCTTTGCTTTTCCGTTTGTAGGTGCCTTCATCCTGTTATTAAATTCAGACAGGCAGTGGAGAGATTTGCCGAACCCAGACTTGCAATGGCTTTGCTGTGGTTATATTTCACAGTGCAGCTGAGTGAGTCATAGGCCAGTGTCAGTGCTGTGCTCTTACAGGACAGGATTGAAGGATTGGTGGTGAGTGCAGAATGGCTGAGACATACACAACTCCTCAAGTTCTCATCAGTGAATTTATGAATCACAGCGGTGCTTAGGGATTGATCACAAACGTAATGCATACTATATCCTGGGGGAGCTTTTTGTGAACTCCTTTTGCACGCACTGCATTTTGCACCAGAGGATTGGTTTGACTAATGAAAGTCCATTTTCATTCCTCTTGTCTGTGCTGTCTGGCTGGCTCAGATATGTTGGGAGAATGCTACCTACAAATTCTACCTCTTCCCCCCTAGTGACACTTACTTTTATTAAAGAAATGCACCTTCACACATGAACACACACACACACACACACACATGCATACATACACACAAAACAGCAGGACTGCTTGTTTTCTTAAGAGTCTAAGCCGAAGAGAGAAGACCATAAGAGAAAGCAGGAAAAGAGCACATGGGTTGTCAAGCTTAGCACTGTTCAGAAAATAGGCCAAAATCCAGTGCATGTGAAAGCCCATGACTTCACATAGCACAAACATTACACATCCACATATATGAACCATGAAGCCCTGTGTGTTATTTCAGTTACACTCCCTGATATAAATTCTCCACATTTCCTGTGCATGCTATATAGAGCTCCATGTATGGCGTCTGCTTCTGCTGCTATCTTTACAACCAGATCTTTATCATCCGTCTGTGTTTACAGTGGCACGTTATATTGTACATATCATTTCCTCCAAAACTGGAACAGAGGCCCCGCCATTTCATTTGATCATGCTAAACTGGGAAACAGTGCAAATAGTCAAGAGACCTGCACAAAACCAGTGCATGAAAAGATACCCCAAGCAAAAGAGACTGAAATGTCGAGGAGAAAAAAATATTCTAGCATTTGCAATGTCATAAATTTCAAAGTAAAAATATGCTAAATGGATTACACATTGGAGTTATTCTTCTAAGGAATACGTGATTCGAGAAACCTGGTGTATTGGCCATGAAAACCTTTCAAAGCTATATATAAAAAAAGCCTGCACAGTTATCACATATCTTTCAGTTTTTCTTTCTTTCTTTCTCTGTTTTGTGTGACTTCTGTCGCTTCTTTTTGCATGAGCAATCAGGTATTGTTATCAGATATGAGAAATATAGCACTGTTTACATATAAAAGGTTCGGGGCTAAAACAGCTATGCATATTTTTTCCACTAATAAGGTCATATTTCATCACAACACCAGCACTAGGCTTGTTAATGTTCCACCGTACTGTATATGTTAATTCATGCTTAATGTTTCAAATGGTAGGCTAACTAGTGTTCATTTCACAGTGTATTCAAAGGGAGCTTATATTGTTAAGAGGTCTAACGTATAGACACTAGAGCAGAGGTTCTCAACCTTTTGTAACTAAAGCCTCCCCTATCATGTGCCCCCCCCACCCCCACCCCACCCCCATATTGGAGGAGACCAGGTATGATTATCTATTCTATTTAATATCCATCTACATTTACATTTATTCATTTAGCAGACGCTTTTATCCAAAGCTACTTACAAATGAGAAAATACAAGCAAAATCTATATATAACCTAATCTATAATCTGTTTTGATAGATAGATTAGATAGATAGATATTTTTGCTTTTGTGTTTTTGTACTTTTTTTTAAATTACTTTTCATAACTTTTATGATTTTTTAAATAACTTTTATGACATTTTAAAACCTATATAATGGACAGGTATGGAACATGAATGATCAAAAATGTTTCTGAACACTAGAACTACTTTGAACAAGAGAACTAGGCTGTAATAACGTGGACTATTTCACATGTAAAACATGTTGCATTCCATTCGGCTTGCGTTCTAAAAACATTCGCATAAGAATGATGTAAATTGGGAGGAAGGGTGCATCTCGTTATCCATGACATTGTTAGATCTCTGGCTCTCGGCCTCTCACTGAACAGAGCAGACGCAGAGAGAGGTGCGAGTGCAGCGGGAAAGCAAGACCTCGCGTTTGCAGGACTGAACTGGAGACATTTGGAAAGCTGTTAAGGTTTGTCCAAAAAGTCGCTAGATTTGTCGTTGGGTGCTTTTTTTTTTTGAGGGGAAAAAAAAAAAAAAGAAAAAAAGAAAAAAGAAGTCACTAAAGGGGTCTGAAAAGTGGCTAAGTTGGCAACACTGGTCTGCACCGACAGCTAGATAAAAGGCAGGCTAAGCTCCGCCTCTCCCCAGCAAAAAGAAAACGCAGAAGGAGAGAGAACGCGGGGTTTTTCCATTTATACACATTCCATTTGAAAAGCAATAAAATACACCGAGAACCCAAATGATGCCCGGTCTGTGTTTTTTGTTTTTTTTTAATAAAAACAATTTGTGTCCCCCTTCCGATCTCTCCGCGCCCCGTGACTGAGAACCATTGTTGTATTAGAGTAGCACACTCACTGTAATGTTATTTCAGGAGATCAGGGTTTCACAACAAGGGCAGTTTTCACATGTTTTTGTTGATGCATGTTTAAGTTCATATATAAAATCTGTATATTTACATTCTTGCATTTTCACATCGACTAAAATGTCGTTCACTAATACTCTAATACTAACTAATAAAACTGACTACAATAAATAAATATAACGTATAAAAATTCATTAAAAGTTTATTGCTCTTTGACAGAGTGTACTTGCATTATTATGCTGTTATATTATAATTATATCAGAGGCATAAAATGGTCTTAAACTGACAATAATATCATTTAATCGCGATTATTTCTGGGAAGATATATCGTCCAACAAAAGTAGTTATCATCACAGGCCTACCAGAGATAAACCCCTTCAGTGGAAACCAAACACCTCTATAATCACACATGCCGATAAAGATGAATGCAGCACACTGGGTAACATTAGACCATTACACATAGCACATATATCTTCTGATACCAGCACATTAATCTCTAATGGCCCGTACAGGACTGCATAAAGGCACAGACACTTCAGAGCTCTGCATGTCTGAGAGAGGTTTTATCTGGAGCTCAAACTGAAGCAGCTAAGGCCAATTAATTACTGCTACAAGAACAAGCTTCAGGACAAAAATCTTCAGATCTACTTTCCATAAGTAGAAGAAAATCTAGCGGATCCCAAGTGGCACAACAGATAATCATCCTATTTTCGGGAGGTTGTGAGTTCGAACACAGCCGTTCGTGGCCGAGGGTCCAAGACCGGACAAACTGGATGTTCTTTCTGGGGAGGAGGAATGTCATTACTTACTTACTCTCTCACTCGCTCTCTCTGCTGTCAATCACAGCAACACCAGCCATCTGTGCACATGTATGTGGAAGAGGGCAGATAGCGCTTTCCTCCGAGCGTGTTATGCTCCCCTGTGAAGCAGCATGAGCAGCAGTTCATGCCCCGAGTTCACATGTTTTGGAGGAAGACTCCAGCTAGACATGCCATATGTTAGATATGGTTTGATTTTGTAAAAGCAAACCATTTTTTCATACACTAACTGCTTTAAATAAAATGGAACAATAGATTTCAAAAACCCAAGGTAACTTCAAAAGCTGGCAGTGTGCAAAACAAATGGGAAGCACCGCTCGAACACGCAGCTGTTTATATATCCACACAACAAGAACTCTGTTTACGTCTGTGTATGAAAGGCTTTGACTGTAGGAGAAAAAAGTTTTTCAGCTCAGCTTTAGCCCTGTACATGACTGTAAGCATGATGTGTATCTGAACTGTCCACTTATTCTCATGAAGATGATAATAGTAATGATGATGATGATGAAATAATAATAATAATAATAATAATAATAATAATAATAATAGGTTGGTTAGTGGTAAGCACATTTGCCTCGCACCTCTGGGGTTGGGGGTTCGATTCCCGCCTGCTGTGTGAGAGGAGTTTGCATGTTCTTCCCTGTGCTTCTGGGTACTCCGGTTTCCTTCCCCAGGCTAAAGACATGCATTGTAGACTGACTAGCATCTCTAAATTGTCCATAGTGTGTGAATGGGTGTGTGATTGTGCCCTTCAATGAGTTGGCACCCCATCCAGGGTGTCCCCCACCTTGTCCCCAGAGTTCCCTGGGATAGACTTCAGGCTCCCTGCGGATGTATAGATGGATGTAGTAATATTTATTATTATTATTATTATTATTATTATTATTATTATTAAGGGACAATTGTAGGCTGCTTGACTGTGTAATATTTGGAGGAACTGAAGACAGGAGGAGGTCTGAGAACAAAAGAGGCAGTGTTTAGGAATTCTTTTTGGAAGCTCGCACCCACCACAGCATACAAACCCAAACCACTCAGTCCGTCTTTCTCAAAAAGACATCTAAATATCTTTCTTTTGAAGTAAATCACCAGTTTAACAAGCAAAGAATAATGAATAATTAAAGAATATGAAAATACAAGTAATTACTTTCAGTCAGTGTAAAGCAAATATAGTCAGATTAAACACAACGCCGTTAAAAACAGATGTCTGTGAATCTGGAATGATCGGCTCGACATAATGTGACAACTGTTTAAACCCCAAAGGCATAAAAACACCCTCCTTTTCCATTCCTTCCTACAATGTGTATGCAGTGTGTGTGTGCACGTGTGTATGTATGCATGTATGTGTATGCATGTGTGTGTATACACGTGTGTGTGTGTGTGTGTGTGTGTGTATATATGTATGTGTGTATGTATATGTGTGTGTATAAAAATGTGTGTGTGTATATATGTATGTGTGTGTGTGTGTGTGTGTGTGTGAGAGAGAGAGTGAGAGAGTCACACCACCTTCCACAAATAGCTCCTATCTTTGTGCTTTATCTGAACATCGAGTCAAGTCAGGAAGAGAACACAACACAGGGGAGATAACACCTGGAGCAATTATAACTAGTAACACATGGACTGAAGAATAAACTGTCATGTTACGGAGAAACCGGAGAGAGTGTAAACTCCTCTGTCCTGAAGACTTTCCTCAGCTCATAAACTTCACAAAGCACTGTGACTGTTACAAAGCGAGCCTTCTTCCATAAAAAGTTAATAAAGTGAAATACTTTTTAAAATCCATTTATTATTATTTTGGATGCAGAGTGTCTGCTGTACAAGTCCCTGTTTATGTTACTATAGAAACAATAACGTAATAGAAAGTGCATTAAAATAAACCTATAAATCTTTGACGTTACAGTCAGAACTACACCTTCTGCACACAATCAAGCAGTGGTATAAAAAATATAGTCATGTGGAAAAAATAAGTACACCCCATGGAAATTGTTTAAAAAATGTATTTATTTATTTATTTATTTATTTATTTTACATATTTGGACAAGCAAACATTTGATCTTTGAAAGTGTCTATTAATAAAGGTGATACCCTCTATCAAATGACACAAAATTGACATTTTGTAGTAATTTTCACAATTTTTCACAAAACCAGTGATCAGAACCTGCTTAGGGAGTGCAGGTGGAACCGGTGTTATATATATACCCCTCATATCTAGTGTCTGGTGTTCCCTTTGCTATTGAGGTGTGTGGCATCATCATGCCAAGATGTAAAGAGTTCTGTAAGGCCTTCCGAAAAAAAGTTGTTGATGCCTATGAGTCTGGTAAGGGATTTACAGATCTCCCCAAATTATTTGAAATGCATCATTCCACTGTAAGGAAAATCATCTACAAGTGGTACAGGTTTCAAACCACTGACAGTTTGTCCAGGACTGGGCTTCTCAGCAAATTCAGCCCAAGCGCAGACTGTCTGATGCAAAAAGAAGTCTCCAAGAACCCCAAAATTTCATCACAGGATCTGCTAGCAAGTCTCGCAACTGTTGGTGTGAAAGTGCATGCTTCTACAGTCAGAAAGAGATTGCACAAATTTGACCTGCATGTGAGGCGTGCCAGGAAAAAGCCTTTGTAAGACTACAGTTTGAAGATGAGCATTTAGACAAAGACCAGGCCTTTTGGAATAATGTGCTCTTGACAGACGAATCAAAGATAGAGTTGTTTGGCCACAGTAACAGCAGACATGCTTGGCGCAGACCAAAGGCAGCTTTTCAGGAGACACACCTCATACCAACTGTGAAGCACGGTGGTGGAAATGTTATGGTTTGGGATTGCTTCACTGTCTCAAGGACTAGACAGCTTGCATTCATTGATTAAACTATGAATTCTGCATCATATCAAAGAGTGCTTGAAGATAATGTGAGGCCATCTGTCTGAAGGTTGAACCGAAGCACACTACCAAGGAATGGCTCAAAAAGAAGAAATGCAGGGTTATGGAATGGCCTAGTCAAAGCCTGGATTTGAATCCCATTGAAATGTTATGGGGGGGATTTTAAAATGGCAATACATACAAGAAAACCCTCAAACATCTTACAACTGAAAGAATATTGCATAGAAGAATGGTCAAAAAAAGCAGAAGTCAGAGACTGGTGGACAATTATGCAAAACGCCTACAAGAAGTTATTTTTGCTAAAGGGGGCAATACTAGCTTTTGAAACCAAGGATGTACTTACTTTTTCCACAGAAGAATATCACATCTATAAATAATTCTGTTGAATAAATGATTGAAAAAGATTTTTCCTTGTGGTTTTGTTCAAGTATATCAACTTCATTAAGAGACACTGTTTCAAAGATGATCAACTGTTTGCTTGTCCAAATATGTCAAAAACGGTATAGCATCCATTTATAACATCCATTTATATAAATAAACAATTTTATTTGATTTCCTAGCACTTATTACAAAAAAAAAAAAAAAAAAAAAAAACCTGCACAAACAAAGTTGTGAACTAGGCTTTTTAAACAATATTTTGATTTTTTTTCCCCCCAATGAGCAAAATGCCAAAAATCCTACACTTTCTACCCTAAAATAACCAAGTGGAAATATACACATACTAATGAACTAAATGACATCAGTTAGGGAAACGCATGACTTTAAAAACGTGGGCGTTTTCTCAATATGCAAACTCGTGACTGTATGTGTACCAAACTCCTAACCTCCCTATTTCAAGTAGAAAAACTAAATCATGG
The DNA here is from genome assembly GCA_024331685.1 of Stegophilus panzeri. Taxonomy (NCBI): domain Eukaryota; kingdom Metazoa; phylum Chordata; class Actinopteri; order Siluriformes; family Trichomycteridae; genus Stegophilus; species Stegophilus panzeri. The sequence continues at coordinate 7,358,615 of JANDJT010000012.1, forward strand.
AGCTCCACATCACAAGCTCAAGGCTAATGTCCTGATGGGTTTGATTTCAATCTGCATCATTGATCATTTCAGATTGTATCAACACAAAAATAAAAACGTGCAATGAGATGGACTGAAAATTGAGGTTATAAAAAATACTTCAAAATCCTGATATAAAGTCTCAGAGTGTGAAAGTTCTGAAGTGTATATTCCTTTCATCCAATACAGTATGCAAACAAAAATTTTTTTTACATTTCTTGTAAAGAATGGCATGTCACGCATTTTTACTATTTGTAGTTCCTATTATTAGTTGTTATAGCAGCTAGAAACATTTTTTTTATTCTCCCTGACTGTGACACAGCCCTGACACTGGAGACTCCTTCCAAAAACACTACATATTCTGTATACATTTAGTACTAGGCAATGTGGAGCGCCCACCATACAAGTTCCTGTTTATTAGCTGTGACGATGAAAACTATGTCCAGATTGTACTTATTTCGTTCTTGCCTTGGTGCTACAAAAGCTAACGTAGCTAAGTAGTAATGGAATCTGCAATCAAGTAGCATCACACACGCTGCAGGTTACAAACCTCACAAACATGCCTGCCTGTGAATATGGTCAACACTATCAGAGCCACTACCTTGAGTACGAGATGTAATGTATATTAATGGCCGTGAGTGTGATCAATAGCAGCACTTCTCCAGCTGACCAGTAATGGCCTGGCAGGATTACACGATATGACTTGTCTAACAGCCTCTTTAAAAAGCGGGTAATAAGATACTCCCTAATCAGACGATCGATATGATTCAGACGAGCGCTCCACAAAATCCGGAGTGGGATGTGATCTGGAAGCCGAGGTGAGAGACCACACCACAGCAGGGTGTCTAATTAAAGTTAGTCGAGTCTGTTGATATAAATTTATTTCACAGTATCAGGTATGACGTCTCTTCAGTTCCACAAGGACCATATTTATTCACTAATATCTTTGCCATTGTTTGGTTTAATGTTGAACAAACAACAAAACCAAACTGACCTTCACATTTACTGTACATTGACCTTTAAATACAATTATACGAGTATAAAAATACATGAAAAATTTATGATTGCTGTTTAGAAAACGGCTAACATTGAATGAATTCACTATATATCATTTATTATTAGTGGTTATAGAAAAATAAATGGCTAAATGAGGAATAAAATTAACATCACAAATTTTCACATTTGTGACGGACGTTAACTCCTACACACGTTTTTATTTGTTTTATCTGGAAAGCACAACACAAGTCAATAAGAACACAGCAAGCAGGTAGGACACTTACCTGTGGGGGGGCGGTACTTTGATATTAAACTTTCTACATGTCGCCTCTGGGATGAAACTCTAGCATCTGAGACAGCGGGCTCAGAGACCACAGTGTACTGATCGCACTTACCAGCTAAGCAACTCATTCGACGTGTAATAACTGCAACAGGAAGAGGTAATACATCCCGTGAAACATGGAAGTTAATACATTTCAGGAAGTGCAAATAGGAACCATCACACCGTCTTGATGTATCCTGCCCAGGATGGTCACACGTCTCTGCAACGTGTTGTGTTGAGCCTCACAGACACAGTGAAAAAGACTGACTTCACTAGCAGATCTTTAAACACATCATGGTGCTAGACTGGCTTAATGCATAAAACCAATACCTGGGTCTGGACTGGTGTAGAAATGAAGAGGAAAATATATGTAGAGCCAAAAAGACATATATATATTTTTTAAAATCACACAGCGACTATGAGAGTAGGATAATGATGCATGTGGTGGCCTGGGAAAACCTGTTACCTATATATATATATATATATATAAAACTCCTGAATTTTAAACTCTACTCAGCCCCAAAAGTGAATAAAAAACAAAAACAAATTACATCTGAAGATTTTGTTCCAGTTCCACTGAAAGACACCTCATGAAAGTTTACAATATGAAATGTGTTGAACACGAGCCTCGTCGTTGACGTTCATTAATCAAACGTGATTTTTGAAAAGTAAGGCTAGACAGTAATTTTCTCTGTTGTTTATTTGTGTGTATATATATTTATTGTAAATAATAAACAAAAACTAAGCGGGCCTGTTTGTAGTCTTACTCTCATTGGTTCCTGGCTTTTCGGACACGCATATATATTTTTTATTTTTTACAGACCCTGACGTATCTAAGCAAGGAAGAATGAATCCAAATAAATCTACCCCGAATTTATCAAGTTTGAACAAGTTCTACAAATTAAAAAAAAAAAAAAAATGTTTGTCAGGGTTTTTTATTTTATTTAGCTGGACTTATGAGACAGCCTGTATGTTTAATCTGATTATTAATTATATTTTCCAAAATTCAGGCACGTTAACATCTGAAACATTTTCTCAGTGCACACATGCGATGTAAAACGTACCCAAGCCCAGACTACACATGTGCTGTACTTCGCAAAAAAAAAAAAAAAAAAAAAAAAAAAAAAAAAAAAAAAAAAAAAAAGTACTTCAGGGTAAAGTTTCGAAGTCACATTAGGATTCCAGCACACAAAGGGCCTCCGAAAATCTCCAACAAATCCAAGGCCAATCCGCCGACTGATTTCAACTGATGCAAGGAAGCAACAAAGACAAGGGGGAAAAAATGATAAAGCCATTTACCAATATGACAACAAGCTTTTATAACAGCACTGACAGTTTCCAAGGCAACCACACATGGCTTTTGTTCCTGTGTGTGTGTCGGGTGAAGAAATAGATCTTATCTGAGAAGGAGGATAACATGGAGGGAGAATGAAATCCAGGAGAGTTCAGCTGACATCACATCAGCACCGCTCAAGCTCTGATTGAAGGGAGATTGAGAAAAGCCAGAACAAAGTCTAAGACACGCACACGACAAGGGAGTCAATGGCAGGACAGCAAAAAATGTGTGTGCACGTGCGTTTGTGTAAGTTTCACAAATAAGTAATGTCTCAAGTGTTTGACTTATAGTCTGTTCTGTTTAAAGGTTTGAATACAAGATGTTTTTTAAAGTGATCTTCGGTTGCTGTGGTCCCATCCGCCTCAAGGTTCACGTTTTGCATGTTCCGAGATGCTTTTCTGCTCACCACGATTGTAAAGAGTGGTTACTTGCGATACTATAGCCTTCCTGTCACCTCGAAACAGGTGGATGGACCTCTCAGAGGAGACAAGGCTCACTGCATGTTTTACTGTATTTCAGCAGCTTCTGAAATCCTCAAACCAGCCCATCTGGTACGAACAACCACACCATGGTTAAAGTCACTGAGATCACATTTTCCCCCACTCTGTTTGACGTGAACATTAACTGAAGATCTTTAACCTGTATGATTTTATATACTGCGCTGTTGCCACATGATTGGCTGATTGCGTAACTGGGCAGGTGTACAGATGTTCCTATTAAAGTGCACAGTGCTTAAAAAATGTTGTAGTACAGTATGTGCTTTAAGAACTACATTACGATGCTAAGACAGCTGCACAAAACCATGTTGTGTCCTTGTGGCGTTATGCAAATTGCTGTTTGTTCATTTAGCAGTTTTTTTGTTTTGTTTTTTTGGTCCTGGGAGTCATCTTTTAAATTTGCCTTAACAGTGCCTGTACTGAATAACCCCAGATAGATGAATTACCTCCAGCAGTAGATGTAGCTTAGTGGTTAAGATGCAGGACTACTGATTGGAAGGTTGTGAGTTCAAATCTCAGCACTGCCAAGCTGCCACTGCTGGGCCCTTGAGCAAATCTACTAACCCTCAACTGCTCAGGTGTATAAATAAGAACAACGTAAGTCGCTCTGGATAAAGGCGTCTGCCACATGCCGTAAATGTAATGTAAAAACCTAAGACACTCCGCTATAGATGGACATTTTCTTTTCAGAGATGAGGGATCAGAATTAATTCCTTTACTCAGAGCAAAGCTAAAAAAGAGGACTTGCCCTATTAAAACTAATTCACAAAGGAGAGTAGAATTAGGGCAAATTAATTTCACAAACTTCTTGCACTTTTGGTTACTACTGGTGCTGGATTAAAATGAATTTCCTGTGAGTAAATGATTAGCTGATAGTTACTATGAGGAAAGGAACAAAAAGAAAAGCTGCGTATTTAGATAGTTAAAATAAAGATACGTGTATAGATTTACACCGTAACAATATAGCTACCTCAAGTGCCTTTATTGAAGACCAATCTATTGAATTAGGGGAATGCTATAATCATTTAGGCACTATAACTGATGATAAATTAAATTTTGAAAATAAGTCAGCAAAGACTTTTTTTTAATCTGAGGAAATTAGCTCAATTCCATATTGATAGGACATTGAGTGTTTTTTACAGGGCTTAGATTGAATCCTTTTTAACATTCTCGTTGATCTATTGGTTCGGCTCCTTAAAAGTTAAATGAAAAAAATGCACTGGTGAGGATTGTAAATACTTGTAGTAAAGAGTTTGGAGTGAAACTTCCTGGGTTGTCAGACTTATTTACTAAGCAGGTACTTAGGAAAGCAAACTACATTAAATCCGACATCTCTCAACCTCTTCATGATGCATTCCAGACTTTATCTTCAGGGTCTCTGTATAGGGTCCGAATCCCTTTAGCTAAAGCAAACAGATTTCAATTTTCTTTTGTACCATGTTTTATTTCTTTGCTTAACTCAAATAGGAAAAGGTAGTTTTTAGGTTGTTGAGATGGTGATCTTTACTTTAAAAAAAAAAAAAAAAAAAAAAAAAAAAAAAAAAAAATTTATTTTAAAATATTTTAATTTATAATTGGTGTATTTTTCTGTTTTGTTTGTGGTTTATTCCATTGCTGTAAAGCAAACTGCCCCTTAAAGAAGAATGAGAACTCACTACCCCCAAACCGACCAATCATACCATACCCTCGGGGTGGTAGTTTGAATATCTTTGAACTGGTTCCTAACTACAACGTGACATTCAGTACAAGCTAAGGATGATGTGACCTGTGGCATTTACGCTTTAAACTGGCTATAATCGTACCCAATATAAGATAACAGGCATTATGAATGTAGGTATCTCATAAATGATCTCATTAATAATATAGAGAAAACAATCCTAGGAAAAGACACATGGACGTATCATGACTGCATTCCTGAGCTGGAAAGTGAATACGCCTTTCACAGATCTGAGATTTTTAAAAACGTTTATTTGCTACAATAGCCCCGGAGGAAAGCTTGGCTAAAAGAGGAATGTCGATACAGATATATCATACATGAATAAAGTGGACAAAGCAGGTCAAACAAGGTCAAATTCCAGCTCTATATGCAACAGTAAAGGGTCAGTTAGAAGGGCAACTACATATTTTATTAACTTAATAATAAAAGAGAACAAAGAGCGTCAAGCTCATTTAAGCCTTCAGTCTTATTTAACATGGTCTTAAGGAACAAAGAGGAAAAATACTCAGGCGGGGTCTGTCAATTATTTCTGGAAAATTATCCACCAGAAGCAGTAAGCAATGCTGCGCTTAGTTATTCATATCCACACTCAAACTGTGCGCTCATGTCGAGCCTTTAATTTTTCATGTGCATCTTAATTGCTGTGTGGACCGAAACAAGAAGGACTTCACCACAGGGAGGGAAAAGAGACCTTGAGGGAGGAAAAGGGCAGGCTCGGTAAAAAAAAGACAAAAAACATTAATCTAAAATACTTTTAGTAACTGAATGTGCAGAAATACAGCTGAGGAATGGACTCTTTAGCCAAATAAACTCTGAATCCAGCAAACACGTCAATCTCTAAAGGTCACAGCTATGAGAAGAAAAAAAATGAAATGACTCAAAATGTAAAGAGAAAAAGTGAAGAATGCAAAAGATCAATGAAGGGAAGATGAAAAACAAAGCACAATGACAAATAGCCAGTGCTGAAGAGCATACTGCTTTCCTGTTTGTGATTCTGACTGATGTAAAATTCAATCATGATCAAGCCGTGCATCTCATCTCTACTCTGAAGAATCTATATTCTTATATTGACACCCTTCGTAAATATGAGCAAAGGCGGCTGTGAAAAATTGTCTTTATAGTTTGTGGAAAAATTCACAGAAATACTCTGTTCTCATGGATATCAAACATCTGCAAACAAAACACATATTTAACAAATATATTTGTTTATTTATTTATTTATCTGTTTGTTTGTTAAATATGTGTGCAACAATTATTGGCACCCTTTTAGTCAATACTTTGTGCTACCTCCCTTTGCCAAGATAAC
>JANDJT010000012.1:7421323-7448475 GCA_024331685.1 Stegophilus panzeri
GGGGGGGGGGGGGGGGGGGGGGGGGGTTGTGTTTGGTTGTTTTTAGAAATTGTACTTCACAGTTCATGTAGAAAATAGACAAGCTTACCAGACTTAATCAGATGTGCGTGTTGCATTCAGATCAGGTGACAGAGCAGCGCTCGCTAACAGCATGAAGAGAGCTCAGGACTACTATACACAGAAGATTCAACGTTTTACCAACAGTGGATCACAGCACATGTCAGGGAATTCAAACCATCCCTGATGAACATTGACCATGTCTGCACCAACGACACCTCCCTTCCAGATTAATGACATCTACATCTGGATTGAACCATCCAATAACAAGGCAGTGGAAGGTGTTGCAGCTCCTCCCAGTGACCAGGGACTGGCTGTGATTGTAGCAAATGTGAGGTGAACCCTCATTAAGGCAAAACTGCTAGCCCTGACATTACTAGCTGTGTGCTGAGGGAATATGTTCATCAGCTCACTGGTGTCTTCACAAACATCTTCCACATCTCCCTGTATAGATGCAGTCTGCAGTTCCCACCTGTGTCAAATTGACCACCATCATCCCAGTGTTGAAGAAGTCTCAAGTTATGTGCCTGGACTCTCACCAACACTGGCAAAACACTAAGCTCCACTACAAACACCATATCTTCTGCCTTCCACCTGGCCTTATCCCACTTGGCCAAAAAGGACCCCCTGGACTTTTGGTTCCACAGTGAGTCCACCCTCTGAAGTTTTGGTTCTGTAGCAACTCAACCCCCTGGACTTTTGGTTCTGTAGTGACTCCACCCCCTGGACTTTTGGTTCTGTAGTGACTCCACCCCCTGGACATTTGGTTCCGTAGTGACACCACCCCCTGGGCTTTTGGTTCTGTAGTGATTTCACCCCCTGGACTTTTAGTTCTGCAGTGAATGACTCCATAACCTGGACTTTTGGCTCTGTAGCAACTCCACCCCATGGACCTTTGTTTCCACAGACACTCCACCCCCTGGACTTGGAACCTTAGAAGTGTTAGAAGGACATTTTAGTTAGAATGATATTTATTGACTTCAACACCACCATGCCACTGCCACAAACACCAATGGGTCTCAAGCTCCACTCACTTAGACAAATATCTTCAACTTGAAATTCTTCAACTAGAAATTCTGGACTTCCAAAGCAGCATTCCTCAGAACATCAGAATTTACCATAGATCATCTCTTTCCATCATTCTGAACACTGGAACCCCACTGCTGTACACAATGCTAACTCACAATTCTCTCACCAAACATCAGAGCAACCACATTAAGATTGATCTTCACCAGCAACAATGAGACAGAGAGGAAGTGAGACAGCTTGAAGTCTGGTGCAAGGACAACAATATCTCTCTTTATGGTGAGCCAAACTATAGAGATGATTGTTAGTATCTTCAGAAGGACCTGAGTTATCACACACCCCCGTACATAGTAGAAATACTGAGCAACTTCCTGTTCCTGGGAGTGCACATCACCAACAACTTCTCATGGTTCCTCAACACTGTGTCTCCTAAAAATCCGGAAGAGGGCTGACATAACACAGTGACTGCTGGCTCAACAAATTGAACGGAGTAAATACAAACAAAGATGGTGTGTAAAGCACTGAACTAAACATTGAGAATGTTTTCATGATTGTTAACATTTTGGTATGGCAATCAAACAAACACTGAAATATGGATTATAATATTATTCAAAAAGTAGGCTTTATGCTTGGACAAGGCTAATGATGGAACATATTACTTTTAATACAAGAAAAAATAATGATGATGATGATGATGTTTACCTAACTCTTTCTATGTGCGGTCACGATGATGATGTTTACCTAACTCTTTCTGTGTGCAGTGACGATGATGATGATGTTTACCTAACTCTTTCTGTGCGCAGTGATGATGATGATGATGTTTACCTAACTCTTTCTGTGTGCAATGACGATGATGATGGCGATGATGATGGCGATAATGATGGCGATAATGATGATGATATTAATGATGACGACGATGATGATGATGATGATGATTATGATGATGATTACCTAACTCTTTCTGTGTGCAGTGACAATGATGATGATGATGGCGATGATGATGATAATAATGATGATGATGATGATAATAATGATGATGATGATGATGATGATGATGATAATGATGGCCTAACTCTTTCTGTGTGCAGTGACGATGATGATGATGATGGCGATGATGATAATAATGATGGCAATGATGATGATAATAATGATGATGATGATGATGATGATGATAATGATGACCTAACTCTTTCTGTGTGCAGTGACGATGATGATGATGATGATAATAATGATGACAATGATGATGATAATAATGATAATGATGATGATGATAATGATGACCTAACTCTTTCTGTGTGCAGTGACGATGATGATGATGATGGCGATGATGATAATAATGATGACAATGATGATGATGATGATGATGATAATGATGACCTAACTCTTTCTGTGTGCAGTGACGATGATGATGATGATGGCGATGATGATAATAATGATGACAATGATGATGATAATAATGATGATGATGATGATGATGATGATGATGATAATGATGATAATGATGGCCTAACTCTTTCTGTGTGCAGTGACGATGATGATGATGATGATGATGATGATGGCGATGATGATAATAATGATGACAATGATGATGATGATAATGATGATGATGATAATGATGGCCTAACTCTTTCTGTGTGCAGTGACGATGATGATGATGATGATGATGGCGATGATGATAATAATGATGACAATGATGATGATGATAATGATGATGATGATGATGATAATGATGGCCTAACTCTTTCTGTGTGCAGTGGTGGTGATAATAATGATAATGATGGTGATGTGATGTGTGTGTGTATGTGTGTGTGTGTGTGTGTGTGTGTGTGTCTGTCTGTCTGTCTGTCTGTCTCTCTGTGTGTGTGTGTGTGTGTGTGTGTGTGTGTGTGTGTCTGTCTGTCTCTGTGTGTGTGTGCGTGTGCGTGTGTGTGTGTGTGTGTGTCTGTCTGTCTGTCTGTCTGTCTGTCTGCGCGCTCCGTGCGGCGGAATGTTGTGACGCGGCCGCGCGCTCTGTGATCGATTAGCAGGTCTGTTGGAGAAGTAGACAGGAACAGGACAGACGGAGCGGAGTGAGGCTTAAAAACACAAACAGAAAAGAACAACCGCGAAGCTGAACAGCGGATAAAACCCCTCGGCTGGCTTGGAGAAGAAGCACATCTGCGTCTTTGTTTAACTTATTTGGCAGGACCCCGGCTCTGAAGGTAGTGTGTGTGTGGAGATGATCTGTGTGTCGTCCCGACTCGAGGCTACGCTGATGATACAGGGAGCCATTTTGCAACAGTTTTATTTTTGACCGAATTGCTATCTCGCTAGCATGCTCGCTGTGCTAGCGCCCAGGCTAAGAAAAACACCCCTTAGCTCGAATAGTTCTGTGCAGTGCATGTCACTGTAACACTACTGATATATCTCTATAGTCAGTTTAAATTAAATTGCACAGTTACTTGCGCTATTTTCATTTACAGGAGTGACGCGAGGTTTATTACAGCTAGCATTAGCATGCTAGGAAGTACACACTGAATGGCCTACAGTCCGAGAACTAACGTCACGTCGCGCTGACTAAATGTTAGCTAGCGAGCTAATTCGGCTTATTATTTCTCAGTCTGTATTTGTAATAATAATAATAATAATAATAATAATAATAGTAGTAGTAGTAGTAGTAGTAGTATTCTTTTACGCTTTATATGTATATAATATATATATATATATAATAACTCTCTTTATATATATTGTTTACTGCTCCACAGCGTCAGTTAAGACTGAAGGTTAGCAAATTTGTGCTTGCTAGCTAGAATGAAAAGCATTCAAGTTACTTGCTAGGTATGCTAGGCTAACTCAGTCTTTTCAGTATTGCAGAAGCAGATTATTCAGTAATCACTCAGTAGAGTTTGTAATGTCATGTTCAGCACTAAATCCCGTCTTTTTCCTAGGGTTGGTTAATGCTTTGTTTGTTTACTGTGGTGTTTGTGTAAACAGAGAGGCTGACAGAAAAGACCCTGAAGCCTCCTGTGTTCAGATAGGAAACATGCTTGTGTCTTATGGGGGGTGATAACACTTCTTTTTTTTTTTTTTCTTTTTTTTTAATTATTATTATCCCCCCTCCTGTTTGTTAAAACATAGCCTCAGGTGTTAAGTTTGTGTTGCTGTGCTGTAATCAGTACAGGTGAGGTGATAACACTTTCAGTTTCATGTTGCTCTTCTGTTACCAGTAACCCTTTAAAAAAAAAAAAAAAAATTATTTATTTATTTTTAAATCCAGTTTCAGTACAATACCAGTATCGCCCGATAATGAGTTTTCATTCTGTATTAACATCCTGTCAGTACTGAATAAAGCCGGGTTCACATTGTACGATTTTGGGCATGATTCTCTGGTTTGAGAAATTTTGAGAATCCTAAAAGATTCCTATAATCCTAGGATAAAGTCTGTAGTCTTTAATCGCTAGTTCGATATGTCCCCCGACAGTTGATTTAATGGCCGCTGCGATCAAATTTCTCTTCCGATTTAAGCCGGGTGCACACTGTGTGATTTTTAATAGTCCTTTGCGACTTTTGCTTGTCAGACTGTATGAACATGATCCCCACTGTAAGCCGTGCCACACTGCAGGATCTCAGTTGGATGCACTCAAGAAGACTCGTACGGAGTAGGAGAAGCCACACTACAGGACTGTATCTCAAATCTTCTGACACGGCCAGAATTTACACGGAGGAAAAATTTGATCGCAGCGGCCATTAAATCGTCTGTCAGGGGGCACGTCAAACTAGCGATCAAAGACTACAGATTTTGGCCTAGGATTATAGGAATCTTTTAGGATTCTCAAAATTTGTCTCAGACGACCGAATCGTAGCCAAAACCGTGCAGTGTGAACCCGGCTTTATTCAGTACTGACAGGATGTTAATACAGGATAAATACATATTATCGGGCGATACTGGTATTGTACTGAAACTGGATAAAAAAGTATTACTGGTTACAGAAGATCAACATGAAACTGAAAAAGTGTCGTGGCCAAAATCATACAGTTTTCATACAGGCTTTCACATCTTGACCATCGTACAGTTTGACATTAATGACAGCTCAGATCTTACAGCGGGGATCATGTTCGTACAGTTTGACAAGCAACAGTGAATCGAAGAGAGTTTTGGCTGAATGCACGTTCGGATGATGTCATATGACTAGTCTCGGCCCAAATCTGGGGGGCAGTGGTGACTTGGCGGGTAAGGCTCTGGGTTACTGATCAGAAGATCTGGGGTTCAAGCCCCAGCACTGCCAAGCTGCCACTGTTGGGCCGTTGAGCAAGGCCCTTAACTCTCTCTGCTCCAGAGGCGCTGTATCATGGCTGACCCTGCACTCTGACCCCAACCTCCTAACATGCTGGGGTATGCGAAGAAAAGAATTTCAATGTGCTGTAATGTATATGTGATCAATAAAGACTCATTATCATTAATGTGTGGAAAATCTGCAGTAATTTAGAAAAATTGCAAGCTCCTTCCCAATATCATGTCAAATCCAATATCCAGAATTAACCCGACATTTCAGGCCCTCAGTAGCAAATCAGTGGAATTCAAATGTAGGAATTTAATTTCATGTATTGTGTGTGTGTGTGTGTGTATTTCACGTTCAGACGAATGTCTGTTTCTTGTTTCAGAGTTGATCTGCAGAGTGGAGAAGTGAAGTGAAGAAACGAAGCAGGAGGCTACTGGATATTTCCCTGAACAACACACATCTTACATGAGCTAGAGTTAAACCTTTGCACCCTTTTCGTCTTTTGGATTTTTCTATCTCTATAATCAGGTCTCCTGTGAATCGCCGATGCCCGGTGCACTCTGTGTAACACGTCTGTTGAAAAGCTGCAGTCTCCTGCAGTGTCGTCTGTTCAAGCGTGCTCTGAATTGATGAACTGGAAACTCCACCGATTTGTGAAGGATCAGATCATACTTTGTTTCAGGTACTCTGGCTGTCTGACGTGATCCTGGCCTACGAGTGACAGCGCCTAAAGATGATGTCAAGTTTTACTTTCGCTCTCCTGTCATCCGATATGGCCCAAAGTCCGAGCTGCTGAAAACGAAAGCGATGCCCATGACGCCGTAGCACCAGGCACCCACGGCTTTTGTGATGTGACGCATTGGCCCCCTTTGTTTTTGCCTAGATCTCGCACCCTCGCTGTTTTAATGAGGTGAACATATTTGGCTCGTGACTTTTCTTCAACAAAGCGTTGTGTGGTGTAGCCCCACGCTCTTTCTTCTTTTCCTGTGTGTGCATCCTCAGCTTACCATGAGTTTGTGAAAGGAGTTTCTGAGCTTCAAAGCAAGCACACCGTGCTGCTTTTTACAGCCTTCCAGACACAAAGACTGGTCCAAAACTCCTGGGACATTTCTCCCACGTCACTTTCAGTTTATTTTGTCACTCTGAACGCAGTCTGGGATGAGATGAATTGACGGGGTCCAGGAGAGTCGTTCACGCATCGCGGCTTGCGTTCTACGTCTTGTACTTCCACCAGCATTCGAAAGCGCTCCTTCTTGACCACTACAAACATTTTTCCATCGTAACGTTACGTGGGACGTCCGGACACCAAAACGAGGTCACCTCGCTCACTGCACCATCCTGGAGCCTGGAATTTGTCTGTGGCGAGCGTCTGTTGTCCCGTGGCTGTTGTTTGGTCGCACACCTGAAGCCGTGTGAGTGGATTGGTGCGAGCGAGCGAGTGTGAGCAGGGACAAAGCCAAGCACAGGGCCGCTGGACTACAGAGCTCACGACTCTGGGGTAAGGGACCGCAATATCTCCATATAACATGCTACTACCTAACGTGCTGATCCTGATTATTTTCCTCAAAACATAAACTACAGAGATTTTCCCCAACTGTTCAGGCAGTTTTTACATTACAAGCCACTGTCCAGTTCTGATTGGGCAGAAGGTTAAATAAAATAAAATAAAAATAATTATGTTAAAGGTTAGATGCTTAAATGAAATCATTAAATTAATTTTCTATAACAGTATCTCTGAGAGTCAGGCCATTGCAGGGTTTTATTATTTTGGTTTTTGTTTATTTATTAAGCCACATTTATCTAAACCTACTAACAAGCAAATTTAAAACAGCTCTTATCGATACGGTGAAGGTTTCTGTAAGGAGACGTTTGAACATTTATGGAAGGAGTCTCCAGTGTCGGTGTAGTCAAACTGATCAAACTGTTCCTTTAAAAGTCTTCAGGATTGAAAATGTTGCGTTTTGAGGTTTCTGAGTAACATGAACTACATGCTCTTTCCTCCTCGCTTATGAATGCCCATGCAGCTGTGCTCACTTTCACTTTCACTTTCGCTTCAGTTTGCGGGTTGTTGAATGTTCAGTTTGAATGTTGGGTTCATTATAAAACAAAACTACAAAACATTACAATGACAAACTGTTGAAACCAAATTTTCTGCCATCGTGTTGTCAGTCAGCTCGCTGCACTCTCGTCACGTGAGAAATGAAATCTGACTCCTGCTGATCTGTGCTGCAACTCGGACTCATTCGGGTCATGCTCAATTGAGCAGACGCGTTCAGTTTTTAGTTGTAGCGTCCATTCTCTAACCGTGGTGGTGGTGCCGCCGTGGACAAGTGATGTAATTGGTGTGTGGCCCCGACACCGGGAACACCGTCTTTCGCTGCAAGCCTAATAGTAACGTGGGTGGCGTGACTAGCTTTCCACTTTTGACAACAAATCCATTTTCTTGCCACTAAAATGAAACATTCTTGAGGGAGAGCGTTTGTATATTAAATTCACCAGTGTATATTTACATCATGTCATATACAAGATGAAGGACAAGACGTGTGCGCTGTTTGCCATTGCGGCCATCTTTCTGCAGCTGAGCTTGTGGCCTCCTCGGCCTCCGTGTTTCCTGGGTGAGCTCTCGTTGAAGATGAACGGTCTCCGGTCACTTTGTCGCTGCGAGTTGCTGTGTGTGTGTGTGTGTGTGTGTGTGTGTGTGTGTGTGTGTGTGTGAACGTACCTTGAGTTAGGGCTGCTCGATTATGGTCACAAAAACATAATCACGATTATTTCCGTCAATATTGAGATCATGATTTTTAAATACGATTGCTCACTGACTTTGGAAACATCATACGTTTATTGAATAAATTTAATTGTATTTTTAACAGTGGATTTTCTTGAATAAAATTCAGTTGAGAAAAAAATTTCTAAAACAAAATTAAATATATATAAAATAATGTAAAAATAAATTAGATCACTGTGCCTCGATACACTAAGGCTTGTTTTCTTGTTGCAAAGGCTATTTATTTATTTGTTTATTTATTTGTTTGTTTATTTATATATTTTTTTTTATAAACATGTACTTTCCTTACTTATTCGTGCTATGGATTGCTGCTTAAATTAGTTTTTTTTTTATGCTTTTGCATGAAATTTCTGTTTTCCACATCTCTCTTTACTGTAATGACGTCTCTCCTGTAAGCTAGCGGAGCACGTCATGTGACGCGTTTTGGCGAATCGCATCGCCAGAAATGAACTTTAAACTTCCTTAGCCAATGAAATTCTGTCTCCTGGTTTAGATCGGCCTGTAGTTTCAGCATGCTCTAGAAAGGAAATGAGTGTGTCTAGACCAGCTGTCATGATGCTAGAGGAAACGGGCTTTCCAATGATACCAAACGTTATTTCTTTTTGTTCCATATCTGACTCCTTGAAACCAGATTGTTTCCACACAGCTGAAATGGTTTTATCTTTCTTGTCGACCAAACGCTCTCCTTCCGTCATCTCGGCTCGAGCTGAACTAAAAATGCCTCGGCCTGGAGGGGAAGCGAGTTTGCCCTTTTAATGGAGGGGCGAAAGTGCACCGCTGTAAAGAAAAACGGCGCGCGTTTTTTAAAAAGACAAAACGAGAACATTGCAAAATGAAATGCAGCACAATAATTGTTTTATCTCGATTACTGTTTTCATAATCGTCGGAGGCCGTAATCAAAATCGAACATTCGATTAATCTCACCGCCCTAACTCGAGTGTGTTACTGCCCCGTGGTCCAGCGAGAGCAGCACATGTGATAGCATTCACCCTCCCAGATCGGTAGCAGTCGTATGATGGGGAGACCTGACTGGTGGGTGGGAATTGGCCAAGACTAATTTAGAAACAACGTTTATAAAAAAAGAAAGCCAAGTTTGTGAAAATAATTAAAATATGCTTAATTGTCCAATTAGCCCTATAATTTTTTTTAAGGCATTCTAATTCTACCTAATGTATACAATCATGTTGTATATTCAGTGCTTTAAGATGTTTGATAGTTGTTAGTTGTAAATGCCAAGGCTTCTAGGTTCAGTATTTATTAATAACTATGATCAGAATCAGCCATGTGCTTTTCTTATACTCTCTTCCAGTCTATACCTATGCAAATGTTCACTACCTTATTATTATTATTATTATTATTATTATTATTATTATTATAGTATTTTTCAGTTGTGCACATGGTGAGTTTGTTCTGCCGTTATAACAGTTCAGGCCATGAGGTTTCATGCCTCGATCCACTGACTGGAGACACTGGACCTAAATGGCGCAGCATGACTTTGTTCCTGCCTGGCTTAACTTCTCCACGCCTCAGCCCGTCAAGGTGAGGAGCAAACTGTACTTTTATGCAAATTTATTGTAGGGAGTGTCTTTGAGCTAAAGATACATGGAAATATTAGAAATGTTGGAGTAAGTCGGTATGCAAATTAATTAATGGGGATGTTAACATACAAAAAAAAAAAGCTGAAGCAGATCCAAACAGAAAATTTTATACTAGTACAATAATCTATGTCTAATGGTTTTCTTTGTTGTTTTTTTTGTTTTGTTTTTTTTTTAAACACGTCTAGGAAATTACTAAAACCTTCTACATTTATAGCCTGAATAAAAATGCTGGAAGAACTAGGAACACAACTAGGAAGTGCCTCCATGGTCAGCCGGCTAGTTAATGTCTAGTTATCTTGTAACCGTGACAGATCGGCACATGTGGAGTTTCGTACCCTGTCCTAGCATTGTCATATTGTCTAATGCCAAACCTCAAAATATACCATAACCATACAAACTATCTTGTTCATTGTTAACACGGGCAGAGTTGGTTATATTTCTTAGTTTCTATACAAACATCATCTTCTACCATCTCTCTCTTTTAAATGAAAGTGTGTATTTAGCATGGTGTTAACAATTGTGACCCAAACACCTACATCTACACTACCAGTGAAAAGTTTGGAGACACTCGACTGAAATGTTTGTCATGATGTTAAAAACCTTTTGATCTGAAGGTATATTACTAAATGTTTGAAATCGGTGTTGTAGACAAAAATATTATTGTGCTGCCATATTCGTTTCTTTCATTAGAAAACTAACATTTTATTTACAAAAAAATATTTTTTTAAACGGTCGACTCGGAGCGAAATATTCAGGGAAGCAGCCGATAAGAGTCCAGCGTCGGTGTGAACTCCTTTTAATACTGTTTAAAAACATCTCAGGGAAATTCCTCAAGAAATCGGGTGAGAAAATGCCAAGAATACATTTCTGGAAATTCTAGGCAAAAAGGAGTCTACTTTGAAGATGCTAAAATACTAAATTATTTTAATTTATTTTGGATTTTTTATCACAACACAATTCCCATAGTTCCACTTGTGTTACTCCAGAGTTTTGATGACTTTTTTTATTATTTCTATTATTATTATTATTATTATTATTATTATTATTATTATAAAATGTGGGGGGGAAATAATAAAAATAAATGAGTGCTTCTAAACTTTTGATGGGTAATGTATATGCTAATGAGGATCAAACAGATGAGTGTGTGTTCCTGAAGTGTGCTCTGTGGTGTTTGTCAGTCCCCTGCAGCCCCTCTTGAGAAACATGGTGAGCACTGTGCTCGTGGAGACGGCCGGCCGGGAGTGAGCCGCCGTAGACACAACTCCTCTGACGGCTTCTTCAACAACGATCTGCTCCGTGCTCCGTCAGGTAAAACGAGCGCACAGTCCTGACTCGCACCCGACCAAAAGTATTGTGCACTTCAGCTGCTGATCTGACTAACGCACTGTGGCTAACTGTTTCTGCATGTTCTGTGCCTGCAGGTGATGGGTGGCTCCAGCCGTCTCTGCTGAGGCACGACTCTGTGGACTCTGGTGTCGCTAAGGGCAGTCAGGGAGGTTTGGGCAGCGGACATGGCTGGAAGGAGACCCCCAGCTGGCATGGGGCCCCACGCGGCCAAGAGGGCCCTCACCACCACCACCACCACCACGGGCGCCATGCCAAACGCGGCGGAGGAGACAGGGACAGGCAGGGTGGCCATCGGCAGCGCAACGGCAACTTCCATCCACGCAAAGGCGCCCCCTTCCAGGACCGTTACTCTGACGAGGAGCGCAACGATGACAAGCTTAAGTTTGTTGAAGAGGATTTTGTGAGTGTATTTTCTGGCACGAGAGTTCAGTCCAGGTTGTTGTTTTTTTTTAAAAGATTATTTACGAATGCTCTTTGTGTACAACGCAGCCCTCCTTGAATCCAGAGACGACTGGAAAGCCAGTGAGTCAGGCTCGCGCTGTGGGAACTCCAGCAGGCGTGTGGGGTAAGGAAAAGTTTAGTCATTGATGCAGTTATGACTGATGCGACACACACATACAACATTCAAAAATGCATGGTGTGTGTAAGCAGTACTTGTTCTTCCCGTTCTTCAGAGAATCCTCCCAGCGCTAAGCAGACCATGTCTAAGATGCTGGTCATTAAGAAAGTGTCTAAGGAGGACCCCAGTGCTGCATTCTCTGCTGGTTTTGCCAGTGCCGGCCCTCTGCCTGCCAACGGCTCCAAAGTCCCCATCGCTGGACCCAGTGTCTACAAGAACCTGGTTCCCAAACCTGCTACTGCCCCAACTAAGGTATTTCACCCTTAAAATAGCAGAACCTTTGAAGAGCATATTGTCTGCTCATCTGATGTCACAGGGGGATATTGGCAGTGCAGTTACAACGGCGTTTAAAAGAAGAACTTTTTTAAAAGGTTTCACACACAAGTGAATGGTCAGGTTTCACTGTTTGAGCCTAAAACAAGAGCCAATGCTTTTTCCCCCCTAACTCTCCATTTTCATATTAATGAGAAATTGAAAGCAGGAGTAGTACAGACAGGAAACGTCAGACCTGGTTTCAGAATGCAGCGCAGCTATATGACTCAGTTGCGCTTGGCTACTTGGTGATTTACAAGGTAATAAGCTTGCCAGCTGTTTTATCATGAAAGTTGAAGCTTTGGAAGCTGATCTGTTTGAGTGTAGTGTACAGATGAGGAGGTGAGAGAGCTGGACAGACTGAAGCGCTGCTGCATCTGTCTCTTTACTGCAGATATGAAACAAAGGACTCGCCATTAGCGGCAGAGACCAGTAACCAAAGTGAAGATAGACTAACGTTAATGGAAGACATTTGAACTTTTAAAAAAAAAAAAAAAAAAAAAAAACAAAAAACAAAACCTGAACGTAGAATTTGCATACACGACCGGTCAGACGTTTGTGGATACTCGACTGAAATGTCTCTCATGCTGTTAAAAACCTTTTGATCTGAAGGTGTATGATTAAATGTTTGAAATCGGTGTTGTAGACAAAATATAATTGTGCCAACATTAATTTCTTTCATTAGAAAACTAACATTTTATTTACACAAAAATATTATTTTAAATGCACAACTTGGAGCGAAATATTCCGAAAAGCAGCCGATAAGAGTCCAGCATAGGTGTGAACGCCTTTAATACTGTTTAAAGAGCATCCTAGTGAAATTCCTCAAGAAATCGGTTGAGAAAATGCCAAGAATACATTTCTGGAAATTCTAGGCAAAAAGGGCATCTACTTTGAAGATGCTAAAATATTAAATTATTTTGATTTATTATTGATTTCTTATCACAACATAATTCTCATAGTTCCATTTGTGTTACTCCAGAGTTTTGATGACTTTTATTATTATTATTATGATGAAATGTGGAAAAAACCCATAAAAATATAGAAAGTGTGTCTAAACTTTTGACCGGTAGTGTACAAGCTAAAACTTTGAATTTCACACATTTCACACATCGAAACAGCTTGCTTTGGCTAACAACTGCCAAAATCACTGACTGTACCTTTTAATGTGTTTTATTTACATGTAAGTGGTCAGATGCTCTAGTTCCTTCTCTTATGTTGTCTTCAGACCGGCCCTTGGAAACCCAATGGAAGGGAAACTAAAGTGGGTTTGCATTTCTCTGGTCGGGATTCAGCCTTCACCAGCCCTGTGTCTGTGACCAAACCTCTGACCCCGGTCAACGCACCACCCCATGGAACTCCTAAAGAGGTGATGAGATCTGCAGTGTGGACAAGACGTTCACTGAGTAAATAGCGCTGCAGTGTTCTAGTTGACTTCATAACCGTTGCTCATTTTTTCATGTCTCTTTCTGTTCTGTCTCTCACAGCCACCATCCAGCACGACTCCTCCAATGGACATCACTCCTCCTCGGCTGAAGCTGATGCGGCGTGGCACAGACCGTAAGAGCGAGTTCCTGCGTGGACTGAAGGACGAGAGGAACGGAGAGGTGAGCAGCTGCCACAGCCCTGGAGCAGCAACAGAGGTGAGGATATAAAGAGAACATCATGTGGTGATGTTTGGGTGCTGTTTTGTCTTGAGAATTTACTAATTCTTTAACGTCATAGGCTATTAGATGTTTCTCTGCTTTATAGGATTAAAATATTTTAGCCTGGGATGCACACATGCATACACACACTGTTTGAACCCTTTGGGTTTGTGGAGGAGGGTTCTGAATAACAATGGTGGAGATAATCATCAAACACTATGAGCAAAATTATTATTGTTTATTATTATTATTATTATTATTATTATTATTATTATTATTATTTAGCTATTAATAATGAAGGTCCTAATTGACTGGTCACTTCACTTGAATGAATTTAATCTAAAACTCAAAAACAAGTTGAAATAACGTTGACTAATATCTAACTGCAGCTTTAGATCTACATTTTATTTATTACGGTGTAACTGGTTTAGGTTCTGTGGGTGGAACTAAAATCTCTAATGGTACATATTTGTCCATGTTTCAATTGGACAAATAATTTGAAGTCCCGACGATGTGTTGACGTAATTTCCACTGAGACAGGAAGTCAGGCCGGGACATATCGAGTGGCTCCTCCCCCTTTTTAAATAGCCAATAGCCTTTAGCTTACCACACAGTCCGGAAAAACGCCCGTCACAAAGCCATAAGCTGGCACGAATACTTCAAGACATTTCCTTCTTAATCAACTTACAGTTGGAAAACTGAATAAAATGCGTGTTCAAACAGCCAGAGACACGTTTATGACCCGTGCTTGCTGATATGATTTCTCTCGCCCAACAGCAGCAACTTCGGCAAGGTGATTTTTTTTATTTATTAAAAAAAAAATTTTTTCATAACATTATATATCTAATAACACTTCAGATTCTTGAGAGCATTTGATTGGACAGAAAGTCTGACTAGAAGCTGAAGTGCAGAATGAAATTGTTGATCCATGTTGGTGGTAGAGAGAGACTGTACATTTTGAATGCGTATATCTTCTAAATGTTGTTTTGGAGTGCACTAGCTTATAGATAACCTTAAGGCTTAACATATTCATACTAAAAGCCACAAACCTCAATTTCATGGGGACTTTAAATAGTTGAATTATTTCATAAACCATTTTTGCTGCAACCTTAAGTGGCGCTGTGGATTTTTCTTAATTTACTTTAGTTATTTTAAACTGAAAGATGATAAAACCCTGGTTTTTCCTATACGACCTCGACGTGTCGTCGTCCTCTCATATTGGCATATTGTTTATTGAGATTCTGGCGGATTTATGGCATCAAAAAGTAATTTAGAAGTCACGACTGAAGAGTGTGGAAGTTAGTGTCATATACATGAAAGCTTATGATTTTGAGTATTGTGTCTGTGTTTGGTGTGTTAAAGCCCTATATGTGTGTTTCAGGGAGAGAGCAGTACTCCTGAGCCTAAAGAGTATGGGGAAAGCCACGAGAACGGCATGTCTCACTCTCTTAGTGACTCTGACACTGAGCACCTTTCCAGCTCACTGGAGGCCGAACACCGGTCAGCAATAACGCACACCACATTCACTGATGATCATTACTTTAATCGCAGTGCATACATGTAGGGTTGGGATTATCTTCGAGGTATCCATGTTGATTTAAATGAAAGCGTGCATTTTTATTTATTTAATTTTGTGATACCGTCGTCAGCAGTATTAGGGATTCGCGGAAATTCGCGGATGATGATGGTATTTTCGGTTTTTGTCCGAAAGAGGGAAAAAAAGGCCAGATACATGCCGCCCTGCCTTGCCCCGCCCCTAAGTGCTCAGCGCTCAGATTTCACTCTCGATCTAGCCGACAGTTATCACGGCGCTACCCGGCAAATGGCGATCATGTCAGCGGTTTGGAAATACCTCAAAGCTTCTGACAAGTACATCAAATATGCCATCTGCACTGTTTATTCCGCAGAAATTTCAAGAGGGGGTACGGTGCCGAAGCACTTCTCCACGACAGGTTTCATACACCACCTGTAAACACGACGTCCCATTCAGTATGCAGAATACAACAATACAACAACAGAATAGAGGCCCTCTGCCATTCTGTGTTCTGCCTGTTGTTTTTCTTTAAATTGATTATGTAGCGTATTTAAACTTTTTGTATTTGCAAGACGCTAGCCTAGAGCTGCTGAGTTCATTACTTGACAGCTGTTGTGCATATCATAATAGTTAACGTTACATTATTTGGATAATTTTTGGACGGTAGACACTAATCTAAGTCTGATAATTGGATTCAAAATGTGTGGGTTTTTTTTTTAATTTAACATAAAATAAGAAAAGAGTATAATTGTTGATATTGTTGAGGACATTTGGAAGTGTCAACACTTCGTAGCAGTCAGAGGTAACGCCGTAACTGGTTTTGTGGACAACATTAAACATAACTGTAAATGAGTAAAAAGTACGATGTGGTGTTCTTCAAATGAAAACGTGTTCGCGTTGGCAAACGGCTGGGGTAGAAGAGGAATGAAATACTCGTGCTGCTATAGGAAAATACTTCAGCCCGTTATTGATTGATTATTGTCCTATAAACTCACTTCCAGATACATAATGGCAACAAGCTGAATGGAGGCCATTTTGAACTTGAGGGTTAGGGTGCATTGAAAAAGGCTAAATACTGTCAGACACCATAGTAGCGTCAACTGTGTCTAATAACGTCTACATCTTCTTCTTTCTCCTCTCTGTAGGCTGCTTAAAGCAATGGGCTGGCAGGAGTATCCTGAGAACGATGACTTCCAGCCCCTCACAGAGGACGAACTCAGAGAGTTCCAGGCTAAGACTGAGCAGGTAAACCCACACACTGATGAGCAGAGAATTTATGTTTTATGATGATGTGAATTTGACTAAATCATGAATTATTTGAACATCTTGCTGCCATGTTTGATGTGCCTGCGCAGATGAAGAAGAACGGGTTGGTGCGTAACGGTGTGCTCCTGAAGCCGCGTGCTGTGGCACTGTTTGCCTGGAGGAGCTCCACCAACACCGGCCTGGATGAAGGCTCCGAGTCTGAGACCAGCAGTAGCAGCCAGACTTCGGACGACGAGGACACCTAACGTGGCTTTAACTCTCCCCCGTCCTCTTCCTCCATCACTCTCGCTCACTTTCTCTGTCTCTCTTACATCACACCTTACATTTCAAGTGAAAAGAAGAAACTGAGTGAATATATTGTTTCCATGGACAAGAGCCATCGGTCATATCCCAGTGAGAGAGAGAACACTGAAATGACACGTCATGGGCAATTTGTTTTTCTTTCTTCCTTTTCTCTCCTGTTCTCATGTTTTTCCCGTTTTCTCCCCAGACTAGAAATGTCTATCTAAAGCCACACACACACACACACACACACACACACACACACACACACACACGCGCACACACACGCACACACACGCACATCCCCCACCAGATTTTTTTTTTATTATTTGTTTTTGCTTGGGAAAAAAAAGACTAACTCATAATAACACCAATTATAACCGTGACTTAACGTGGAATATGACTTCATCTGAATGTTATATAAAATGGCTTTGACACCTTTCTCAAATATATATTTTTTTTCCTTTTTGCGAAAACAATTCGTAGCATTAGTGTTGAGACGAAACAATCATTGTGAGCCTCTAACAGCGGCGTTGGTCCCAGTCCCTCATAGAAATGAACACAAGCCAGCAAAAAAGCACTAAAACGAAAGGAAAGCCCAATAGAAATCTTTTTTTTTTTTTTTTTGGTAGTACGGTTTGGCAGCTAAGATCTGAGCCTGTCTCTCATGTTTGACTCGAACTGTACTGCTTCCACCGGTCTCACTCTGCTTTTTTGAACTAAATGTGAGCAAGCTTGTGAATGTACGATCAAAGTGACATGGATTTGTTATGTAGCTTGAGTGAGAGTTTCTCGCCTAGCTTTTGACAGTGAAGATGAGTTCATTATGAAAAAGCAGTAATGGAGGAAAGCTTCACTGACCAATGGGTTTTTTATTTTTATTTTTTTTTATTTTATATATATATATATATAATTAGTCATAAACACATATTGTCTGTCTCAGTACAGTTTCATTTGATAGACGACATGAATCTGATTTTTGGGCTTGCAGAATTTCAAATGGTTCTTGTTCTATGACGAGGTCAATCCCAAAGAGTTATCTTTAAATATTTAAATATTCTTCTGAAGCCAGAATGTTGAGATTAAGCTACTTCCAAGTCAGCCATGGTATTTAATCGGTTTCATTGTTTGCTGTTGCAGACAAAAAAATCAATAAATGAATACAGACTTAAACGATAATTAGAGGGAAATGCAGCCTGCTCGAGCACATTTGAATCCACTGGCACGAACTTACTATGTAGTGAATGATTTCTTATTGGCTTGTTAGAAAAGAGCATTTAGTCCATAGAGCTTTCCTCTTGGCTCTGACTTGTGAAAACACGTTCTGTTCATAAATGTGTTTACGAGAACTCTAGATGCTCTTCTGTCTGTGCAGCTGATAAAACCGTAGATGCCCATCTGCAAAAGTTCTGTATTTCATGAGGGACTGCTGGTGGAAATTATGCATCTCCATTCTTTTTTTTTTTTTTTTTTTGTACCTTGTTTTTGCTGATAGGGTATAAAAAGGCTTTATTACCGATTTAAGTTTCTTTTTTATGTTGGTACAGCTGTAAAAAATCCCACATAAATAGTTCTTTTTTTTTTTTTTTTTTTTTTTTCCTTCTTCTTCTTCTTCTTTTGTTTGCATTATGTCGTTCCTGCAGCCTTGATATTCAGGGTGGATTGTAAAAAAAATATAAGAATAAAAATTGTGAGTTTTGGAAGATGACGATTATTTTGTTAACGTTATTCGCAGATAATAAGGTGTGGTGTATGGGTTTTATCTGTATAAGACAAAGCAAAGAAAAAAACTTCTGCAGCTTGGAGAGGGGGGGGGGGGGGGGGGGAATGAAGAAAAAAAAATTGTAATAAATATTTTGCACCAATTTGCCAAATATGTCTACCATTTGGTTTTCTGCCCAGGTGTTTGCACATTGGAAAAACAAAACAAAACATTAATTATAAAATAAAATCGGCTCACAGTGGACAAATGAGTACACGTTGTATTAAGAGCAGAATTTAAGAACGCTGATTTCATGTGTTAATGACGTATGAAGTGTGTGTGTGGTAGTGGCTTCATCAGTTTCCTTTTGTTAAGTTGAATTGACATGGTGACTGTAACCAACAAACAAATCCTCACCAGCTGAGAGAAATGATCGGTGAAACTGAAAACAGTTTAGTGTAACGGCAGCGCCCGAATCAACAGGTTAAATAACGTCTGTAAGCAATCTGAGTGAAAGTTGATTACTTTTTGAGAGAGTCTGAGATGGAACACTCTGGAGAGTTCAGCTGTCCTGATTGTAACATGGTGTTTCGCTCCTCTGGACTTTTGGACAAACACAAGTACCGGTTCTGTATAGGAAGTGCCATAGGAGAGCCGGCAGTGTTAAGGAGAGGACGAGTGGAAATCATTCAGCCTGGGAAGGTGGATTTGAGGGTACTACGCCCCACAAAAACAAAGACTCCTGATCTAATTCATGTAAGTAAAACTGTGATGGTATTTGAGTTATATGTATATGAGTATATGGTGTTAGTACAGGCCTACTTGTATTTAGTTACGTTTTGAATATCACTGTATTAGTGCTGATGTATTGTTTTATCCAGAAACAGTTTAGCTGGTTGCGTATTTTGTAATAATACAAATATAAAGTTGAGGTCATAAGTTTACATACGCCTTGCAGAATCTGCAAAAAGTTAATCATTTAATTTTAAAAAAAAAAAAAAAAAGTGAGATTATAAAAATTGCTTTTAGTTTTAGTACTGTCTGAATAAGCTATTTCACATAACAGATTTTTACATATAGTCCATAAGACACAATAACTGAATTTACGCAAATGAACAGTTCACAAGTTTACATGCGCTTGATTCTTAATACTGTGTGTCGTTACCTGGATGATCCATGGCTGTTTTTATGTTTTGTGATAGTTCTTCATGAGTCTCTTGTTTGTCCCGAGCAGTTAAACTGCCCTCTGTTCTTCAGAAAAATCCTCCAGGTCCTGCACATTCTTTTGTTTTTCCAGCATCTTCTGCATGTTTGACCCCTTTCCAACAGTGACTATATGATATTGAGATCTACCTTTTCACACTGAGGACATCTGAGGGATTCATACACGACTATTACAAAAGGTGCAAACATTCACTGATGCTCAAGAAAGCAACGCGGTGCATTAAGGTGGATGTAAAGGTTTGAACAGGATGATCGGTGTAGTTTATTTTGTCGAATTCTGGGAAACGTAAATATCTTATGTAGCTTCTGAAGGGCGGTACTAAATGAAAATAAGATCTTTAAACAAAATAATAATGATTGGTGTAAAT
Source organism: Stegophilus panzeri (assembly GCA_024331685.1). Lineage (NCBI taxonomy): Eukaryota > Metazoa > Chordata > Actinopteri > Siluriformes > Trichomycteridae > Stegophilus > Stegophilus panzeri. The sequence continues at coordinate 7,441,349 of JANDJT010000012.1, forward strand.
TGTTATTAACAGCGTATGTTAAACGTATGACCTCAGCTGTATCGTTCCACTCTTACTCATTGTCTCCTAAAGACTGGACAAGAAAAAGCATAATAAGGGAGAAATAATGTTTGAAATGTGTATAAATACCAGTCCATATTTACAATTCCTCAGATTTTTTTAACCATGTTAACTGTCATGAATAGTTTGGTGAGCAAAACTATTCCCTCAAACTCGCACAATCCTAGTTATGGGAATTCCAGCTCTTTTCAGTGAGTCACGTTATTCGGCTCAGCTCATCAACAGTACTCGACTCTTTTTGTTTTGTTTTGTTCTTAAAAACCAAAGTGTGCAATATTTTCATCAGTGATTGTTGTTCTCTTCCTAAGTATACTGAATTGTTAAATGAAATATTACTCTAACTTCTAAGTAACGAAATACTGTGCCTTGCAATTGATATTTTTGTGCAATTTAAGTAATTGTTTGGGTTTTTTTTTTGTTTATGAAGCAGCAGTGCAGCTTTATACACACAGCTGCAAGGCATACACACATCTCACTACTCACAGTAAAGAACAGCTCTGATGCTGATTAATTTACACTGCAGGTTCAATCACAAACAAAAGAGCCGACTCATTCCCGAACAACACTTCACTACAAGCAGAGGCGGATTTAGTGATTCGGGGGCCCTCATTTCAATGTTTTAACATCAGTATTTACATTTTCAGAATAAGTTTTTTAGCATTAATAATTAAAAATATATATAACTTGCATTTTTAGGGGGCCCTTGGCTTCTGGGGACCCAAGGCAGTTGCCTACCTTCGCCTAGTGCTAAGTCTGCCCCTGACTACAAATCCCATAAAATCAATAACTTAGGATCTTAATATGCTAACATCTGTATGATGTTATTGTGTGTAATACCACAGCTCTGTTTAATTCTCCAATCTGATAAGACAGATGTTCTATAACAGCAGCTTTTCGAGTAGTGCCGTGTGTAATTTAAATCACAGGTTTATATTAATGTGCTCGTTCTAATACGTCATCTTTTCTATAGTAGTAACTCATTTGTGTGGATTTGTATGGTGGACGCAACACGTAATCAAAACTTAATAATACACAATAAAAGTCTTGTTATTTAACAAAGGAAATGGATAATTGTTGATATGGCCAAGCTTTCTGTAAGATGTTTGTATAGGAGATGTTTTTGGAAGGAGTCTCCAGTGTCAGTGCTTTGTAACAGTACGTTTTCTGCCAAGAGAGAAGGGTTGTTGTTGTTTTGTGCTTTCAGGTTTCTCAGTCACTTAAGCTTTATTTTTTTTGCCATTAACTTTTAAAAGAAAAGAAAAAAAAGAGGCTGGTGAATGAATGACTGTTTGTAGCTGGTATATCATAACTGAGAACAGGAACTCGTCTTTATGGACGTTCCACAACACTGAATGCATCTATAAATGATTTAAAAGTACAACATTTCTTCATTTACAAATTACGATGTATGATCATCGGCAAATTGCTGTGGTATAAGAGGAATAAAACATGTCAGGGCATGCTGTCATTTTCCTACAACACCATGTTATGTGGTTTAAAAAAAAAAATATATATTCTATACATCGATCTAGCGTTTTCTTGAGCATGTGTGTGTGAACAGCTGAGCGAGCAGAGAGATCAACTGTTAAAGCAGACTGACAGACGAGAGACCTACAGAGAACCCAGCGTGGCTGACTGCCTGGCCTTTAACAAGCTCACTCATGAGGTGTGATGTCAACATCTTGGATTTCAATATGAATAGAAAATTCATGTTTTCGATTGTATCAGTGAGAATTTCGAAGTCTACACAGCCAAGTAGCTCATGGTAGATTTTATAAATCCTGCATTTCAGTTTCATAAGCTGAGGATGTCGGTTGAAGAGAGTCTGTCCAGAAGACACACACAGGTCAGTTTTTAATAGTGTTACTCTCAATGTGTACTTCTGAAATGTCTGATGGGGAAACTGGAAAAGGCAAGTAGAACTTAGTGGCATCTTTGTACATTCGAAAGCTTTTTTGTGGAAATAAACGGTTCTGCGTATATGGATTATATGGATTTTTAAAGGGATTGTATCCAGGCAGAAAGTGGGCTGATGGAGAGAGGCTTCAGGAAGTGTGTGCACACCATGAGCAGAAGCTGGCTGAAATCCGGTCACACACCACCGAGCTGGAGCAACAGAGAAAGGGTGAGCCTGTATCGCTCTTTATTCATATAGGAGCAACCAGGTTTAAAGATGGAGTCGGTGATTTTAAAATCAGAACATCAGAGAAACTGTGATCTGATGTGGACCATAAACATCCAACCAATCAGGACAACGGAGGCTTCTCGACCAGTCTGCCAGTCAGAGAAAACACACCACAGTTAATAAATAAATAATTTAAAGTTAATCATTAATGTAATATAAAACAGGCTGCATTGACCATGCTCTTGAATTCTCAATTCTGATTGGTCTGAGACTGTTGATTAATTTGACAAATCACACGTTTATATTAACACACTCGTGCTAATGTTATAATTTTTCATAGTAACAGTTTACAAAGGGACTTGTAAGGCAGACGCTCAGCATAAACAGATTTTCTAAATGTGTCTAAATGTTGATATGGTGGAGATTTTTATTTATGGAAGGAGTCTCAAGTGTCAGTGCTTTGTAAAGGTAAAGTTTTTCAGATTCTTGGTAACACAACAAGCTGCATTCTTTGTCTTTTAACTTCAAGAGAGAGGAAAATAAGAGAGACTGGTGAGGGGAATTACTGTTATAATGTAAGTGATAATCGGAATGAACTCTTCACAGGCGTTCGACAACAATAAATGGATAAAAAGTATGATGTGTCTTCTTTAATAAATAAAACATGAATGGATAAAAAGTATGATGTGTCTTCTTTAATAAATAAAACATGAACTGTGTCACAAATGACATACTATACGCTATGCATTATGTACTCTAGCGTCTAGTGTAGGAATTTTAGAGGAATAGTATAATCTCTAACTGAACATTTGTGCATCTAGAGATTGAACGGCAGATAGCCCTGGTTGGGCATGATGGAACGGCTCATCTGAAGGAGATGCTCCATGAACTGAAAGAACAGGAAGAGAGAAACGAGGAGGTTCTGTACCGACTCAGCACTCAGATCAACGCACTACATGGGTGAGAGAGATTGAGGAGGGGGGTGAGGGTGCGGAGGTGGGTGAGACAGAGTGAGAGACAGAGTGAGAGACAGAAGGGGGGTGAGAGAGAGTGAAGAGGGGGTGAGAGTGAGTGAGAGTGAGAAAGAGGAGGGGGGTGAGAGAGGGTGAGGAGGAGGTGAGAGAGAGGGTGAGTGAGAGAGAGATGAGCTCAGCAGTTTCCTTGCGTGACAATTTCATTGACATTTGTCCCCTGATTTATTTTAGGATGAAAGATGCGCATGTTACTTCAGACCCACTAGAAGACAGAAGGTCACAACACGTCACCTTTGACCTCATTTCCTCTGTGGATGGCCCGCTCTCCAGTCAGATAAGGTTTGGCTGTGCCTCATAATAGCCTGAATGTGAATAGTCTGAATTAGTTTGATCTATTTCTACATTAAAACTTCCACTCAAATGTTAACATAGTGAGATTTGTGTTGTTTAAATATAAACAAGAAAGAAATAGTCCATAAATTAGCTCTCTTTGAAACTTGGTTGTATCTCCTCAGAGGAGCATGCTTCTTGTTAACAGATCTTTACATCTAGCGTACATACAGTCCGGCGGTTCTGATCCAGAGGTTCTGGCCCACCTGCATGACCTGCAGGCTGAGGCTCACACCTTGGAGCAGAGCAGACCTGCAGCTGAGCACCGGACAAGGAAGAAAAGACGTGAGTAATGCAGTGTTGCACCATTTTGCATAAGCATGAAGAAGCCTGTAACTCCTCCTTCCTGTCTTCAGGAATGAAGTCCTCTCATCCAGCACTGGACTCCAGTATTCTGGCAGTGGAGCACGAGAACCAGCAACTGGAGGAGCAGATCCTCAAATTACAGCTAGACCGAGAGAGACACCGAGGAAGAGCAGGTAACCCTTGTCAACTCACAAGCTTCTTCTTTTTTTTTTTTTTTTAAATTGTATAATATCATCTTTGTTTCTTAGATATGATTTCCTTACAGCAGTTCTGACTTGGCAGTCTCAAAAACTAGCAAAAATAGCTAACAGATTACTTGAACCCTGACATAACCATACCATAAAAAATTGCTGTCATGAGTTGCCATGGCAGTTTGTCTAAATGCAATGTTAAAGTTAGCTGTAATTTTTATAATAATTGACATATTTGATACCATGGCTGCTTATACCATGTTTTTTCTGATCTTATGAATATGGTTCATTATGAAAACTGTCATGGGTAAGGAATAAAATACAACAGGGTGTGCTGTTATAGGAAAATCAACTCCCGAAAGAAATTATTTTCCAGTAAGAGCATGTCCTGAAATGTTTTATTCCTCATATACCACATCAAACTGCCAATGATTGCATTTTTTTTTTTACGTATTAAAGAACAAAAAATTCCCGATTATAGTTACATTTAATTTTGTGACTCATCACAGTAACAAGTTAGTTCCTGTTATCACTTACTTTATAAAAGCTACAGTATACACAGTCGTTCCCTCACCAACCTTGATTTTTCTCAACTTGAAGTTAATATGAAAAATAAAATACAGCTTTTCATTTTACAGCGAAACTGCTGAGTGCTTGACACTGGGAACTCTTTCCATAAATGTGGAGCATGCACCAAACAAGTGCTTCAGAATTTGTTGTTACTACAGAAATGACAACATATTAGACTGAATTTGAATTCAATTAGAATTGAATTTCAGCCGGCACTACTGTCCGAGCTGCTGTTATAGTAAAATGATCTTAACCTGACCAATAAGAACTGAGAATTCAACAGCGCTGTGGTAGAGATTTTTAGCCATGGCCACGGAAAATACTTGTTTCCTATTGGCAGACATAGGCTAGATATTTTCTTATACTGTCATTCAAAAATGTCTTATAGTTCAGTTAAAAAATTATCACAGTTCTAAATAAATGCTTGAACGTTGACATTATTGAACCAAGTTGAAATGCACAACAAGAATAATGCACCATTAAACAAAAATAATAATATAAATGTATCAGAAAGTAACAGGATATTAACCTCAGGATTAATTCTTTATTTTTTAAAAAATTTTTTTATTTTATTTAATTTTTGGGAAGCTGTATTGGCAGCAATCATAAACATATTACATGTTAAAATAAAAACCAGTTATTTGTTACCCAAAAATTAAGGTAAGCGACATAAAAAACCAACAACTGGCTCAGTTATGGTTTACAATATGTACTGGTTTTGCAATTTGTGGGTCAAAGATTTGAGATGTCAAAGACATCCAACGTCTGTAAATTTAACAGAAAATTGTAAATATGTAGATTTGTATGATGAGGTGTATGGTATCATGCCACTCTTGTTAAATAAAGGTGTTTAGAGGAAAAATACATACTTATAAAAGGAAAAATGAAGTTGAAATGTGCATAATTATCGTTGAGAAAAATGGTCTGTATTACAATTCTAACATCAAGTACAAAAAGATATCTATAAAACATCCTGATTAAAATCTCAATATTTGATGTTTTAAACCCTCTGTTTTGTTTCTGATTCATACTCTGTACAAATTACAGTATGGAGTAAAGATGGCTGAGTGAATAGTGTAGTAAGTAATCAGAGTAAGTTAATTATAGACCTAAACGATACACCTACAGAGTATCTAGGTGTCAGAAGCGTATTTGTGTAGTTTAGTAATCAGGTTGATAATAATTAAGAACTATTGATGATGTTAACCATCTATTGGCTGGATCTGTCCTTTTCATGACTTTCTGCTGTAGCTGGTTCAGACCTGGATCTGATCCAGAGGCACCACACCCATCAGGTTGCCAGCCTGCAGGCTGAGATCTCCAACCTGAGGAGAGAAGTGGAGAAAAGCAGGGAGAGAAAGACTTGTCTTCTTGCTCCAGTGGGTGTAATCTGTATTTAATCTATATTTTAAATCTGTAAAATAAATGGCCATATGCTTACACTGTTTTATGAAATAAGCAAAGTCTAGTGGATCTGTAGATGTTATTACGGTGTTATCTGGCACGTTAGGCAATATTAAATTACATTTTTTACATCATTTTTTAAAGCCATTTATACAACCCCAATTCCAAAAAAGTAGGGACACTGTGTATAATGTAAATAAAGACAGAATGCAATGATTTGCAAATCTCCTAAACCCATGTGTTATTCACAGTAGAACATAGTAGACATATCAAATGTTTAAACTGAGTAAATGTACCATTTTGAATTTGATGGCAGCAACACGTCTCAAAAAAGTTGGAACAGTGCGACAAAAGGCTGGAAAAGTAAGTGTTACTAAAAAATAAACAGCTGGAGGTTAATTGGCAACAGGTCAGTAAAATGATTGGGTATAAAAAGAGTATCTTAGAGAGGCAGAGTCTTTCAGAAGTAAAGATGGGCAGAGGTTCACCAATCTGCAAAAAACTGCATCCACAATTTGTGGAACAATTTCAGAATAATGTTCCTCAACGTAAACTTGCAAAGGCTATGAATCTCTGATCATCTACAGTACATAATATCATCAAAAGATTCTGAGAATTTCTGGAGAAATTTCTGTGGGCAAGGGACAAGGGTGAAAATCAATACTGAATGCCTGTAATCTTCAGGCCCTCAGGTGGCACTACATTGAAAACAGGCATGATTCTGTAATGGAAATCACTGCATGGGCTCAGAAACACATTCTCATTGTCTGTGAACACAGTTCACCGTGCCATCCACTAAGGCTGGTTAAAGCTCTAACATGCAAAGAAGAAGCCATATGTGAACATTATCCAGAAACGCCGCCGTCTTCTCTGGGCCAAAGCTCATTTATAATGGACTGAGGCAAAATGGAAAACTGTTCTGTGGTCAGACGAATCGAAATGTGAAATTCTTTTTGGAAACCATGGACACCGCGTCCTCTAATTTAAAGCGGACTAAAGAGGAGAGGGACCATCCGGCTTTTTCCTCAGTGCTCAGTTCAAAAGCCTGGATCTCTGATGGTATGGGGGTGCATTAGTGCCTATGGAATGGGCAGCTTGCACATCTGG
>JANDJT010000012.1:7448575-7458770 GCA_024331685.1 Stegophilus panzeri
AGCTTGCACATCTGGAAAGGCACCATCAATGCTGAAAGGTATATACAGGTTTTAGAGCAACATATTCTTCCATCCAGGTTCCATCCTATATTTACTTCTGAGAGACTCTGCCTCTCTAAAATACTCTTTATTTATTTATTTATTTATTTATTTATTTATTTATTTATTTATTTTTTATTATACCCAATCATGTTACTGACCTGTCGTCAATTAATCTAATTAGTTGTAAAACTGTTTCTTTTTAGTAACACTTACTTTTCCAGCCTTTTGTTGCCCCGTCCCATCTTTTTTGAGACGTGTTGCAACCATCAAATTCAAAATGACCTTATTTTTTCCTTAAAATGGTACATTTCCTCAGTTTAAACATTTGATATGTTTGTTTTATTGTGAATAACATAAGGGTTTATGAGATTTGTAAATCATTGCATTCTGTTTTTATTTACATTTTACACAGCGTCCCAACTTTTTTGGAATTGGGGTTTTATATTCATGATTAATCAATGTTGCAGGAATACACTTCACAGCAGCACAGACATTTGTTTGATTCAGTGGACTCTCTTGGTCCTGCTCCGTATGATCCTGTGTGAGTCCAGTTCTTTCCTTTTACATCTTAATGAAATCTATGTAAGGAATAAAACACTTGGAGGTATGCGTTTATAGGCAGTCGAGTTATACTTTTATTATAATGAATTAAGCATAACTCTGCCAAAAACCTCATCATCGTGGACCTTTGAACTGTTCATTACAAGTTTTTATTTTGTACTTGGCAATGGTAGAAACGTAGTTATTTTTTATTATTATTATAATTTTTTTTAAATTTCATTTTTAAATTATGATCAGATGGGCACATTTACATTTTGAGCAGGAGCTTGAGTCCCCACGGCGCCCCCCCATACATGCCACTGTTGCCATGTTACTACACCAAAGTTGATTATTTTCCAATAACAGCATATCCAAAAGTGTGTTATTCCTCTTTTACCACAGCAATTTGCCAACTCTAACAAATGTTTAATTTATTAAAGACCGACATGTTATACATTTTATGTAGTTATAGTTACAGTCTAATGATGTGGAACGTCTATATTTCTGTTATCAGTTATGTTGCAGCAGTTGTAAACAGTTGTACCTTCATCAGCCTCTTTTGTTTGGTCTGAGATTGTGATATACACTACATATCCAAAAGCATGTGAACACCTGACCATTACACCCATATGTGCTTTTTGAACATCACACTATAATCCCCCTTTTCTGTTATTATAACCTCCACTCTTCTGGGAAGGCTTTCCTAAATTCATCCCAAAGGTGTTCAGTGGGGATGAGGTCAGGGCTCTGTGCAGGCCACTCGAGTTCTTCCACACCAACCTTGGCAAACCATGTCTTCATGGAGCTCGCTTTGTGTACAGGGGCATTGTCATACTGGGATATGTTTTGGCCTCTTAGTTCCAGTGAAGGGAAATTGTAATGCTACAGCATACATCCTGTATAATTTTGTGCTTCCAACTTCGTGGCAACAGTTTGGGGAAGAATCACAAATAGATATGATGGTCAGTGGTGTCCACATATTTTTTGGCCATATAGTGTCTTCAATTATGTTAAAGCAAAGTGGTGAACCTGTGAGATGGTTATAGATTAGCCTGGTTGTTTTTTCTTTGTCAAATGCCACTGACAATATATTAACATACCCATGGAAAACTAATCTGGAACCTCAATCATCAAAGAGCTCACTAAGCACAATAAAAATAATACCAATTCAAATACCAAATAACCCCGATTCTAAAAAAGTTGGGATGCTTTGTAAAATGTAAATAAAAACAGAATGCAATGAGTCTCATAAACCCCTATGTTATTCACTATAGAACATGTCTAAATTGAGTAAATGTACCATTTTAAGAAAAAAAAAAAAGGAACACAGTTCACCATGCCATCCACAAATACTGGTTAAAGCTCTATCATGCCATATGTGGAAGAAGCCATATGTGAACATGACCCAGAAAGCCGCCGTCTTCTCTGGGCCAAAGCTCATTTAAAATGGACTGAGGCAAAGTGGAAAACTGTTCTGTGTGTCAGACGACTTGAAATTTGAAATTCTTTTTGGAAGAATTACCCAGTCATGTTACTTACGTGTCGCCAATTCACCTAATTAGTTGCAAAATGTTTCTCCAGCTGTTTCTTTTTAGTAACACTTACTTTTCCAGCCTTTTGTTGCCCCATCCCGATTTTTTTGAGACGTGTTGCGGCCATCAAATTCAAAATGACCTTATTTTTTTTTTTCTTAAAATGGTACATTTCCTCAGTTTAAACATTTGATGTCTTCTATGTTCTATTGTGAATAACATATGGGTTTATGAGATTTGCAAATCATTGTATTCTGTTTTTATTTACATTTATTTACATTTTACATATCGTCCCAACTTTTTTGGAATTGGGGTTGTAGTTTGTTCGTGCACTCATATGTCAGCGTATTGTCAGGGACGAGTATTTCAATAACAATTAACAAAACAGATGCCAAATAGCAGTCATTAAACCATAAACTTAATGATAATGTGTATATACAGGTCTGGATTTGTGATCTTCTATGACATGGTCCTTGGTGTGGATGGCACATTTAGAACAGTTCATCTGGTAGCCAGGCTATACTCTGGGGGGCAAGAAATCGGGCGACCCACCCCTATGCCACCTGTCCACGGCCAGCCTGCTGGGGCTTTAGGCTATCCACTGAGAAGGCATGCTGGAAACTACGCCTTACTAGCTGTCAAGCAGCCTGTGCACAGGTAACCAGGCTTAATCCTGATTTATTTAGACTTTGTCATTCAATTCTGTTATAGACCGTCTACATGACTGGATTTTGTTCTAATCCGTTCTTCATTCATTTAAACACTGGAGCTTTAATAGGAAGTGATGGGGGTTAAAATTGGCAAACAATAAAATAAATGACCATCCCGCTTTTGGATTCACACTGTTACATGTCTTACGAGTTCTATTATACATAATAGACTTCTAATGGTGTCATGGTTCGTCATGTTGTATAATAACTTTTATAAAAAAAAATACTCATTAAAATGTCTGTCACCATCTACACTTCAATTTTACTTCAGGTTTTTATTTAAGGCAACTATTTTTCTCATATAATCTTTTAAAATTGTGCAAACTAAATGTTTCATGCTGCACTGTCATTATCAGTATGTATTATTACAGCCAGTTTGCGAGACAAACGTGCTAACCACTAAGCAACCATGTAAATTAATATTTGTAATATAATAATTGTGTCATGGGATATTTTACCTCTGTAACTGAAAACTGTTCCAAAAACTGAAACACTCCTCACAGCGTGCAGCCGTCTCCGTCTCTCTCCTTGGTGGTGGAAGTTCAGGTTGTTGGCGTTTTTGAATTGTGTGATCAGGAGATGCGAGGCTGGTCCAAACTGCAGCTCTTTGACAATCACAATCAGGTTCAGAGCGGATTCTGGAAACTTCCTTTCCGCTCTCTGCCTGTGAGGCCGTCCCTCAGCGCGGGCCAGCTCAACTCTGTACCTCAGGTAACATTCTCAAACACCTTTCCTATTTTAGCATAGTGCTGTTCTTTGCTTCTCTAATAAGACACAGATGTGTTGGTTCAGTATGTAGAAGAACAATACTCATGTAAAGCATCTTATCTCGTTTATTCTAAACTGAACCCTTGTTCGTCTGGTTCTCTCCATGATCAGTTGGGTAACATGGAGATTTGCCTTCGTGTAGTTAATGCCCGTGATGGAGATGTACAGTCACTTGCTAAAATCGATCCTAACAATAGCAGACAGTACAAATACCCATCAACGGTATGCAACACACAACTTCTTTCATACCGTTCATTTTAATCAATATTTTCCTACTGATTGTGAATTTGTCTTAAATTTAACTTTAAAAATGCACTCATTGTTTAATCATCGCAGGTCATCTCACACTCGCACACTGATCTGGAAGGACAAACATCCCAGCCGAAAACATTACAACTTTCATCCAATCCTTTTCTTTCTTCATTGCCCCAAACCGATCATGTGGATCCTCCCCCTAAGGACAGTGGTCAGAGGTGAGAATGAGAGATCTGGGCTGTTGTGAACATGTATATGTCTCGGTCATCCCTGCTGATTCGTAGAGTCTAATTAGACTGACATATTTACACAATAGTGCTGTTGAATGCTTGATTCTGATTGGTCAGAAGGTGTTGATTCATTTTCTATGAAGTCAGTTGTACTGACTGCAAGGCAAATCTCAGGTTTATATTGATGTACTTGTTCTAATGTTATTGTTTGTATAGTAAGGACATGGTTAAAAAAAATAATTAATTTTGGAAGGAGTCTACAGTGTCAGTGCTTTGTGACAGATCCATCTCTCTACAACATTAAATGTGGAACATGTCCTTGTTTAATCGTTACATTTTTTTTTTTTGAATGTTGGCAAATTGCTGTAGTGTAAGAGGAATAAAACACTTGGGCGTGTGGCATGTGGTGGTGCTTTATGCCTACTGTCATTTGTACGATCATCAGTTTGTTGTTTTGCATAACTTGCAATTTCTGAATGATTAATAATTTGTCTGTGGATGCTCCCTTTTGAAAAGGATATGATTCTTATATGTGCGTTAAACAACTAAATGATTTGAATGTGGCTTTATCATACACTCACCCAAAAGAAATAAAGACGCCATTGCTTTTTCACTACCTGATTTAAGCCGATACGATTTGACTGCGTTTACCCACCTCTTCGTTTTAAACAAACACTGGGGAGGGGTAGCTTGTAATTCTGTGAGCACTAACCAATTACTACTTTACTTCATGGCTCTTGAAGCCTTACTACTAGTCCATCAGGTGTCATTTCTTGGTCCACTATTCTTGTTCTTTCATACTAAATTACTAAGCTCAGTGGTCAGACCTCAAACTCCACCAAACCAGCCGACCTACTGCTAGAGAACTCCTCTTTGATGGACCTGTCATTCAATAACATGCTCACAATCCACCCAGAACACTTGCCCTGAAGTTGAGCACCATGCCTAATGCTGGTGACACTTGATGTGTGCTTATCTGAGGTCCAAACATGCTCAGATTTTTAGTTTCTAATTGTCCATCACTTCTAGATTTCTTGAACTTAGTGTCTTCAACATTGTCTACATTTTGTAAGTCATACTTCTCCAGAACATCTGCTAAATGCAGATCTAATGGAAACTATCAAACGGAGGCCTGGTCTGGGAAAGAGCTCTCCCTCCACGAGTACATCGCTCCTCCTCTTTTCCTCTCTCTGTTTCACACATCAGTTTGTACAAGACCCTGCTTGCAATCAACAGTTCTTTTATCTTAACATTAGATCCAACATACCATGCCCAGACTTCCATAAGTGCATGGTTATGAAAATGAACTCTTGTACAACTTTCACACCTACTGGAAGGCAGTAGACCAACTTGTTTCACTGTCATGTGTCATTGAAGTCAAGGATTAGAATACCATTACAGGAAGAAGGTGCTATTTTATGTATACTGTAGCTTACTGCAAAACCAATACGACCTTCAATGAGAGTTAAATTTGACCTGTAATATCACAAGTTAAGACCAATAGATAACATTGGAAACAATTTAATGCAATATAAGCCATTGCATGTGCCTCAAAAGTACTTGTTTCAGATTTCCAGAGCTTCCTCTTAAGTGTTTCTATAGTTTGCCTGTAGAGCTACCATAGGGAGCTTCCACTTGGTCACCTTTACAGGCTCACAGACATCAGCTTCCAACATGCTCTAATCCAGGGGCAGTGGTTAAAGGCTCTGGGTTACTGATCAGAAGGTCAGGAGTTCAAGCCCCAGCACTGCCAAGCTACCACTGTTGGGCCCTTAACCCTCACTTGCCCAGTTGGATTAATGGGCAGTGTAAGTAGCACTGGATAAGGGTGTCTACCAAATGCCATAAATGTAATCCCAAACTTAAACCCACCCTCCAAGTAAAAAGGGCAGGTTGTGCTCATGTATCTGAAAGACAGTTGATGTATGCAAATATTTATTGAAACTTTACAATACAAAATTCTTGGACAGACACAGAAAGGTAGATGTCCTATTTACAAAACAAAATGCTGTTCATGAAGAGACTTGAGGCAGGCATGCTGTGCTGGTTGGAAGATCAGTGGGCACCTCGGTAGAAAGCTCCATCATGCCGTGGCTTCAGCTGAGGTAGATGAATTCACAGCCTAAAACAAATGTGTTATGAAAGTCAGCACAAAAATAAAAATAACTGAAGTGTACTAAAAGCAAAAGGACTGGCAGCACTTTAGTTTCACAGCCTAGAAGACATTATACAGCAAGCCACAACCCGTAAGCAAAAATAAACAAAACTGGATCCCGCAAATGATCTGTATTGGGGGAAAGGCATGCGTGATGGATCCACATATTAGGCCCTGTCCTGAAGCACCTCCACTGACCCTACAAGCAGAAACATTAAGCCTATCAACTCGCCTCCTGTTCCATTTTCTCCTGGACTCCATTGCTGTTGCTGGCAGAGTCGGCGCTGCCATTAACTGTGGTCTCCTGTTTGACCTTTTTAGCATCACTGTCCTTTTTTGGGCTCTCGTCTTCTGGTTTCCTCTGTGCAGGAATACAAAGCAGGATAGAACAGACTTTATTGCTTCCTCTTACCGCTTCAGCTCAGCTCCTCATCTAATCTACTGCCCAACCGCACAAATCCACAGCTGCACTCACAGCAATCACACTATTCACGAGCCACCTGATAACCATGACACATTGCTTAACTTCTCTAATCACAGACACATGCATGCCTCTCTTCATGACAGTAAGGGGGTTTAACTTCTTTTTAAACATGAGGGCAAAAACACTTAGGGTCTGTTGGAGAGGCAGGTAATGAAAGTGGTCACTGGATGTACCCTCACCTTTTTACGGACTAGATGAGAGATATCCGATGCAGATTTTGAAGAGGACGCACTGTCAGCAACAGGCTTAACTGCTATCTGAAATCAGATCAGAGCGAGTGTCAAGAGATGAAATCAAAATCCCAAATATTGTGCAAATTTGTTAATTTAAAAAAAAAAAAAAAAAAAAAAAAAAAAGGTTTTCCAATGTACCAGGGTGGCTGTAGATGAAGATGAGCAACTGTTTTCAGCTGCAAATCCTGAGGATGTAGATGCCCCTCCCTGAAAGATGAGAAGCTCAGCACTTTAGTCATACTAGACTACCATTTTCAGTACAGTTTCCTTCAACTCACCAGGGTCTGGTGAATCGCTTCCGATGCTGAAGGAGCTGTCCGCTGGCTTTCCTTTGCATCTTCCACCTTCTCAGCAATTTCTGGCAGCAGCTGCTTTAGCTCTGCTAGTTCACGCTTTTCCTCTGCTGCTCCTTCAGCACCTTCTGTTTTGTCGATTACTTCCTGAAGCATGGCTGGTAAGAGGAACATCAAAAGACTCATTAATCTTCAATGAAAAGTCTTGAAATGAGATTGATTCATGACCAATGTTACAACACTCGATGAGGGATAACCAACAGTATGGAAGTCACACATGAGCCACAACATACCCAGGCGGCCCTCGATGACTTTGATGGAATTGTTGAAGTGCTGGATGGCCTGGCTGTATTGGCCTGTGTAGCTAAAAGTTGTGCCCAGCTGGTAGTGAGTCTCCGCTAGAAGACGACTGTGAGGAGGAAGATGCTTCAGCTGTATGGCTAAGCACTCCTGGAAGTCCTCTAGAGCCTGGTTGTAGTTACCTACAAAAAGCCCAAACTAGGCTCAGTGATGGAAAAGATCTGTACTAATCTACAACAGTCTTTAGCTACTTGACTATTTGGAATCATCCAAGTGGAGAATTCATCCCTAGGAATATTGAAAATTATCCACTGCTTAAAATAATCAACTCAATTTGATTTTAGACCATGCCTTTTCAGTTTGCTCATTTGTATGTTTGTTGCCAACACCAAATGGATCCAGTGAGCAGGCTTTGGCCATAAGTGTACAAATTTCCAGGAGCTAAGATCTGACACTAAGCTAAATTCCACAATCAATTTACTTTAAAAAGGTCATTTCTTTTAAAAGTTCTTGGCCAAACATACCTGATTCTGCACCAACTTCACCAAGTTTCAAGAAGATTTGTGCTGCCATTAGCTGGTCCTCTTTGCTTTCCTTCCTGCAAGCAAGACACTGTTTTTTTCCCCAGAGCAAGGGCAATTACACAAGTGTGTGTGTGTGTGTGTGTGTGTGTGTGGGGGGGGTTCTCTCTGCAAGCCTTCATACCTTTTGTAGATCACTTTAGCCACTTCCAACATCTCCCATGCTAACTGGAGATTGCCAACATCCTCCTCCTCACCCTCCTGCAAGAACAGACAAAATGTGTGTGTGTGTGTAAATATGGATCCATGCATTTATCGACACTCCCTCAGAACATCCCTGGATTAGACACAAACCTTGTCCTCTGCATTGGCATCTGCTTCCTCATCATCATCATCGTCATCTTCATTATCATTCTCAGCATCTAAAACAGGTAGATACTGCAAGTCAGTTGAAACCAAACATGGCAAGACACATCATCTGTGAAACCCACTATTACATTTCTATCATGAGCCAAGAAAGGTTCACCAAGTGAAAAAGTAAGATAACCACGGTAAACCCATTTCTTCACCCACACACCCATGTGCTATTTAACACATCTACCTCCAGCATCTTCCTCCATAGGCTCTGCCTGTTCATTCCCACTCGGTTCTTCTGTGCACTTAACATCTTGCTCAGCATCCTCCTTTGCCTCTTCTGTAACCACATCTTCCTGTTTTGAGGAGCCATCTTTGTCCAACTCCTCAACATTTTCAGCAGTCTGCTCTTCACCTTTGAGACTTCCTGTGGATGTCTTTCCATTTTCAGCAGGTGCCTCAGTCGCTCCATTTTCTTTAAGAACCTCAATCTTCTCTTCAATTTCAGCAGCAGCATTTTCCTTGGTAGCTTCCTTGACTTCTTGTTCCTCTTTATCCACTTTTGGTTCCCCTTCCTGAGAATCTCCTTTCTCCACAGACATAGCTTCATACACCTGTTCCCGGAGCTCATCTCTGGTACACTCTATTGTGGTGGAAACATTAAGTATCTTGCCAGCTTAAGACAGAAATTATTGGTCAATATATATCTTGCTTGACATGACACTGGTTTGGTTTTGAACCCCACATTGTGCAAGATCTTCCTGACAGAACCCATATCTGCAAGTGGTCCAAATATTTGTGATGTGACAGTTTGTCCTTTTAGCATGTTCCACAACCATGAGGAAATGCCCATCACCACCACCCTGCTGCCAATCCCTTATACCACCCCTCTCCAAATAAGTCATTAACATTACAACAAACTTCACTCCTTTTTAACCACAATCATTTTGAGCATTCAGTTTAACAGGGTTCCCTGGTCTGCCTTTCAAAACTGCAATTTTCTACACTTCTCTACGAAGTGGCACAATGATCAGTCAGTCCAAAAAAAAGAGTCAATTTCTATTCCACACAATATTAGTCTGTACTCCATGCCAGTAATGAAACCATGCAGGTTTAAAATCACAAACAGCACTCAGGGACAAATCAATTTACTGATTAATTGTAAACACCAATGGTTGACAGCAGCTCATTTTCACTCAAATAAATGAATTGGAGCTGCTCACTATTTGATTAACTCTCAAGCTGGGGACTACATCAGTTGTAGCATGTATGGAAGAAATGCTAATACCAATGACAGTATACATTTTTACTTCAAATTAGAACAAAACCCCTTAAGACATTACTTTAACCACAAATTAAGCTGTATTCAAAGATCTGGTGTTTCCACCAATACCCACCATCCAAGTTATCTGCACTCTCAATCTTTGAGTCATTCTGCTTCTCGCCCTCCTCTGAGGATTCCTCCGGGACTCCCTCCAAAGCATTACCCAAGACAGAGTTCTCCATCCTGCAAGAGTACACCCCACCAAGTGATAAATGGTTTGGCTTAAACAAGATGGGTTCAAGAGCCAAAAGCAATAAACTGTTTGGTACATTACCTGGCAAGCTCTAGCAAGGACTTCCCACACAGGAAGAACGCCTCTCCACATTCGTCAGCTGTGTCCCCATATTTCTCAGCTCTGTGGGAATGGTGTGATTAAAACTGGTTGTCAATTCTGGTCCTGTAGTGCTTCTATCCAACTTAAAAGCAGTCAAGCACAACTTTTCATTACACACAC
>JANDJT010000012.1:7465545-7476868 GCA_024331685.1 Stegophilus panzeri
CCCCCCCCCCCCCCCCACCCCCCGAAACAACAAACAACAACAACATATCCTATACCATGCTTTAAAATTCCTTACTATAATTCCTAAATGAAGTGTAATAGGCCATTTAAAATACAAAGCAAACAGATCAAAATCTGGAAATTACCCATAAATCAACATTACATGTCCAACAATTACACACATGGAACTGTTGACTCTGCATGCTTCTTTCATGCCTTGCAAACTTGCAGGAATCAAATTCATCCAGGGAGAAAATGCTACACTTTCAGTCTCTTCTATGAGGTTAAGAAAGTTAAATAATCCTAATTAGTTGCAGATATATCAGTCTTTAACAGGTAACATGTAGCTTGATAGGACCGGAGCCACTTTATTTGCTGATTATATGCACACATTTAATCAGCCTTAAGTTGACTACTGATCTTCTGGTCTGTTTCATTTGTTAAATGTGGGAGTTACATTTCTACCAACTTTATAATGAGTGGTCAGATCGTGTGCCATATGCGCCATTGCTTGGGGTGGCATCACATTCTTGCTGTAGTCATACTGGGAAAATCAAGTCACTGAAGCAGGGATGTAATAAAATATGAATACATCATTGAGACTAAACAGATAATGATTTCCAAACAAACACAAATACAGATATAAAATATGAGGTGCACCGTTCATTTTATTTTATTTTATTTTTTTAATAAAGCTTGCCAGAAAGGTCCACAGGGCTCAGGTTGAGACCAGAGGGGCATTTAGACTGGAATCCCATGGGACTCAAAAAAAAGTCATCCAAATACCGATATGCATATTTGGAACAATGAACAGATACAGATTGTGACATATACTCCAACATTGGAGAAATGAAAAATGGGTGAGGGCAGGATGCTCCCATCAATAAAAAACAAAACAAAAACATGTGTTATGTGTACAGCTCTGTCAGTTGAAGTGGATTGGAAGGCACAGAATCCTGCAGTACAATGTATTAATTAATAAGGATCATTAAAAGGATAGTGAGGATGTCCTGCATCCCTTGGTACAGGCTTGCCATCAACCTGAAAAGTAATTAAAAAAAATCTTAGTGTGATCATACACCACTGTTCTCTCTTATTTATTTAAATATTTTTTTCTATCTATATATCCATTTGCTTTACACTACTTCTTATAAGTGCCATAACTGCAGTTATAAAAAAAGAAATTACATTAAACATCAACGTTATGGGCTGAGAAACTTACAGTTATAGTTGGCACGATGTATCTCCAGCCTTTGTTCAATGCTGTCACACTGTCCATCTCATCAGGCTCCAAAGTGAAGTCAAAAACCTGCATGTGCACAAACACGTGTTAAATTACAGCAATTACGCTAGATGGTAAAAATACAACATTCAATCATGAATAAGAAAAAGAAAAGGAAATAACCTGTATGTTTTCTTTGATGCGAGACTCTGTAACACTCTTTGGGATAGTCACGACCCCTCGCTGGGTCTGCCACCTGCAATAAAGCCGAATCAGATGCTCTGTTTGTGCAACATGTCATTTGTGCACAATCCAGCAACACAAAGAATACCCTAATATGGTATATTGGCACTACACTGGTACGCATAAAGCAGATGAAAATACAGTGTAGTCTTAAATGTACTTGAATATATTTACCTGATTATAATTTGTGCAAGAGATTTGTTGTATTTCTTGGCTAGAGCTGCAATGACTGGCTCCTCTAAGAGAACTGGCTCATCTGGTCTCTTCCAGGCACGATCTGGAGAGCCAAGCGGACTGTAGGCAGTCATCACTAAGCCCCTCTCCCTGCAGTGAGCAAGAAGCTCCACCTGGGCTAGATAAGGATGACCTTCTACCTAGAACAAAGAAAAACAGTGTTTCATTTCAGGCTGTTGTTTTTAAGCATTAAAGTGCAAGAACCAAATATGAGAGGAACATTGCAAAATGAATAGTAAATTAAATACAGGCTCCTTTCCGTTTTTGTGATTACTTTCCAAAAACAGCATGTCCTGCAGTGTTGTATTCCTCTTATAACACAGCAATTTGTCAACACTGACTACGTTTACATGGACAGCAATAATCTAATTATTGACCTTATTCTGAATAAGACAATATTGTGATTAAGGTGTTTACATGAGTCGCTTTTAGAATATTCCCTCATGTTCCTGTTTTACGTGTTATAGAACATAGAGCGATTAACGGCACACGTCATTACGTCCCCACGCCACGCCGTCCGACGTTCCCTCCAGAATTTCACATATTAACATACAGTTGGTCTTCGTTATGGTACCGTATACAGTTCTGGGTGTTTCATTTTTACGTTTTTACAAAAGCTTCCAGTGCAGTTAATTATTTGTCATGCTGTACGTGCAAATAAACAACTGCTTGAAGCCGTGGGCTGCGTCCCAAACCGCATACTTACCTACTATATAGTAGCTGAAATACATGTATTCGCCTACTGTATAGCAGGTAAGTACGCAGTTTCGGAGGCAGCCGTGCTCTCTTGTTTGCCGTAAAATGGTTGAGCACTGCCGTGTGTGATCGTGACCTGTCGTAAAATGCGGTGAAAACTCCCACACAATGTTATTAGTGTGATTAAGGTGTGTACATGTCTGTAATGCACGTCGATAATGCGACTAAAACAGGAATACTCCACATGACTTAATTCAATTTGTGTTTACTTCGAGTATGACTTTAGTCGGATTAAGGTCATCAATAATCGCTGTTTACATGCTAGTTTCTTAATCAGAGTATCATCTTAATCGGGTTAATATTGGAATATTTTCAGTGTGAATGTACTGACTGACAATTTATTATTTATTAGTGACGAACATAATTTTTATGCATTTGTACTGAAATGTTTGTAATTAATGTTGTCTCCCTGGTGTGGCTCACTGCATGCTCGCTAAGGGTAGCAAGATTGAAATTCGGTGAGTTAGAGCCCTTGCGCATGTGCATTTCAACAATGGGACTCAATCAGTATGTCAGTGAGTGAGGGAAAATGCCTTTTCTAGGAAGGCCCGCTAGGCGGTGCGGCAATAAGGGAAAGTCTAAAGAAAACACATTTTTGGACTTTAACCAATTACATAACAGAATATCCTACATCTGATTTGCATTTAAATTCCAAACTTTTCACAGATCCGCAAGTACCCTGAAATATCTCCTTCTCTCCCTACCTGTAAAACAGTAGGCTTTATGTTGGCCATGGACAGGACATCATTAATCTGTCTGCTGTTGAAGTTCGAGAGCCCGATAGCCCTCACGAGTCCCTTTTCCACGAGTTTTTCCATGGCAGCCCATGTCACCTTGTAGTCAATGTCATCATACAGTAAGGTCCCATCTTCCTGTCTGGGGAAAGCTGTATCCCCCCGCCTACAAGAAGAAAGTCAAGCTTTTTTAGCATGAGGATGGAAGGACTGCTACTTTTCATTAGGGCAGAATCAGACCTGTTTAGACATGGACTAGGCATTTGCATTTTTATTTTGCCAGCCATTGTATACTGGAATGCAAATACAACTGATTTTACAACAACATTTTACAAGTGAATTTTAACTAGGTCTCAACTTATCCGTGCTCATAATGGAAATGCAATTGCAACTTCATGATCAAATTACCAATTGAATTTGAGTATAGTATAATTTGGAAAATGCTGCCATAAGGGTCCTGTCTACAGTCCTGTCAATCATTTGCCTTTGATAAGTTCAACCACCCGCCCCCCCCGACCCCTTTTTCTCTCTCTAGTATTAAAGCTTTTTCATCTAGGAAGTGGGTGGCGTGTGTTTTGAAGGCATGAGTTTGGAGCGAACACTGATAGGAGGGGCTGTATTTCTGCCAAAACTTCAAACTTTTAACCAAACGACTGACAACACCTTTAAATAAAATTAAATTACATAAGGTACTGCACAGTGTACCACTTTCTGCTGCACAAATAGTACTATTACCAGGTTTTCAGCTGCAAGTCAGTTCAATATAATTAAATTTTATTTGTATAGCACTTTTAACAATAGAACATGTCACAAAACAGCTTTACAGAAATCCGGATGTAGTTTTGGATTCCCAGTGAGGAAGCTTGACGTGACAGTGGAAAGGAAAATCTCCCTGAGACGATGTGAGAAAGAGAGAGGATCCAGACTCAAAACAGAACCAGTCAAACAGTACTAAATGTGCTGAAAAGATGTGCAGTGTGAGCACATTTTGAATAAGAGTCCTGGGATGAGCTCAGGACAGTCTTTATTATTACAGCAGCAGCAGCAGATCTTAAGTACAAATCCAGTTGAAATTATCCACTGAAGTAAGGGTGAGACTTTGGCATAAATTATTTTGGGAAGTGTAAAACTTTGGAGTGTCCATATGGGATCATCCGCAACTGCAGGAACTTTGGGTTGAACTCTGGACCAAGAGAGATTAGAGCAGGTAGTGCTCCTAAGTGCTAGGATTTGGTCTATTCCTTGTGTCTAGTTGTGACTCTTGCTGTTCTTGAACTTGGTTAGTGGGGAAAAAGTTAACCTTGTGCATCATTGTCAGCTACATTGTGTTTTTTCTAATTTGTCAGTTTGGGTAAAATCAGCTGCCAAAAAAAAAAGTTAATCTAAAAAATGTCAAAGGACACTGTGTAAACTAAGCCATCCAAGGTTGTAAGTTTGTAATAGGTTCCCTTGGTCAGGGGGTTAGGTGTCGGCCTACACTTACTGGAAGGCATAAGGCCAATGAATGAGGTAGAGGTCCAGGTACTCCAGCTTCAGCTCTTTCAAGCTGTTGAGCAGTGCTGGCTCCACGTCCTCAGGATGGTGCTTCGTGTTCCACAGTTTGGATGTCACGAACACGTCTTCTCGTTTCAAGGCCTGACATTAAGGAAAGTTCGTGAGAAAAACAAAAGAAATACAACGATGTGCATTTTCATATCTTAGGTATTCCTATCAGCTGACTCACTTTGTCAGGCCCCAGCATCTCCTGAAAGGCTTCTCCGATTTCTGATTCGTTTCCATAAATGGTAGCGCAGTCGATGTGCCTATATCCGGCCTGAAGTGCCCATATGACTGCCTGTTTCACCTGCAGTCCAGAGTGTAAGAACAGAATGAGTTTAATCAACAATCATTTTTGTCTAAAGTAATACGTGAATGCAACCATCCATCCATTTTCTGTTCCGATTATCCTACATAGGGTCACAGGGAGCCTGGAGGCTATCCCAGAGGGCACAAGGCGGGGGACATCCTGGACGGGGTTGCAACCCATCGCAGGGCACACACACACACACACACACACACACCCATTCACACAATACGGACAATCTGGAAATGCCAATCAGCCTACAATGCATGTTTTTGGACTGGGGAGGAAACCGGAGTACCCGGAAGAAACCCCTAAAGATCTGGGAGAACATTAAAACTCCAGGCACACAGGGCGGAAGCGGGAATCAAACCCCCAACCCTGGTGGTGCAAGGCAAACGTTCTAACCACTAAGCCCACCGACATGAATGCAACCATGAGCTTGTAATTTTTCACAAAAAAACAAACAAACAAACAAACAAACAAACAAAAAAAAAACATACTTGGATTTGTAAATCTGCAAATGTGCCAATCCTCATATGCCATGAATGTACAATCCAAATATCCATGTTTGTAATGTTCATGCTAAGGCATGTTAAGAAATCTGATTTAAACATCTTATATCTATTACATCTTATTGCACGTAATGTAATGTTTAGACTGGGAAAACCAAAGCCAATGGCTGCACAGAGCTGAAACAAAAGGCTCCTCAAGTTGCACATACAAACTCCCAAAAACTGTGCATCTAAAATGGTAATGAATAAACCATACAGTTAGACAATAAATGATTTTCAAATGTCCCATGACAAGCACACACATGTTACAGATTTACCAAACAGACTATGGTTTTGCAGGTCATCTCATCTCATGATTCTGAGGTTGAAATCATGCATGCTTACTTTTGCCAATTAATTAACTCCCCAACAGGCAACGGGGCATATAATAACAATAGATCATGTATGGTATACAAATGAATGTACACTCACCTTTCCAGGCTCACTCTTCCATGTCCCTAACCCGACGAGTGGCATCTTTCGGCCGGTGTTCAGCACTGCAAAGTCGTTCATGTTTGTTTGCTTAAGAAACAAGAAGTGATGATTTCCTCTTTATCAGATCAGTGCTGAACTCCTTTAAAAAAAAATAAAAATAAAAAGTGTGTAGGTGTTTAAACCCTGCCTCAGTAACAGTGGTGTCACTGCACGTTTCCCACTGCCATTTATACTTTATACATGAATACTAAATATTCACTGAGGTTGATCAGTGACTAAGAAAGACAGGAAGGAAGGAAGGAAAGATGAACCTGCTGACTTGTCACCTGACTTCCTAAGAGGAGGCTAAACAAACTGGCATGTCTATATAAGATAAGCTTTATCGTCGAAATGTTCTAAACTTAAGGCTGAAATCTCTAAATTTAGACAGTACATTCTTCAAATTCTCCAAATACAGGGAATTTATGTTAAACAAGACGCAGAGTCTTACTGTAAACTCATTCTTTGTGTGTGTATGCTAGCTAAGGAACTATGCTAGTCACACGGATATTAGCATACTACAGTAGTAAAATAGTACGGATGTATATCCGCGTGCGTACTATTTTCACATACTGTTTAGTAGAGTAGTATGCATTTTCAAAACGACCAGTTTACAGACAAAAGCAAGGGAGCTGGAGCTTAATACACACGCTTTAATCAATTATATTAGCAATATAAGTTGTTATAGGTGTTCGTTAGAGGAACCCCCCCCCCCAGCTATTTATATTTTAATGTAGTAAATACATGCATTAATAAATAATAATAATAGTAATAATAGTAATAATAATAATAATAATAATAATAATAATAATAAGGTCCACTTGTAGTCTATATCTTATGAAGGCCTAAATTAAATAAAATGTAGGGAAAAAAATTATAATATCATATCATACCAGATTCGACAATAAATCCTGCAGGTGAATTTGAATAAACGTGCAAACTGAAAGCGTAGCATTTCTCCAACAGAAGTTGGCTATTTATTTATTTATTTATTTAGATATATAAGGATTGTCCGTTCCACCTTAAAAGGTGGATCCAGGACTTATGAAGCGGTCACTAGGTTTTTAAGGAGGACAGAAGCCACTGCAAATATAGGCGGGAACAGGATATGACATCATCCGTCAAAACTATATGAATAATTACAAAAGAACTACAAATAATTACTGTATAATGTAATGAAATAATACTGTCCACAGGGCACTGACATTTTCATATGTAATTACGTTTTACAGCATTAAAATGTCAGACAATATTTGAATATTTGAATGTTATGTTTCCATCTGTTAAATATACCGTCTGTGCCCAAAAGCACTCCTGAAATTGATTTTTTTTCTATACCTTCAATTGAGAAAATCTGATCAGCAAGTAATAAGTGTTTACTGCCAAATAAGGTAAAGAAAATCCATTTTAAAATACTGCAAAGGTATTATCCATGTAATGCTTTTATTAACAAGTTTCAAAATCTCACCACAATGCTCTTTTTGTAATCTTGAATTTGAAACTCTCACACATTTATTTTGTGTTTGTAAATACTCAATGTAATTTTGGAAGCAGGTATCTATGATGATTTTTGATACATTCCACAAAATAATCAAAAGAGGTGAGTCTACGATCCTCTTCTTGGACTGTACAGTAATACTGGCTCTGATATAATTTATAACACATTTAAGGTAATCATTCTTCTTGGGAAGTTTCATGCACATAAAGCTAAAGTAATATCTATTACACCCTCCTTTACGTTTTTTTTTTTGTAAGGATCTTAAAATATTTTAAGACTCATTGAATTCAATGACTAGAAATAAGAAGTGTATAAAATATCTCTCATACTGAAAAAACAGTAATTTGTAGAATTTAATAGCTTACCCAGTACGATGTTCGAAGATCTGTTATATGTATCCTCCAATTTCTGTTTTAGTTTATGTTTGATGTTAAATGTCATTGTATGTTTTATTAAAAAAAAAAGTTTAATAACACCCCCCCCCAAACAAACAAACAAACAAACAAACAAACAAACAAATAAATAAATAAAAGTGTGACCACGGCATTACGGTCTCTCGCCTGTAGATGGCGCCATAAAGCACACTGCGATGTTTTATGAGGAGATAATTGCATAGGAATTAGGCAGAATGTGTACTGTAACTTGCCTGTATTCAATAGTCCCAAATGCCAAGTTCACGGGTCTATTATTAACAATCCCTACAGTAAAAATATCTTCTTATTGAGCATTTATACAATACAATAAACACATTTTCATATGTAATTGTCATGTTTTTGAAATGGCATGCGAAATGAGCAGATTTTCCCTCTATGAACAGTACTGGCTGAATTGTATGTCATTTTTGTGCGCTTTATGGCGCCATCTACATGCGAGAGATCGTAAGTTCTGGATCTTTTAAGAAAATCCGAAAAGCCAACTTCAGCCTCGTGATAAAAACCTCACTTTAGATAAACTATTATTTAACACACACACACACACACACACACACACACACACACACACACACACATACATACACACATACATACATACATACATACATACATACAGCTTTTTACACATAAACAAACATACTCACTGTGTTTATCAGTAGTGAATATCTTCACTGGGAAATCAGACAAGGATGGTGATAAGATGCTTTTAAAATGTTTTATTTATCAGTGACGCTGTATAAAGCACATCCGGTCCACACACCTCCAAATGAAAAGTCCCTTTGGATGTCTTTCGGATCTTTTTACTGAATCGACTCACCAATAAGAGTCGACGCTTTGGGCTTCCAAACGTCTCATTGCCTTTTACCCTCCCAAAACCTTTGCCTATCGATCGTTTAAATTGTTCAACGATTATTGTTCAAAACAGTATTATACTTTGCATTGCGTTTATTCTAAAAATCTTTTTAAATAAATGTAAAAAACATCTAGGTGCTACATATTTGCAGTGACGAAACGAATCGTCAATTATTTCTGCATTAAAGGGAAAAGCCACCCTGAACGACTTTAACATTAATATTTCTGAACAACATGTGATCTTCAATTATGCAAAAATACTTTAAAATAAAAATAAAATTCTGAGTCGACGGTCTGTCTGTTTGTTCGTACATTCAAAATTCTCCTTAGTTTGATATCCTGAGAACGAGTCATTGAACGTTTGAAGGAATTATACAGAATAAATTGTAATCAGCAATTGTCACAGACCTGATTCGATTTTTGGAATCGTTCCAAACAGGGTCAAGGTCACAGCAAGGTCAAATGTCTGAAAGGATTACACTTGTTGAAGCATCCCTATTGATGCCATTGGTGTCCAGTTCTACTAGTTTGTTTTACTTCTTTCATCGAAAATTTTCTCTTACACCAGTGAGATTTAGTTCTAACATCATCTCTACTTAAAGAGAGCGATGCAGCAGCACTTTAGTCCTTCAGTCCATTCAGCTCTCTAACCTCCTCCAATCTCCTCTAATCTGTACAGTCTACTCAAACAGAATGCTATTGTGCTTTTCATCTCAGAGACGCTGTAGCTAACTAGCCAAGACGATCTCTGCTGTAACTCAACTATGCTGTATTACATTCTGGAGTCTTTGAGTCCAGCGTTTGCTGTCTCCACTAATCCTACTTCGGATTTCTCATTAATTGAATGTACGATTTCCAACATTGAACATTGTTGGAAAATGGTGAGTGAGAAAAGAATCTCTTTTTCTGTTGTATTTTTAAGTTAGTAGTGAAATTTTGAGTGTTATGATTGTTATGATGGGGCACACAGAGGCTTAGTAGTTAGCACGTTCGCCTCACACCTCCAGGGTTGGGGGTTTGGTTCCCAGTACGGCCCTGTGTGTGCGGAGTTTGCATGTTCTCCCCATACTGCGGAGGTTTCCTACCGGTACTCCGGTTTCCTCCCCCAGTCTAAAGACATGCATTATGATTATTTTAGGGAGCATTGAACATTTTTTCTCCAATTAAATGCTATTGTAACTGCTCTAGCAATATCCAATCAATGCAGCACACAACATCTTCTCACCTTACCTTCTCAAAGGAATAACAAAAACAAAGCACCAGCCAACAACTGAATCACTTAGCACATCACCACTATTTCAATATAAACACATTTAATGTGTTTCACGGTGGACTTTTTCTTGAATATTATTGTGCACTGTAGTAATAAGGCATGTGCTGCCTCAGTAAGACAGAGAAGAGAGTGAAACATTAATCTTTCTAGAACACATGTTTCCCTGGATGCTTTTCAATGACACTTACACTGTGTCTGATTAACGGCATAAGAGAATTGTAAGAATGCTGATTAATTTTCAGTGAGAGCAGGATTGATTGTCTTGTCAAAAAGAGATGTGTGGCAGCTTTTTTTTTTTTTTTAGGTGAATTTTTTCCTTTTTTTTTAAATGACACTAAATCAAACTCAATTTCAGAAATCACACTTTAGTAATCTAACCATGTTTACTGTTTGTTTTGTTGTTGTTGTTCTTGTGTGCAAACAATGCAGGAACAGTACTATTCAATTTACGTGTTATTATTTGGAGTTCTCAATGCTGATGTTTATCATTTTTGCCATATAACATAGTAAATAATATATAATATATATTTTGATTTCTATCCAGCCATCCATTTTATGTGTCAGAACTATTTGTTCTCAGCCACATCCAATTTCTGTGTAGTGTAGTGTGTTTTTCACTACAGCACAGATATCCATTAACCTGTGAATCTGTGAATTTCAATTTCAGTGGCGCGTCTTTGTGAGAATCTCTGCTTGAATGTTGTTGTTTGTTTATAAACTAGAAGATTACATGTTAATCAGTATATCTGTAAGGACAGGAAGGGGAGGAGTGTGAAAATGCAATTATGTCTGGGAATGTAAATGCTTTGCTGCTTGCGGTGTCTTTTTACTCCGCTGTCTAGCTTTTTCCTCATCATGCTAACTGGTCTGGGAGAAAGATAATGATCCTCTGGTGAAGAAAATGAAAGGTTTGTCTGTTGTCGTGGCTATAGGTAAGTTTTTCCTTGGATTTATTAATGTAATATGCCGTGTTGTATATTTTACGGATATATTATATAATGAACTACAGATGTGTTGTGAATTAATGAAGCGAAGTTCTTTGTATTTGATAAAGTGTAAGGAAAGCAGCACTTAAAATTTCTTCATAGGCTTTCAGGAAGCCTGAATATAAGGGAAAGTTAACAAGTTGTTGTTTACTTTTTCAGTACTGTCCTTATCATTGGCCAAACACAGAACATCTGATGGTATAACACACACACACACACACACA
>JANDJT010000012.1:7493628-7510603 GCA_024331685.1 Stegophilus panzeri
CCTCAGGAACGCTGCCAGAAGCTCTGCATCTTGTTTGCAGCAGGTCATAACAGCAAAAGGATGCTCTACTAAGTACTGAAGATGCTTGCCATGAAGGGATTAAATAATTTTGAGACTGGAGAAATCATTATAAGTTGCATTTTCAGTGGAATTTGGGGAAACCACTTGATGCATTCGCTGTGTTGAACTATTTCAGTTGCTTTTGTTTGATTTGTTCATTGTCAATAAATTTTGACAATAAACCTAATTTGCAATGGGGGTTGAATAATTTTGATTGCAACTCTATAATAATTCGTAATAGTTTTCTCTAAGGAGATGTTTATTTAACATTTATGGAATGAGTCTCCAGTGTTATTGCTTTGTAACAGTCAGATGTAAAGCTGTAAATTTTAGGAAATTCTAATAATGGAGGAAGTTGCACATTGTGGTTTCTCTGTAACAAGTTACATTTTTTTCCTTATTAACTTCAAGAGACAAATGACTGAGGGAACATCTGTTTATAGCTGCTACAACATGTGAGAGTAGGAACAATATCATTGTATTAATATGTATCATTGCTTAATAAATTATTCAGAGGAATCAAACACTTCAAAATCTGACCCAAAACATGCATTAAGGTCCAAAACCTTGACAGCCATTTCAAAATATTTTAAAGTAAATTATACAAAGTAGAACATATGCTACTTTTAAAGAAGTCATATTAAAATCACATTCATTTACCATAGTTATAATAGCTTATTATATTAACATGTTAATATATTAACAGGACAAATAAACAAACAAACATTGCAAATCAAAAAGAGGGAAAAATCCACAGAAAAAAAAATGGCTACCTGGCTAGCTGGCTTCCCTGGTGGTGATTGTATTTTTTTTTCCTGTGTCTTTTGTTCAAGTGCTCATAGAAGAAGTGTGTCTCCAGGCCGTTCTTAAAGGTAATAAAGGAACCTTGGTGCAAATTGCACCATGTTGTCAGTTTGCAACATGCTTAAGGCTACTTGGCTGTTAGGAAAAATCAGTCCCAATGCATGGCATGTGATTATAGAAAGAGGGCAGAAGAGCGGAAGAGCGATGGGTGGCTTTCAGTGCTAATCTGCAGAGATGAATAAGACCTGCACTGAAGCCATGCATCTATTAGACAGCCTCCAACTCCACAGAGGTTAAAACAGGACAAACTGAATTACCAGGCACAAACAGCCCAGCTTGTGATGTGACAGAGCTGTAATTACGCATCTGTGTGTATGTGTGTGCATCTGTGTGGGTTTGTCTGGCATCTTGTCAGTTTATGCTTCCTTTCAGCATTGTATTTTCTCTTTCCAAGTAGCTATTCTCTTTTCTCCTGCTTTCAGCTGTGCTCCTTGTGCTATGGTCTGCTTGTGTGTGCTCTGAATTTCAACATCTGTGTCAACCTCCTGAAAGGCCTCCTGGGATATCTGCTCTCTCTCTCTCTTTCTGTCTCTCTTTTACGCCTTCTCTTCTCATATCTCAAACTTATCTGCAACTTGCAGGTTCAGGTCTGGTACTTGTGTTTTATATTCTATTTGTTTCAAACTAATTACGGATAAACAATAATAAAAAACAACAACTATAATATACAAATTCATGAATTCATAAATAACATTCATGAATTATACTAAACTTGTCGCTGTTAAAAAAAACACGCTAGAGATTCAGGAGCTACCACTTTCCCTCTGCAGCACTTGGTATATTTAGCATGTCTCTGAACGCTAGTGTTGTAGCACATTCTCTACCATGAGTAAGACAGATCTATTCACTTTTACATTTGACACTTTTATTATTCACTTTAATTTCATCCTGGGCCAATTTGTGCATTGAGCATGCTTTTCTGTGCTTTTACATTTTTACAGTGAAAATGTAAATTTTCCTATGAATTGTTATAATTAATGAATGAATGAATTCATTCATTCATTCATTCAATCATTCATTTACTCATTCCTTCATCTTTGGTAATCACTTTCTACCTGTCCTGGGTGAGAGGTGAAAAGAGGTTCCTACATGCCAAATAGATCATAGGGGAATACACACGGACACCACAAATGAACAACATTAATACTTTGTTGCAAAGCTGTTGTTGGTAGTTCCCTTTCATAGGTTCACTCGACGCTGTGTCAGTAGCTGATGCTATGGGAACACCTTCCAGGTGTGACGATGTCTGAAGCCAGGTAAGTAAACTGCCCTGTAAACTGCTCCCCTTTTTCCAGGATCTCTATCTCGACATATCGAGAAACAGGAAACAGCTGTTTTCGACCCGAATTACTAATTCGGCAAGTTTTTGACTCTGAGTGTTCATTTGGGCAAGATATGTTATCACAAAGCGATCACGATGCGTGCTTCTTCAGTCAGTTGGGGCACAGTCTACGAAGGTCACCCAGCCTACGGAATTTGGAAGGGCGCTCATTCTCACTTGACACATAAAATTGCCTAGATATGTTGGCAGTTTTTCTGGCACTGAACCATTCCTTCCAGACCTTCAAGATTGCCATGTTGTCATCAGGACCGACAACATGTCTGTGGTCTCATACATCAGTCAGCAAGAGGATGATGCGTTCGTGCCCCTTGAAGAGGATGCATTCTTCTTTGGGCACAGAACAAGCTTCTGTCCATCAGAGCAGTGCACATTCCAAGCTGCTTGATCCTGGGTGCAGATCTTCTTTCGGGGCATGGGTTATGACCCGGCGAGTGGAGATTGCATCCTCAAAATGTAAGTCTGATCTGGCAGATATTTGGCAGGGCGGAAGTGGATCTGTTTGCCTTGAGCGGACAACCCAGAGCCTCCTGTGGTTCTCTTTTTCTCCTCCAGCACCTCGTTCGACGCTTCAACTCATGTTTGGCCGATGGCTCATCTGTATGCTTTCCCACCGATAAAGCTCCTTCCAGCAGTCCTTATCAGGGACGGGAGGAAAGACTCTGCCTCTTCTTAATAGCTCCATTTTGGCTGACTCACATTTGGTTCTCGGACCTGGCGTCTCTCCTGAAGGAACCTCCAGTAATAAGAAACTTGGTTTTTGTGGCATTATGATTCAACTTTGGCTTATTCCTCTTGACAAATTGTCTTCAATTCACAAAAGTAACGAGGGTCCCTCTGATGGACTCGTAATTTTAAAATCCATAAATTTTCAATTGGATTCTAGTCAGGAGATGGCCATGCATGGCCTTATTGAGTTATTTTTGGGGCAGTGGTGGTTTAGCGGTTAAGGCTCTGATCGGAAGGTCGGGGGTTCAAGCTTACTTACTTGAATGTCCATCCATCCATCCATCCATCTTCTATACCGCTTATCCTTTTCAGGGTCAAGGGACTTACTTGAATGTGTCTCATTAAATTGAAGTCAACTCATGTTTACTTTTTTAAGTCCTCTTTAAGTCATTGAAAACAGACTCACACTTTCAGCTAGATTGCTTTGAACCGTCAAGTCACATTACAGCACAATCAGGAAAACAGCTGTCAAAAGAATTAAAACAGTAGCTGACTATTCACAGAGCTGGAGTGGGGGACAAAACAGATTGACCGGGTGGACAATCAATCAAAGAGAATCCACCGGATACTGTTGGCAGTAGGGAGTAAACCAACTAAATTAATTAGAAAACATTGCAGGCATGTTCAAACAAAAATAATAACTTTTTTTAATAATAACTAGTTGAGACAAAGATAAACTGCAGTGATGTAGCTGAGGTCGATGAACTGTCAGAGCCAGAATTCACAGACCATGCTGACTGCGCTGACATTGCTACTTCTAGGGTTCCCAATCCCCCCTCCCCCACATCACCTAGCATTTTCTGGTTTAGACCATGCCCAGTTTAGGTTTAAATGCAAATCCAGATACAGATAGTGACTCTGAATTGAGCTGATACTGGCAGATCATGATAAAAGGAAGATTACAGATGATAATAATTATGATGATGGGTTCAGTAGAGCATAAAGTGCCATAAATCTACACTCCAGAATCAGAAATAAAGTGAGACTGAAACCCAGCAGGTTTCACATCACAGACAAGCTCAGGTAATTACAGGTGCTAGATGCAGCTGACGCTCTTGCTCTCTCTCTAAAGATAACATGCTGATTTTATAGTAAGCTACAATTCACAGTCACATACATTAAAACAACCACTTGAGTTACATTATACACCCACTTGCCCGCTAAAATCTCTGGTTCTCATGTATCTATTTATCATTCAGCTTCAGTAAGTCAGACAGAAAACCCAGCGGAGAGATTTTGTGAGCAACTGAAAGCATGAATGACGTTATTCCTAACATTAACTTTATTACTGGAATAATAAGGTGAGCAGCTGCAATCAGTCAGGAGCTAGTTAAATAATCGGAATGGAAAGTATACGAGTTCAAAGTATTTTATTTCATACAGGCTGAACAGAAAATGGTGCTCATGAAGCTTAGATTGCTATAGAGGAGCTGTTATTCACAACTTTGTTAAAGAATAGAAGCGAAAGGTACTGCATGTCCTTTCACTATGACTATGAAATGCTCCATACCTGTACCAAGTCTCAGTAAAACCCACTGCTTAGAAGAACAATACTTTGGGGGCCCGGTTGCTTAGTAGTTAGCACGTTTGCCTCGCACCTCCGGGGTTGGGAGTTCAAATCCTGCCACTGCCCCGTGTGCGCAGAGCTTGCACACTCTAAAAAATGCTGGATTATTTTTTTCTGTCGCCTTTTCGGTCATTTAATGTTTTTTTTTCAGTCTTGGGTAGTTTTTGGGTAGTTTTGTGTAACCCAACTGCTGGGTTAGTGGCTGAGTCATTTTCACTGACAGGTGAATCAATGCACCCCTCCCCCACCCTGATGCATCAGCCCAGCTCCTCGGGTCAAATCAAGTCAGTGTGGACTGTTTAAATTCGCCTCAGGTGGAGGTAGTGGTTTTCACACGGATAGACTGTTAGATTTCTTTGGAGAAACATGGTTTGTATCAATATATGTGTCCATAAAAACTTTACTGTACACTAGAAAAAGCAAAAATGTGCGATAACAGTCCGGTTTACATGACATTAAATGCACCGCTATCTTCATTAGCTTTGGCTTAATTGTTTGTAATACTCACTGGATCGTAAGTTGGTTACTCAGTTTTTTGGATGTTTTCAACATCTCCTTTGATCAAAATCTGATGTTTTTGTCTTATATGACTTATTTGAGTCACATATATTGGTTGTTTGTATTGTTTCTTGTCAAATCTAGTTTGCAGCAGTTTGGTTGTATGTATTTGGACCTTTGGACTGTAGCTTAAAAAGTAGATTAGATTTGTTTTTCCTTGTTGGTGCAACCCACAACATAATATAAAATTATGTTTTGTACTCTACATTGGTTATCATCACTACTGTAATATGTAAATAGCAGTAGTATTAATAATGTTCTACCAGCAACCACCAAACTGAAGAGCTGCACTGCTGAAAATTGTAAAAAGGCCTGTGCACAAATAAACCCCAGGCTGGCCTTGAGGCTATACCCTTTTGCCCTCAGACTGTGTAAGTGGTCACTTATTTAGTATTTCTAGACATCTAATTTATTCAGCCTTTGGGTAACTCATGGAGCAAAGATGTACCCTGGAGTGCCAATGAAACCAGGGATTTGACCCTGGGAACATCACTGAACAAGACCTGAAACATAAATAAGGGCTAGTGTCTGGCATACACTGAATAATTTTTTAGCGACATGTATGTAGTGACAAGATTTCGCAAACAAAAGATAAAAACATCAGGGTTTCAACGTGAAACTAATTAAGGGCCTACAGCAAACAGGTGAACACCATGGGTAACAGGACAGGACAGGACAGGGGCAGAGTCAAGACCAAAATCAAAGCAAAACACATGGAGAATGAATGATAAGCACAAGCAGCGCTCAGTACCACTGCACACAATGAATGGGGGGAATTTATGACAGACCTCCTACAATATGTGGCTCAAATATAAAATATGATCATAATAAAATAATTCCAGGCAAAACATCTGATTCATGAGGTTGGCATTATATGCCTTCAAGTGCATTAGGAGCTTTTCCTCTAGCAAGGTGTTTCAGAATCACTCCAGCAGGCCGGTAATAACATGGTCTTTCAAATGTTCACTACAAAAACAGCATAGTGTTTCTAATAAAAGCATTTTCATCTTGAGGGTAGATATGTGTGTTATTGTTAATATTTCAGCCTATGCAAATTAAAGATTCATATTTACTTGAATTACTGTAAAGAAAAAAGTCTTAATGGGGAAAGAAAGTACAACTGTAATTATAGAGCTGTATATAATTAAGATATTTCACTCAGTATAAGATATTTCACTCAGATCTTTGAGGAGCTTCGAAAAATAATTACTATTACTATTACAGTTACTAAGACAATGGGAAACAGAGGAGATTTTATAACAATTGTAATACATTTTAAACACCAGTATTTTGGCATGTTAAAATTTGTCCTCCAGTCGACATCCAGGCACAGCACACAATAGCTACACACAATCAGAGCTCCAGCTCATGACCATGCAGAAATCACAGCCTTTATCAGCCTTTAATCACTGGCATTGTGCTGCCACAGTGCATTCGTGATTTCAGCACAGCAGCGCTCTATTTATGCCAGATTCCTCAATGCACAAATGGTAAAGTGGATTTTGTGATCATTAGCTACGTATGACAGAGACATTAAGTACAAATGTTTAATATTGGATTGTTTAGACACTTTGCAATCTAGATAACAGTCATAAAGCAGTTAATCAACTGTTTTTCAATACCATGTCAAATAATTTTCCAATCAAATAATAGAATTCACATGAACTGAGTTTGAAATTCGGTTTAAGACTAGGAATGTGTTATAGTCTATAGATTGTCTACTACATTTACATTTACATTTATTCATTTAGCAGACGCTTTTATCCAAAGTGACTTATAAATGAGGAAATACAAGCAAAGCGATATATCAAGCGGAGAACAATATTGTAGTGTTACCATGCAAGATTTATAATTAAGTAAGTTTTTATTTTTTATTTTTAAATGATGTGGGGATTGGCATTTTAGGGGTTGGTTAAGTGCTCATGGAAGAGGTGGGTCTTTAGCTGTTTTTTGAAAATAGTGACAGATTCTGCGGGCTGGGTTGAGGTTGGAAGGTCATTCCATCACTGAGGGACAGTTAATTTGAAGGTTCTGGAAAGGGACCTTGAGCCACGCTGAGTAGGCACTACTAAGCGTCGGTCGTTAGCCGATCGCAGATTGCGTGAGGGAACGTAAGCCTCAAGGAGAGTGTTGAGGTAGGGGGGTGCTGTTCCAGACAAGGTCTTCTACATGAGTATCAAAGCCGTGAATTTGATGTGGGCGGCTACAGGAAGCCAGTGCAGGGAGAGGGAGAGGGGTGTGACATGGGTTCTTTTGGCTGGTTGAAGGCGAGGCATGCTGCTGCATTCTGAACGATTTGAAGGGGTTTGATGGAGCTGGCTGGGAGGTCTGAGAGTAGTGTGTTGCAGTAGTCCAGTTTTATGATGACAAGAGCCTGAACTAGTAGTTGTGTAGCCTGTTTGGTGAGATAGGGTCTGATTTTCTTGATGTTATACAGAATGAACCTACAGTATTGTGCAGTTGTTGAAATGTGGTCTGTGAAGGTCAAGCTGTCATCAAAAGTCACCCCAAGGTTCCTGGCTGTCCTGATTGGCTTGAGTGTGGTTGAGCTGATCTGTACAGTGAGGTTGTGGTTGATTGAGGGGCAGGCTAGGATGACGAGAAGCTCAGTTATTGCCTAGTTGAGCTTAATGTGGTGTACCCTCATCCATATCTGTGCAGAGACAGATAGATCATCAGGCTGGAAGGACAAATAGAGCCGGGTGTCATCAACATAGCAATGATATGAGAAGCCATGAGACTCTATCACAGGCCCCAGAGATGTAGTATAAATAGAAAAGAGCAGTGGACCCAGAACTGACCCCTGGGGAACCCCAGTTGTGAGTTGCTGAGTTTCAGAAGCCCCTCCCATCCACAATACCTTGAAGGATCTGCCTGTCCAATATGATTCCACCCAGCACAGAGCCGTTTCGGTGATGCCTAGGCCAGAGGGAGTTGACAGAAAGATCTGATGGTTCACAGCGTTGAAAGCAGCAGAGAGCTCGAGTATGATGAGGACAGATGATCTTGAGGTTGATCTTGCTAGTCGGAAGGCTTCAGTGACAGAAAGCAGAGCAGTCTCCGTGGAGTGATTGCTTTTGAAGTCAGACTGCTTGGTGTCCAGGAGGTTGTTCTGTGTGAGAAAAATGGAGAGTTGATTAAAAACAGCTCTTCCAAGAATTTTGGAAAGAAAATGGAGGAGGGAAACAGGTCTGTAGTTGTCAACTGCAGCAGGGTTAATTGTCGGTTTTTTAAGCAGTGGGGTAACCCGGGCCTGCTTAAATGAGGTAGGGTATGTGCCAGTAGAGAGGGATGTGTTAAAGATGTGTGTGAGTGCAGGTAATAGTGTGGGAGAGATGGACTGAAGAAGGTGAGAAGGGATAGGGTCAAGAGGACAGGTTGTGGGATGGCTAGAGAGGAGAGAAGGAGGACAGTTGAGAGCTACATAGAGGAGTTGAGAACTGGTTCCTGATTGATGTAACCTTGATGGAAAAGAAAGTGGCAAAGTCATCTGCAGTGAGAGAGGTAGGGGAAGCGGGAGGAGGGGGTCAGAGAAGGGAAGAAAAGGTTTTGAAGAGAGTATGGGTGTTGGGAGAGCTTCCAATCTTCTCTTGGTAGTATGTGGCTTTAGCAGTGAAGATGCTATGGGAAAAAGAGGAGAGGAGTGTTTGGTAATTGGTTAGGCCAGTCGGATCGTTAGATTTATGCCATTTCCTTTCAGCTGCCCTTAGCTTGGCCTGGTTATTATGCAGAGCTTCTGAGAGACAAGGGCTAGGGAGTGATGTGCGAGCTGGCCTGGAGGTTAGGAGGCAGATGCTGTCAAGAGAAGATGTTAGAGTGGAACATAGCATGCCAGTTGCAGAATTTAAGTCCAGTGAGGAGAGGTGGCTATCAGAGGGAAGTGAGGTTATGACAATGGAGGAGAAATGTGAGGGGGAAAGGGAGCAAAGATTGCAACGAAAGGAGATAGAAGGTGGAGATAGTGAGGGGGTGAGGGGAGAGAAATAGAAAACTGGATAAAGAAATGGTCAGAGGTGTGGAGAGGTTTTATGTGGTGCAGTCACGTGTGAGGATGAGGTCGAGCTGTTTGCCGGCCTTGTGAGTTGCTGGGGTGGCGAACTGCTTGAGTTCAAATGTGGGAAGGAGTGCAAGAAAATCAGCTGCATGCGGCTTGTCTAGGTAAATGTTGAAGTCACAGAGGACCACGAGAGGAGTTCCGTCATCCGGGATGGTGGACAGTAGAATGTCAAACTCTTTTCATTGAACTTGCCCAGTTGACCTGGAGGATGATAAATAACAAGAAAGTGCAAAGTACTAAAGATTAATAATCATAAACTGTATTATTTGAATAAAGTGAAAGGGGAAAAAAGAAAACATTGACAACATCTACAGCAAACATCTATAGCAGGGGTGTCCAATCTTATCCGCAGTGGGCCAGTGTGGGTGCAGGTTTTCATTTCAACCAAGCAGGAGCCATGCCTGATTCCACCTGTTTCATCAGTTGATCTTGGCTTTCAATAGACTCAGGTGTGGAATCTGCTTGATTGGAATGAAAACCTGCACCCACACCGGCCCTTTCCGGATAAGATTGGACACCCCTGATCCATAGAGTATGTATAGAATATCTATTAAACATCAGTGACCATACACTGTTAACATATTTTGTAGAACTGTGTAGAATTAGGTTTATATATTCATTCAAGAGTTTTTTTTTGTTTTTTTTTTAAAGTGTGCAGATTCAAGTCAATGTTATTTGTATAGCATTTTTAACTACAGACATTGTCACAAAGCAGCTTTACAGAAATAAGGATGTAGAATCCTTGAAATGACATGAGGATGAAACCTTGAAAGAAACCTTAAGAAACCTTGAAAGAAGGATGTTCATATTGTGAATAAGAGTACTGGGGTGAGCACAGAGCAGTCTTTGATCACAGCAGAAGATTTCTTGACTGAGTAAGTGTCTACAGTGAACTATTCAAATAATG
This sequence comes from Stegophilus panzeri, assembly GCA_024331685.1. NCBI lineage: Eukaryota > Metazoa > Chordata > Actinopteri > Siluriformes > Trichomycteridae > Stegophilus > Stegophilus panzeri. The sequence continues at coordinate 7,503,710 of JANDJT010000012.1, forward strand.
TTTACTATTAACAAAAAATGTGGCCCACCAACATTCAACCAATCAGGAGAAGTCATGTCAGTCATGTTCACTGTCAATTCAGAAAACTCCACATCTTTGACTAGCATTCAGATGATCTAGCATAGGCTTGTTATTTATGGTATGACTTTTATTTGTTTACTTTGGTTTAAAGTTTCAAAATGGCTAGACTCTGCTAATTTAAATCAAGAACCTATTTTGATATTTTGCAGTAATTGTATTTTTTACTCAAGCTATATGAAAAATTTATATTATGTATTGCATTCACGTTGTGTATTCTGTGCTTTGCCTGACTGATGCATGAAAATACATCCAGTTAAATTTAATGATGCTTCTACTGAGACTCACTAATTAGATGATTAAAACTTTAATCTGAACAATTTAAGCTATAAGTAGATACGTACATGAATATGTATTGTGCATACAGAAACATGTCCACCATACCTCCACATTGCACAAACCAATCAGCAGTTAGGTAGTAAATGACCCAAGTCACTTTGAGTTTAATTCAGTAGTGCTGTTCCCACATCAAGGGCCGAACAGGAGGAGGAAAAAGATCTTGGCTACTGCATAACTGTTGTCAAGTATAATTAAAGGTCCATGTGTATAGGATATGGAGCATCACATAGAGAACTATACAATTATTTCAAGACTCACATGCCTGTGTGTGTGTGTGTGTGTGTGTGTGTGTGTGTGTGTATGTGTGTGTGTGTATGTGTGTGTGTGTGTGTGTGTGTGTGTTATTCCTTTGGACTTACAAGACTCTGTATAGGAAAACATGTTTGACCTTATCTAATTCTCATAATCTGTAAGTTTCTGTAGAAATCTGTAGGTTTCTGTCAGTACATTCAATTCATCAAATCATCTTGTCAGACTGAGACAGACTTCAAGGAAACATGTGCAGTTTACAAAAAGGGTTAGTGTTCTTAATACACAGACTTAATACACAAACAGGTTACATTAGGACAGACATAGGGAAGTTCTAATGTGACCTTAACAAGGAACATGTGAAAACAATGATGCCTAGTTTTTAAGTTCATGCCCAGTAAAATATTGACTTAACTGCTTCTCCTCATGTTTCCACTGCATAAAGATAGAGTCAGACGCCTACAAAAGGTCACCATCAGTATCATTTAAATTAAGTACACCAACACAAATGTCAGTGGCTCTCTGATGATGACAATCACAAAACACAAAGAACACAAATGGAAAAAGCTGAAGAAGAGAAATGGAATGAGCAGAGATTTATTTGATCCTATTAGCATGGGTATATTTCAAGAGGGATGCAATGAGATGATTCCATTTGGTAAAAGAAAAAGTGAAAAAAAGTATCCTAAACCTTACCCTTCGTCTTACCCCTTCCCTTTACCTTACATCTTGTACATTCATTTCATGATGTCATTAGCGCTCCAAAAAAAAAAAAAAAAGAAGAGAAAACACAAAGTGATATAATCTGATATAACCTGCGTTCGCAGGAGAAGGGTGTCCAGAGTCAGTAAAGGAACATCTTTATTTTTAATCATGCTACATTAATTAGGTTTTTATATTAGTAGGCTTTCTAACTATATTAGGCTTTCTATTCCATCTTTCATTTCCGTGTGTATCTGATATGATTATTCTATCACATTTCTTTTCCATTTGTGTTCCTCTTTATTCTGGCATTTTTCGTGTTATTTTTGATTTCTCTCATTACCCCAATGTTCAGGCAGGAATAAATATGCCTCTGTTCCTGTGAACAGACTTTATTATGAGACATTGTCTTGGAGAGGGGCCCAGGGCAGCTTTTTTTGTTGTTGTTGTCTGGATTCAGTGGTCTGATACCTCTGGGAATTTCAGTGTTTTATTCCCAGCACAGAATACGACCACGTTTCTGAACCCTTCAACCCTAACTGTTATTACTTTGTTTAAAGATCTTATTTTTTTCATTTAGTACTGCCCTTCAGAAGCCACATAAGATATTTACATGTTTCCCAGAATATTAAATAATAACAATAATACACCAATCATCCTGTTCAAAATTAATGTATGTATCGTGTTGCCTTCTTGAGCATCAGTGAATGTTTGCACCTTTTGTAATAGTTGTGTATGAGTCCCTCAGTTATCCTCAGTGTGAAAAGGATCTCAACATCACACAGCTGCTGTTGGAAAGGGGTCAGATATGCAGAAGATGCTGGAAAAGCAAAGAATGTACAGGATTTTTCTGAAGAACAGTGAGCAGTTTAACTGCTTAGGACAAATAAGGGACTCATGATCATAAAACATAAAAGTAGTCATTGATCATCCTGGTAACGACACGCAGTATTAAGAAACAAGTGTACGTAAACTTTTGAACTGGTTCATTAGTGTAAATTCAGTTATTATTGTGTCTTGTGGAATATATGTAAACATCTGGTATGTGAAATAATTTATTTAGGGTAGAACTAAATAAAAAACCAAATGCAATTTTAATGATCCCTTTTATTTAAAAAAAGTTTTAACATTTTGCAGATTCTACAAGGGATATGTAAAAGTATGAGCACAACTGTACATACAGAATATTAATAAAATTTCCAGTCTAGCCACTGTTGAAATCTTCAACTTCAGTCAAATTGCTCCATCGTCCTACTTATGTAGAAATGTTTTTGGTTCAACCAACAGAATGTTGAAGTTTGAACAGGAGAAATGATTAAAGCAGGAATAATGGCTGAATGAAAACATGCAGCCTGTTTGGAAGGTCACAGGGGTTCACCATAGCACTGTATTAGTTTGTTCCAGAGGCCTTTTTAATTTTCTTTAATTTTTATAATCAGAAATGTATATCTAAATCAATGGTCACCAACCCTCTTCCTCAACTTCAGGAGGGCACGATTATGGTTGGAGCTAAAGTCTCCAGGAACAGGGTTGGTGACCACTGATCTAAAGTATAAGAGGTATTCACATGGAGGAGATTGACATCCTTCACCCTCAAGCACACTATACACAATAAAGTGTCATATTCTCTGTCAAGTTGATGAACAACAACTAAACAATTCAATATGACCAGACCCACAGCAAAATGCAGCTATGCCTGTGTTACACCAACAAATATGAAGCTTGAAATTGGATTAAATTGTAGATTGGGGCGATTTCATGATTGGGGTGCCATTCCTGGGGTGCCAGTTATTAAGATCCCATCCCCCCCACCTTCTGATGTTTGATATGAACATTAATTGAAGCTCTTGACCTGTATCTACATGATTTAGCATGATGCTGCTGCCACATGATTGGTTGATTCGATTGGTCTATTAACATGGCCAGTGAGTATATTTACAAATGTGATATTACACTGTAGATACAGGTCAAAAGCTTCAGTTAATGTTCATATCAAACATCAGAATGTGGAAAAAATGTGATCTTAATAACTGTGGCATACAGTAGTTATTGATGCTAAATGTACTGCTTTCAGTATTTTTTAGAAACTGCTGATCTCCTGGGATTTTGGTGAACAACAATCTAGAGTTTACACAGACTGGTGTGAAAAACAAAGAACATGCAGTTCTGCAGGTGGAAATGCCTTGTTGTTGAGAGGCATCAGAGGAGAATGGCCAGACTAGTTCAAGACAGGAAGGCTACATTAACTCTATGGTGACCACGCTTTACAACTGTGGTGGGCAGAAAAGCATCCCAGAAAACACAGCAAGTCACAACTTGTGGTGGATGGGCTACAACAGCAGAAGACCACATCAGGTTTCACATCTGCCTACAAAGAACATGGATCAGAAGACTGTGTGACATTTTTAGGTGAACACTGGCTAAAATTTTAACGAGAACATCTTCACTTGTTGTAAAAACTGTCTCAGAGCAATGGAACAAATGCTCCTAGTACCATAACATTTAAAAAACATTCTGCAAGACTAAGATTGTTAGCTGGGATTACAGAAAATGAAATATTTGTCAGAGGAAAGTTTTTATAATCACTGATTTGTTAAGCCATGTTTAATATTAAATGATGCAATACACCTATTATTGAAATTAAATTTAGGTCAGTATATGATTGTTATCCTGCACTCAGTTCAGGTTTTTCAGCGCTATGGTCTTCTAGATGACACTGAGTCAGACTGTGGGCCTCGCATCCTGTTTCTGACGATTCATCATGTAGGCGCTGAGGAACCGGGAGAGAGAGTTTTACTTTCAGGAGCTATCCTCAGCTCAATTAGCAAGTGGAAATCCAACCATATTTACTTGTTGTTTCTTGTGTTCCTCTTCCAGCTATTCTGCAATTGCTTGGAGTAAGTTGCTGGATACTCAGTTCTGCAGCTGTTGGCTTCTCAAGCAGCTAGATGCTTAGATTCTCTACTGTCACACTTGTGAGGGTCACATCTGCAAGCTCTGAATTATTTCTATGGCATTTATACATTAATGGACTTACACTTCCAGTACAAATGGACATGCATTTGTGTCAATAAAAGTCCTGGGATAAGGAGAGCCTTTCTAATAAGAGCGACATATGATTCAAGTCTGTTGTATCCCAGTGAGATTATCCATTAAAAGTCTATGAGTCATGGACATGTTTTTGGGAAGTGCAGATCTTTAAGGTGTCCATGTGGGACCATCCGCAACAGCAGAAGGTGAGTCACGAGTGCAGAGCATCAGGATGAGTCAGGCAGATCCAGAGGACATAATTAGCTGATTATTTGACTATGTTCCTCTCATAAACACTGCTTTATAATGTGCACAAAATGCACATGATTTAATTGATAAACTGAGCACGGTTTAGGTAGGTGGACTTCATAAGTCTCCACTATTGATAGAATTTTATTTTAGACATAGTGAGACACATTGCCATCTTTTACCAAGGCATTAGTGTAAGACAAATCCAAATTGCACATATATTTGGGATGTACACTATATGGCCTAAAGTTTGTGGACACCTGACCATCACACCCTTATGTGCTTTTGGAACATCACATTACAGATTTATTACCCCTTTGCTGTTATAATAACCTCCATCTTCTGGGAAGGCTTTACAATATATTTTGGAGCGTAGCTGTTGGATTTGTGCTCATTCAGCCCCAAGAGCATTAGTGAGGTCAGGCACTGATGTTGGGTGAGGAGGCCTGGGGTGCAGTCATTGTTCCAGTTCATCCCAAAGGTGTTAAGTGGGGTTGAGGTCAGGGTTCTGTGCAAAACACTCGAATTCTTCCACTCCAACTTTGGCAAACCATGTCTTAATGGAGCTCATTTTGTGCATGCATTGTCATGCTGGAACATGTTTGGGCCTCTTAGTTCTAGTGAAGTTAATGTTACAGCATACAAAGACATTCTATACAACGGTGTGCTTCCAACTTTGTGGCAACAGTTTGGAGAAAGGCCCACATATGGGTGTGATGGTCTGGTGTCCTCAAACATTTGGCCATATTATGTATTTAATTTTGGATGGAGATATCTATAAGAGAGACTGAACTAGGTTTACTTAAGCTCTGTCTATCCATTAAATAGTCCATTTCCATGAGACAAGAGAACCATTTAGTGACCATTATTTGGTATCTCATTGTCCCATATATTATTTGCATGAAATTTGAGTTGATTTAGACATTATTGGACTCTCTACTATACAATTAAATCTGGCTATCCTAAATAAATTTGCATGTGCAGATGTCTAATTGAATGGTCTGAACTAAAATAACCTGGTTGTAATGCTCACAGCCTATCTGCCCTGTAATTTTTTTCTTTTATTCGCAATAGTACAAAGAAGGAGGTGCAAGTGTCATGTAATATCAGAAAAGGACTAGAAACTATTTTTTCCCATCAGCCACTGCACCATGTCACATGTCTCATTCACCTATTTCACGTTTAGCTCAATAGCACTGGTATGTGTATATATAGTCACGTTCAGCACTGCACGGTTGTCATGTATTGTTTGTTCTGTCCCCATGTATCACGTTATGCTCATCTTTGATCCATGTAAGTCTTGCGTTGTGCTTTGTTTGTTACTTTATTAAATATTTCACTTATATTCTGCAATTGCATCCGCCTCTAAATTCTGAATCGTGACACCAGGACTCATAATTATCATAGCTCAGCCTCTTAAACTTGGATATTCCTTCGGAGCTTGGCCTGTTTATCTGAGTAAAGAACATCGGCTTTTTATAACTTTTCTTTGTTGTTGTTTAGCCTCTTACAGTAGATATGATGGAAATAGCAGTGGCATGGATTTCCTTTCACTAAGTTCATTATAAACTATTATAAATTATGTATTTTTAAAAATTTTTTTTTTACATTTTGTTTTTCTTTTTACACATGAATTCACAAAACAATGCACATACAGGGGGTCTCAAACTCAAACTACAGCCTTTGACAAACCCTGCCATGTTGGTGGCTTGGTCACTATGGTGATAGCGCTGCTCTGAGTCCTAATTGAGTAGAATGGAGTGGAGAGAGAGAGAGAGAGAGAGAGAGAGAGAGAGAGAGAGAGAGAGAGAGAGAGACAGAGAGAGACCTCATGTGGAGATCAACAGGAGTTGAATAGCTCGTAAGCCACAGAGAGAAAACTGGCATCTCTGTCAAGGAGAGAAAACAAAGCAATATAAAAAGAGAGAGTTTCTATCTTCAGCGCTCAGATTGCTGAAAGTTTTTCGCACTGATGGATTACACCATTTTAGACTGCTTCCTGTTGTGAAGCCACAAACTGAGAGTTTTTCACCACAGCAATTCCTCTTTCTTTCTCTCTGCAGTTTTTTTTTAAAGGAATTTTAAAGGTCTGGATGTTAACAAGGAAATTAGGTGACATTTCCCTTTAAAAATACATACAGTATCTCACAAAAGTGAGTACACCCCTCACATTTTTGTAAATATTTGATTTTATCTTTTCATGTGACAACACTGAAGAAATGACACTTTGCTACAATGTAAAGTAGT
>JANDJT010000012.1:7553393-7593819 GCA_024331685.1 Stegophilus panzeri
TACTTCATCACTGAACATCAAACTGGTCATATATAATATCAACTTTTTTATATATTAACATTAACTGGATATGAAATGTACTACTCTATAAATATATTTTTCTGTGCAATATATACTTTTTTGTCAACTCATCTTCATTTAAATCTTTCATCAGTGTACTGGCGCTTTAATTCAGCACGAGCAGCTCGAGTAGCGCAGCAAAAATTTTTTTGACTCGACGCTGAAACTCCCGCTTCACTGCTGCAGCGTCCGGTGTAAAATTTTATCAGTGCAGAGATTACAGAGCTTACAAACTGCAGTTTTGTCGTCATTCCACACAAGAGACACCTTCTTTACACACAGTACGAAATCCATGTGTTTTCCCGCCCTCTTTTGATTGACAGGATATAATCGGCCCGATCATCAGATGTTTTTAAACTATCGGCCGATAGCGTGAAAAATAGCCTTTACCGATAATCGGTATCGGCCGATACATCGGTGCATCTCTATTCAGAAGGTTTTCTTTAATAGCATAGATCTGACAGTAGTCCTGGCTCAAATTCACACTGCAGAGTTATATTAATCCACTCGTTCAGATATGTTATTATTTTTATAGTAATATCTGACACAGAGACTGGTGTCTGTGTATGGTGATCACTCCATATAAACTAATGCTAATAATAAACATATATATTTCTGAAAAAAGTATCAAACATATAATCGTTGATATAGTGAAGGAGATGTTTATTTAACATTTATGGAAGGAGTCTTTAGTGTCAGTGCTTTGTAAAGGTCAGTAAGTTTTCCCAGTAAGTTTAGCACTTTCTGGTTTCTCAGTAACATGACATGCTTCATTTTTTTTTGTCTTGTTTACCTACAAGAGAGAGAAAAATGAACGATTATTTAAAGCTGCTATAACATAAGTGATAACAGGAACTAACTTCAACAACAATAAATTCAACAACATATGTAACTAAAACAGTAAAAAAAAAAGCATGATGTGTTCATTCATAAATAAAAATAAATTGTAATCGTCAGGAGGTAGCTGTGGTATAAGAGGAATAAAACACTTCAGGACGTGCTGTTATTGAAAAATAATCTTGTCTTTTGTCAGGGCTTTGTGGTTGCTGTCCTTTACTGCTTTCTCAACGGAGAGGTAAGTCTTTGTGTTCGGATTTCAGTTCTGATTTTGAAAGCAGCGGTGACATACAAAGGCATGAGTCAGGAAGACACACATAGTTAGGAACGTGAAATGTATAAATATGACCTAAATCTATGTGATGAAGTCTGCCTATGATGAATTTATGGAGCATAAAAATGCTTGCTGTACAATTATACTCTTATATGCAATATAATTTAGGGTTCAAACGTCTGAGTCCACTTTCATCAGCTTTGAAAAATACAAAATACAATTTTTTAAAACAAAAGTCCAAAATCCTGCACCAGTATAAGTAAAAATGGTTCTTATTAATTGAATGAAGGGTAAAGTTACAGCACTATATGAGGAACTATACTACTTTTTTTTCAGTATCAAGTGTTGGTCACAATCAGAAACAACTGTGTCTTATACTACTGTTAGGATTGGGATGTGTTGCCATGGTAACATTTTACTTGAAGCTTACTCCTCTTTCCCAGTGCCCAGCAGGTATATTAATGACCAGCCAAGTACTTTTTTGTGCCAAGATTGGGGTCATGCATTGGGAAAAGGAGACAGAAAGAAATGAAAGAGCAGAGCAGAATAAGTAGAAGTAACCTAATACAAACCTTGAGAGAACATCCTGACAGTCGTGCTAACAGACTGATTGCTAGCTAGTAATTAATTGTATACCAAAACGTATGGAGAATTAAATTTTTTGCCATTTCTGGTCAGATTTGCATCAGTGGTATTTAAATAATTCATCACCGGAGCAGAGATTACACAAGACCTCGACCAGCTGATTTTTGCATGCCGCTTCACGATGCTGCATGTGTTATCTTCATAAATTTCTCCTTAAAGGTGCAGTCGGAGGTGAAGAGAAAGTGGAGGAGCTGGACGGTGAACCGTTACTTTGCGGTGGACATGAAGCACAGGCACCCGTCCTTGGCTAGCAGTGGCGTAAATGGAGGCACGCAGCTCTCCATCCTCAGCAAAAGCAGTTCACAGATCCGCATGTCTAGCCTGCAGGCTGAGACTCCAGCCACATGAGCTGCAGTCTCTCAGATCCGCAGACACGCACTGAAATCCTCACACCTAGCGCTATAGTAGTCCAGTTTCACCTCAGAGACTTGTATGAGCTTGCATTGTGTGGGGCAAACTGATGCTGGAGGCCATCCATCAGAGCAATCTGCTCCTGAACACACAAGAATTCAACACCTTTAACGATCACATGGTCAAGGAGACAAATATTTGGCTAATCCTTTATATAAATGATTGAATTTCTATAGCCATGAAAATCTCATTGGCATTGTCATGCCAAATGAAAGAAATATTTTACATCTGTTCATTGTGATGATCTTGAACACAAAGGCTAAATATCGATGACCTGCCATAGAACTCTTGCCCATATTGATGAACCAGAAAATGTGAACGGTTCCCTCGGCCAGATAGAAATGGTTTTATCCATTATCTTAGAAAAAATACTTGGATGATACAAAGGCAAACACACTGATGTCCTTCTGTAGATGATTATCACATCAATCTTTAAAGGGAATCCCGACTATGAGGACTTGCATGGCTTATTAGATTAACGCTGACATCCGCTATATATATTTGATATTCAAAAACACTCTAAATGTCAGTTTAAAAAAACACTTTCACTTATAGGCCGCCATTGCTGTTTATGTCGCAATGCATTCTGGGTAGTGACATCAAATGGTTGCAGTGGTCTTCATTCTCCAGCGACCCTACAGCGATATAAACATGTCTTCCGTTCAGCCTTTTCAATTTGAACCTGAGAGTAACATAAGCAAGGAGGCTAACATAGAAGACATTACTCAAAGTGCACATCAAAATGAAGACGATCAGAGAGGTGAGGCAGCCAGAGTGGGGCAAAATCCATGGTGTCTGTGCAGCAACTGCACGTCTATGCCAACCGAGAGTGAGAGTGTTTTTGTAAAGAGCTCCCCCTTCTGTCAGCAGCTGGTCAAGGTAAGCATATGGACTAAACTATCGTTTTATGATAAAATGTATTCTAATATCAATAATTTTAGAGATTATGAGCCATCACCATTGTATACGTTATCCTGTTAAAATTCCGCTGGCCCGCCTGTGTGTTATGGCCATATTATGAGCAAATCTATGCTATTTACACAGCGATATACCTTTGGAAATCTAAGATTCTTGTGATTCGATTGATATAAACGGTTTCAAGATACAATCACAACAGCAGCTACAATGAATGTCTCTGCCAGACCACCAACATACAAACAAACACTTATGATACGGAGGCAACTCACCTATGAAGCCTCATAGCAGTCCACTGATCCATAACATTGTGACAAAAACAGTCTTATTACACTGGCAAAGGTCCAAACACTCAAATTATGTAAAAATATTTAGTCCAGAATATACAGAAAAACGCACTAACAAGATGCTTACAGGTTTGATTATATTTACAGATCACAGCACACAAAAACTAGAAAACCACAGCCAAAAGCAGCACAGTGTGGCATTCTTTTCCTGCTGCGGGGGCTAGGAGCTAATTCTTTTGAGTGCTCAAGTGCAACCATTTTACATCATCGACTCATAGTGCATTGTACATGTAACGCAATGGCGCCCTCCGTAGGTTAAAATATGTATTAAACATTAAGGACTTTAAAAATAATTAAAATATTTAACGTGTTTCTAACAATGTATTATAGAAGAAGAGGGCAATTATTGCGTGTTAAGACCTACAAGTCTTCATAGTCGGGGTTCCTTTTAAGAAAAAGGATATTTTAACACTGAAATGTTAACACTGAATTTTTTTTATTTAATACAGTACAATAATAACCAGTAAAAGAGCTACTAATCTGCCAAATGTATTTTATTTAGAAATTGTTCAGTGTTTTCCTGAACCTCTTTCTCCACGTTCTGGAAAATATGATCTTGAACTTGCTCTAAACCATGCTGTGGTGTCCCTGCCAGGGTGAATATTTATTATATTGTATTTCAGTAATGGAAAGTAAGGATTAAATCTGTGGGAAAAAACCCCTGAAACGAATAGAAACTTTTTTTCCAACTGCAGTTTGACTATCAGTTTAGAACTGTGAATGTACATGGTTAGTCAATCCGGGACCATTTTCATTAACTGAAAAGTTGGGTAAAAACTTTGACCTCTTATTATTTTAGATGAACAAATGCAAAACTAATACCTACTAAAGTAATACATCATGTACTTTAAATAGTAGAGTTGTGATTTTGACTAGATGCCTTTTTTGGTCTTTTTAGGAATTTTCTAAACAGCCGTTAGTACTGGAAATGTCACTAAAGCAAACAACAAGCAAAGCACCTCATGATTTTGTATAACTTGTATCGCTCATTCTTGTTGTTTGCATGATTTTTTTTTATTAATACTTCATTAATAAGATCATTATATTGTAAATATATAGTCTTATGAAAAGTCCACAGCTTCATAAATACAAAGTGGCTATTTTGGACATATTTTAGTAACACTCTTTTTTTGGTAGTAATATCATATTAATATCTGGTTTGGTTGTTGGTTTTTGGACCTAATACCACAATAGAATACTTTCTTTATGATTTTACCCAAATAGAAAGCAAAATCAGTGTATCACACGGCACTTTGGTACTCCAAAGATCAACATTTGACTTTACACAGCTTGTATTGCCGTACTTGTTTGCAAAGGCTGTGGAAGCTTTGCAGCTGATGTCAATTCAGATCTCCTCAAACGGGGATACTGAGAAAGATATTCTTTAACAGTGTTGCTCAGAACGTTTATCATGACAGTGCCTTTTTGCACAAACGTTGGCTAAGAATAGAACAATTTAAAAGATAGATAAGATAATCTGATATTATTCAACTGCAAATGCATGAAGCTGTGTGGCTCTGGGGAACTGCTTTTATTGTACATAACTATGTCTGTGTTAAAAACCAAGAGGCCTTCACAAAATGCAATTCTGATTTTGTTTCTCAGCCTTCAGTTAGACATTTGACCTCTTCAGATATTTCCTTTGTAACTAATTTTGAGAAAAAAAACCCCTTGTTTTTATTTGAATTGTAGCTGTTGCTGGTATTTCCAAATTGAATCACAACATTAACATATTTTTTTTCTTTTATATTGTTAGACATAACTATATTTCACCCTTGTGTATTACAGTATGTTCAGCCTTGTTTTTTCCACTTTGTTCAATGACAATGCAATGCCTTGTATGCAAACAGAAACTGCAGAAAGACAGGATGTGTGCTTCAACAGGAGATGAAACACAAATAAAGTCCACATTTTTTTTTTTTTTTTTTTTTTTAGAAAATTGCTATTTACGTAGTTCTGTGTAAAGTTACAATATAAAAGAATGCTTAATTGTTTTCTGGTGCTGTCAGCATTAGTAAAGCATACTGTAGATGTGTTATTTATATACTGTAGATGTGAAATATATTTTAGTTCAGCACATTTCAGCCTAACATATACTGTATGTTAGAAAGCAAAATACAACTCATGTGTTGTCTTAAAAGGCAACTGATACCAGTTGTAAGAGGATTAGTAAAATCTTGTGGTGTTGTACATGACTAGGACACTAAGTGTAGGCTCTGTGGCCTTTTCAGAACTGAATACAGCTTCATATATATCCATCACTATCCGTAAACCACTTTTTCCATCAGTTTCCAAACAACCTAGCGGATGTATCTGGATCAGATCAGTGCCAAAATGTATGTCATTGTGGATCAGTCACAACAGGTGTGTTACAGTACATATGAAGCAATATGCTATTCTATTTTAAGGGCAAGTCTCATTAGCTATGTTATGTTTTGATATGAGGTTGTGCCACAGGTAACTATTTGCTCTTGGTGTTATTGTGCAAAATAACAACATTGTTCTATTAATACATATGAACCTACTGTTCTAGAAAAGTAGTTATAGCATCAGTGTTGATGAGAAGTGTACCGTAGTGGACATGCTCTCTGGTTATGAAACTTGCTGAATTGTTGCATCTGTACCATGCAGTATTGAGTATTATGCTTCTGGAGCTGTATCTAATATGTGTTCAACATGGGTAGTTAGTTGTTTGGTTTTTTTTCCGTGAATTTTTGAAGATGGTGTTTGTTATGTATAGCCTGCATTATTGTAATCGTGAAACAGATGCATGCATATTCTGTGGTTTGATGGGTTCTTCTCAAACTGGGTGTGTTGATGTTTAACAAAATGTGTCAGCTGAAAATGCAGCTGCCACATTCAAATTCGCAAGAAATAGTATTTAGTTGGATATGACTACAAAGAGTTCTGTTCATAGCACTGATGTCTGTTTTTATGAGCACAATGATGCCATACACTGCTTCAATTATTCAGACAGTAACTTACCTTTTCATTGCAAAATCTCTGTTAGCTTTTTAGCCTTTTGTCTGCACCCATAATTGCAGGATTCACTTACACTTACACTGACATTAGTATTTCACTAATTGTTGAGCAATAGGATTGAATCTGCATTACTAAGTGATGAAGCAGACAGCTAATTATATGATAACAGATGTGTTATGTGTGAAGACATTTCAAATCTACTTTCATATTCAACAATACCAGCCTAATTAAACATGCAAGGTTGATAACAGAAACCTGTAAAATAAGAGGCAATATTGAAAATACCGTATCAGCGAAAAAATGACATAATTTCTTTTTTCCCCTGTTTTAATTGAACATTAACAGTACAGCACACATAAGCTACAGTAAAACATTTCATGTCTATTATTGGAATACAGAAATAATTCCTGAAAGAGCTAAGACAGCAATTTTTGAGACAACAATGACTGAACAATAATTATGAATGTGAATGCATGACAAACCCACAGTTGATATTCATGTTGCTTTTGTGATGGAAAGCTTGTTTATTATTATTTTTTATTTCATCTTATGTCACATTTCCTGTATAATGTCCTTTAGTTCTGTTATGTTAGACTTTTTGTAAATTATGACTTTTAAATTGCATTAAATGTCTCTAAAACTGCCTAATAGTATCTGTTTTATAAACAACACAGAAGGCCCAAGAAGATATATCACAATGAAAGGGAAAAAAAAAAAGTTAAATCACTAATTCTTCTTCTGGTTATTGTGCCTTATATATATGAAGGATTTCATATATACAGCATGTCTGAAAATTATCTTTACAACTTTGATCCAATATTAAAAAAAAGTAATTATGAAGTGAGTAATGCTCTGAGTTAAAAACATTGCTATGTAGTTTACACAGTTAAAGAAAGAAAAAAAAAAGCGATTGATTATGAATTACATTAAGGCAAGTTGATGAAAGTAGCGAAGAGACTTCATCTCATCATTAAGATACAAAAGGCTAAAGTTATTTGAAGGAAAAGATGAAAACAACCATACAACAAAAACTTCCAGGAACAGTATAAGAAATAATCTCAGCTTTAGAGGTGGAAAATAATATTATAATAATATCAGGGTTTCTCATCACCTGTCCGGGAGTCCTACTGATCAATACCCAGTTTCACACCATTTAAACAAGTTAGACCACTGAGACTAGAGTTGGGAAAATCTGTTCTATGGTGACGTATAACATTTTCAATTAAAAAACATACTGTTATAGAATTAGTATATGTAATGTAAATTACCAGCAAAACAAAACAATTGCAAAAGTACAATAGTACAGTACTCTATATGTGCATAACCTTAAAGACAGACTTGAAACAACAAATTCAAATAGTGAAGTTGTTCCTTATGTGTGAATATCCCTCAATATATCCCTGTGACATTTTTAGTTTTGTCCAACATTTTTGGCACTTCATAATTCCAAATATTCATTCACACTGTATGATGTGAGAATACACCCTGGATGGGACACCAGGTCATCACAAGGCATCATACATACACTCACACTCTCATAATCCCAAATATGAATTATGAATTATTTCATAATTCCAATATCTTCAATATTGTGGTAAAGAAATAGGTCAGCAGGTCTATTCAAACATTTGTATATACAGTGGCCACAAAAAGCATTGGACACTTTAGCCACACTTACATATATATGAATTTCACTGCATTAGAAAACAACATCAAACCAAGTAGCTTTCATTTTAAATAAAGTTACCACAAGCACACTTTTCAAGCAAATAGAAAATATATTATGTAAAAATATAGAAATAATAGATATACTGCTCAAATGAGACAAATTGGACATTTAAGTTTATTCTAATTGTCACAGTTAATCCATAGTTACTGTGATAAACTACACCAGGTGGTTCCTCTGCTAGGGCAACCTGTAGGAAATTGAAGGTAATTGAAGGTAATTGACTACATAAATCTACTATAAATTACTTTAGGACCAGCTGGTAAAAAGTAACTGCACAAATGGCTAAGAAGAGAAAAGTAAGTTCAAAGAAAAGGTCAAGTATCATCTGTTTGCACAAACAAGGATCAGCAAAGATAAAAACAGACAAATACAGGCAAACCCCGAAAGAATACCAGACTGGGCAGGATCATTGTGAAAAAATAATAATAAATAGGTGAGAACAGCAGCAAAGATTCCTTCACACATCAACGAGAATTACAAATACAATTTAGTACACAAATAAATTTTTAAAAATATTTAAAACAGGATGAACAAGCATGGGTACAAAGGGAGAGCAATGCAGTGGAAACCATTCATCATCCTTAAGAATAAGAAAGCAAGGGTAAAATTAGTAAGAGAACATGCACAGAAAGATAGCAGCTTCTGGAAAAGTTTTATTTTTAGATGAATACAAACTGAAGTTGGATGGATCTGATGGTAAAGTGTTTGTGCGGAGAAAGCCAGGAGAAGAATTCCATTCAAAATGCACTAAGGGTATTATAAATCATGGAGATGGCTGGGTTTTCCTAGATTTCCTGAGATTTTCCTACAGTGTTGTTGGTGAACTTACAACATGTTCATTGATGGCATTGTGGACTCAGTAGTGTACAGTGGCATTTTGGATGCAAACTTGCAGAAATCAGCGAAAACATTTTTTTCAAGTGGATTTTTCAGCAGGATAATGATCCGAAGCATAGCAGCTGTCCTTTTGAAAGAATACTTCCCAGATCCCTGACCTACAGTAAAGTGTATAGAGCACCTATGGGACACAATGGAGAAAACATTACCAATTTGTTGATGCTCTAGTGTGGAAGAACTTGGAGGAAACTTCCACCACAACTGTTATAGAAACTAGTTAATTTCATGCCCGGAGGTAGTCAAGAAGTTCTGTGAAACGAAGGAAGGCAAACTAAACAATGAAACACTGTAATTGTGATCTTTAATGAAGCTACTACTGAGTATCCAAATACTTTTTGTCTATATTTATTGTTTTTTTTTTGTTTTTTTGTTTTTAAATATATTTTTAAACATAATCTATTTTTTGAGGAGAAATGTTTTGCTTTAAAAGTATGCTTAAATTTAAAATAAATTTTGGTTTATTTGGTTTGTAGTTTTTTTAATGCAGTGAAATTAATACATTTGTAAGTGTGGCTTAAGTGTCCAAATACTTTTTGAGGCTGTACATGGCCTCAGTGGTATTATAAACCTAAAAAAGATAAAATAATAGTGTAATTTTATTAAGAAATAACACACACAGTAATGCACAAATTAATCATACATGTAAACAATAAACATAAGAGAAATTCTGTATTCCCTTATACTATAAATATTGCTGATATGGCATATGGCTAAATAATAGCCATATGCCATATCAGCAATATTTACATATTTACACTGCGATAATCTTATTTACAGACACATTCAATAGTATTAGAACTTTCTGAAGGAAACAGTATTAAAAAACAACTTTTACAGTTTAGTGCTCCACATTGTGAAATGTAACACTGTGTTTTTTTAAGTTGACCAGAAAATGTTTTTAATCTAAATCTTAAATTTAAAATTTTAACATTCTCCTTTAATAATAATAATACCAATATTCATTAAATAACAACATTAACTTTTACTAAATTAAATAAATCACTTAGTATTTTATTTAAAGCTGCAGTATCACACTTTTTTTGGTTAAAAATGAACAAAAATCAATTATTGAGCGAGTAAATAAAAAGATCAGTGTTCAAAACTCCTTACTCCTGTCTCCTTACCTTACACTGATTCGCATCAGTAAGCTTAAAATAATGAATTATAATTTGAGCTGTCGGATCGGATTTAGTGGGAAATGTCAGTTTGACGTCATTTGTCATTGCGTGGTTACGTCACGTCCGTAAACAGAAAGAAGAAGACCCGACTACTATATCTTGTGTGTGGGTGCTGAGGATGGTGGAGTGTTTGTAGCTTGTTCTCACAATTGCTGAGAATTTAAACTTGTCATCTAGATAGCTGCTTTTAATGTGAATAGTTCTAAACGTTGACATCTGGGGAATCACCTGTTGTTAAAACTAAGAAACCTCAAACTGTGGAGAGCCTGCGGTCAAAAAGGGGACGTGACAGAGAATAAATAATCGGCATGGCTTTTGAGAGGTGGAGAAAACTCAGAGATCTGAAGGGATTGAAGACTGATGCAGAGATGGCTTTTTTCCTGCTGAACAAGTAAGACATTTTAGTGGCTCAACAGGTAGCTATCTAACATTAGCACACCTGTTTGCTTGATTCAGCTAGGTATTGAGTGTCCTGTTTTTTGTTTTTTACCTTTGTTTATTTTGCTATGGTCAGCGTGGAAATTGCAATTATTTTCTGCTAGCTATGAGAGAGAACAACTCACCTCCCCTCCAAGAAAACCTGATCCGCCGCCACCTCCGCCGTCAAGTATTGGAGCTGATATACAACCCATACGAATACCTCAAACCATCAGATTCATCTGACAACAACCCATGTAAAAAAATTACTCTGCAAGTAACTTGCAATTTTATGTTTCAAACAGAGATGGTGATAGACAGGCAAAAGTTCAGTACTGCAGCTTTAACATGAATAAAGCTCATTAACAATGCTAGTGCCTAAGAATAGCTTTATCACACAGGAACAGTTCACTATGCAATATTTACTTACAAATGACTTAAGAGGTTCACTGTACAGTGAAACAGTTAGTTATATAAATACAGAAATAAATAATGGCATTTACAGTGATTTAGGCTTTTTTAAAAGTAGCTTTAATATTTAAAAAAAAACCTCTTAGTTGGTAGAGCAGTCATGCAAAGCGCTGATTTTACTGTATAGATGGCAGTCATTTGCACGTTCATACATTTGCACACGATTTAATAGAAGCATAACAGCACTTGTTCAGGGTACATTTTAGATTAAAAGCATAATAACTTGGAGTGAATCACAGCACAAATGACCTTTAGTGTATGTCTTAGAAGCCGATATGTCTTGTTTTTACTTATGAAATTTGGAAAACATTCCAAACAGACCCATATATGCCAGAGACTCAAAACTTTAACTAGATTTTGCCGATGCTGAATAAATAAAAACACACCCCTTGTAGATAAAAAGTAAATAATTATTTCAGATGAAGAAAACAAGACTGGCCAGAAAAAAGACCAGTGCACTAAAGCAACAACATCCCATACTAATGGCTGTAAACTGCTCATATGTGTCAAATACAAGCTTAAAAATGCTAATAGCATAGAGATTGAATAACACACTTCTGAAGCAAAGATGATAAACATCTACCAATGAACATATTTTAACTGATGAGAAATGAAAGTGCACACATGATGAAATTCATTCAAAACATGCCTCTGGAACTAGCACACATCAGACTTGAGATTCAGAAACTGAAGATGTCTGGAATATTTTGGAAATAGTATTTGGCATATAGTCAAAGTAAGTAGTATGTTAATCCAAGCAGTTTTCTTCTGTACAACAAGAAAACATGCTAATTATATCTGTAGGTGTAAATTAAGTGTAACACTTCAGTATAGTGGATCACATATGAGCAGAACTGGGAAGTACTTTGTTAATGTAGTTCATGCTAGTTTTTAAGTGTTTGTATTTTACTTGACTTTTCCTTTCTACATTTCAAAAGAAATCTTTACTTTCCACGTTACGTTCCACTCACTACATTTTCAAAGATCACTAAATTTCTCTGTAATCTACCTCATAATCTGTTTCTCTCTCTCATTCTCCCTCCTCCCTCTCTCTCTCTCTCACTCTCTTCCTTCCTCCCTCTCCCTCCCCCTCCCTCCATTCCTCTCTCTCTCTCCCGCACTCACTCTCTCCCTCCCTCTCCCTCCCTCCTTCCCTTCCTCACTCTCTCTCCCTCACTCACTCTCTCCATCCCTCTCCCTTCCTCCCTTCCTCTCTCTCTCTCTCTCTCTCTCTCTCACTCTCTCCCTCCCTCCCTCTCCCACCCTCCATTCCTCTTTCTCTCACTCTCTCCCTCCCTTCTCTCTCTCTCTCTCTCTCCCTCACTCACTCTCTCCAACCCTCTCCCTCCATTCCTCTTTCTCTCACTCTCTCCATCCCTCTTCCTCCCTCCCTTCCTCTCTCTCTCTCTCTCTCTCTCTCTCTCTCTCTCTCGAGCTACTCATGGCACTCCTGAGATACCCGTGATTCTGACCCCTTCTGCTCTCCGGGCCTGCCTGATCCACCCTGGTTAGAGTTCTCATCACTTGGAAACCTCTTACTGCTGCTGAGGATGGCCCCACATGGATGGCATGATGTTACACTTAGAAACCATGAAGATATCTTTTGACTGCAATTGATACGAACAGTTTTGCTAGAATGGCTTAGGACTTTTAGGACTTTTTTTGGTGGGACCCCTGTGGAGAGAGTGAGCAGCTTCAGGCACCTTGGAGTACACATATCTGAGGACCTGAACTGGACTCATCACATGTAAGCTCAGGTAAACAAAGCCAGACAACAGTTGTACCATCTGAAAGTGTACTGACTCTCAGAGTAATCTCAGAGTGTTATGGGAAAATGCTCAAGCCAAACAAGTTACTTCCTTGAATACTTACCTTCCATAATGTCAATTACACAATTCCATGTGGTTTTTAATCAATTTATGCGGCGTGTCCACCATACACGTCCTTATACTATACTATAGAAACGATGACATGTTAGAATGAGAGCGTTCATATAAACCTGTGATTTGCCTTACAATCAGAACTGACAGAGCTGTGGAAAAATGTCTAATATGTGACCCCTAATACTGTGTGTAAATGTCACCAAATTACATTATACTACTTTTGTATTTGTACTTATATTTTTATAAGAATGGTATATAACTTTAAAACTAACACTCTCGGTCTCAATGACTGTGTTTTATATTGTTATTAAACTATTATAGGGATTGGGCAATCCTATGAGAGCAAGAGAAACAGGATTAGACAGTGTTCTCAGACCAGTGAGATACTGTTTTTGAGCTCAACTGATGGCTGGTCCTTAGGGCTGTATTTTTCTAGAACAGAAATCTGAGTGACAGTACTGCTCTCTGTGAACAGTGTTCGCCTCCTCTTACTGTAACTCATGTAACCCTGCATTTGCCATTTCCACAGCCTCTTCTTCAGCTCCGCTTGCACCTAACACCACACACACACACACACACACACACACACACACACACACACTAATTTCATTATACCATTCATGAAATATTGCAAAATCCTCTATAAAGTATCTTTCTGTCATCTTCTATTTTTGAGATATGCATCTACTCTGTCTACTTCTTATAGGTGCATGGAATTAAATGGTCTTAAATTGCAGCACTGGTGCTCGATTCGCATTTAATACAACTTCACATATTTACAAAGCCCATACCAGCTAAATGAATGATTTTAATACCTTCTAACTGAAGACATGCAATGCATAAATGCAACACACATTTGCATTTATTGCCTTGTTATGTACGCTTTCTATAACTTCCCCATAGAGCTATCAATGCGTTGATGGTAAAAATAAATGAATTACTTTCAAGATAACAATTAATTTTAAGAACTACTGCAACAATCTCAATAATGATGAATCAGGGTTGTTTTCCCTTCTCTTTCTCATGTAAAGGCACAAAAAAACTGCCACAAGTTTTGACATGCATCTTTCATAAATTCTCAAGCATTACTTTATAAAAGTAATGAATGTGAATTTAATGAATAAAAGCCACTTAAATAAAGAGTTAACCAATCTTGTGTTAACCATTTTGTCAGTTAGCACTTTGTGGCTTACCTCGCCATTTAGAAAACAGTATAATAGAGCCACAATGAAGCCCTGAAATAAAAGAAACATTAATAAGATCAAAACTTTCACGCGCCCATAGCATTGATAATAAATATACTGTAGTGTAAATCATATTTAAACAAATGTAGCCTAATGGCAACAGATGCCATAGACCACTATAGTGTACCAGGTATTAAACCTGCTCGAGTTCTAACTGCTAATACTACATATGATCACTAGAGGACAGTATGTATTAACCTGAAATGAGCCCACTCCAAGCTCAATGGCGAGACGAGCATCCTCCCCTGTGTTCTCTGGCAGGAAGGCAAACACCATGTAATGCATGCCAAACAGTGGGATCAGGAACAGAGTGGACTTAGCCAGCCTCCTATACACATAACGGATCCATCAGCGAGCAGTCATCAATAAACAATACAGTGCAGTATTATCAAGAATGATGCTCATAATGAATGATACATGGAACTGTGTCGATCCTGCAGAGCTATCTTATGTAGGACTTCTTAACCCATTCATTCATTCGTTCATCTTCAGTAAAGGCTTTACAGGGTCACAGTGGATCTGGTGCCTATCCCAGGAACATTGGGCATGAGGTGCGAATATACCATGGATGGAACAGTCTAGGGCAACATAGTGCAACTTAGGGTAACTTAGAGTTACCAAGCCACCTACTGGCATTTAGGGGCAAAGCTGGTGGGTGGGGGTTAAGAAACCAGACAACCCAAACAACCAGACAAAATAATTATCGCCCGGTCTCTAAACTGCCAGTCTTAGCTAAAGTATTTGAATCTTTGGTAAACAATCAATTAAAACAATTTTTATCTGATAATAATATCATTAATGACTATAACTCAGGCTTTAGATCGGGCCATAGTACCATTACAGCAGCCATGTTAGTCACAAATAATATTATCAATTCTTTAGATAGGAAACAGTCTTGTGCATCGTTATTTGTTGATCTTTCAATAGCATTTGATACTGTAGATCATCATTTATTATTACAGAGACTCAAGCATATAGGTCTTAGTTAGGTTGCTTTAAAAAAGTTTGAAAACTATCTTTCTGAATGAACCCAATGTGTCTCAGTGGAAAATTACAGTTCACCAATTCTTAAAGTTAACAAAAGTGTTCCACAAGGATCTGTTTTAGCTCCTCTTTTATTCTCTATTTTTTTTTTTTATCAATGATTTAGGTACTTGGAATATATTTAGCTAAAATACATTTGTATGCTGATAATACAATTATCTATACTATTGCTCCATCCTTAAATTAAGCCTTACAGAGATTGCAGAGTGAGTTTCAAACAATGCAGCATTCATTAGTACTTCTGAAATCCAAAAAAGACAAACTATATGATTTTTAGTAGTGTACGCGCTAAAATAGTAGATTTTATGATCTCGATTTTATTGAAAAAGCTTAGGCCAAAATTGGGATTCTTTTATCGTTTAAAAGATGCTTCCCCTATGGGGTGAGAAAGAAAATAGTCGAGAGTACTTTTTTAAAAATCTGTTTTAGACTATGGTGATCTATTATACATGCATTCAGCTGCATCTTTTTCTTTTTATGCTCCTTGGGTATGGAATGAATTGCAAAATGTAATCAACTTAGATATACATCCCTCATTGAGTACTTTTAAAAGTCTTCTGCAAACTGCTTTAAAGAAAACGTGCAATTGTTTTTATTGATCGGTTTTTATACATTGACTGTATGCTTTTTTTTCTTTATGTGTCTACTTGTAGTATTTGTAATTTTTGTTGAATTTTACTGTGAAATTTAAATGTGCTGCCGTCTTTTCCAGGATTTCCTGGAAGAAAAGATTGTACTATCTCAATGGAACCTTCCTGGTTAAATAAAGGATATAATAATAATAATAATAATAATAATAATAATAATAATAATAATAATAACCCAGAGGAAATCCACATGGACATGTGAAACTCCGTACAGACAGTAACCTGAGCTAAGGATTGAACCTGGAGGTGTAACCCTACAGCTGTGCCACCAGCAGTACCAGCTAGATTAAAAGTGCTTGTTTTATCAAAAAATAAGTGTTCACACACACACACACACACACACACACACACACACCTAAATATGAACAACATTGCTAATATCTAAGAATAACAAGGAAGAAAACACATCATGGAATTATAGTTCAGGTCAGTGTTGAATCAGATTAAATTTTTTAACAATCTAATCCACTGATTTCTTTTAAGACTTTAATGTGTGTGACGTGGACTAAGATGATACAGATCTTGTGCTATATATAGGACACAAACTGACTCAAAGCATGCTACCATCATGCCTGTAATGCTCAAATGGTTTGTAAAGAGTGCATTTGCAAAAAAGAGTGCAAAGAGGATTGTTACTTTGTGGATGTCAGTTTTGAATATTGTATCAAAATGGGAAAATTGACATTGGGTGTTTTTAAAAAAAAGTTAATTCTACAATTGCACTGATGTACCACTTACATTCACATAAAATCAAAAGACAAAGGGAGCATTCATTTCTTTGTAGTGATAACAGAGTTAAGCTCTTACATAAAGTGACTGGTGTCGTTGCCTCCAACTCCAGGAGACTTCAGCTTCTCCACAAGTATCCTGATCACATTGATGAAGATGATAAAGTTCACCTGGATCAGAGAAAGTAAACAGGGAACTTTGCAAAACTTTTGTGTGTATAATAACTTTTAAAGACAACTGTGCCTTTTTGGTCATATGTTGTACTGTAAATAATTTACTTACCAGAAGAGACATTGTAATCGGTCCTTTTATAATCCACCAAATGAAGGTGATATCTACGTCATCCCAGCACCTTCACCATTAACACAGCATGAGAGCAAATACAGAACCATTCAGGAGGAGTTATTTCCCACAAGCACTTTGCACACTTAAACAGGTCACTGATCAAATCTAGTTACTAAATTTTCCATTTATACTGACATTTTTCTTAATAGAGAAGACACATTGCACATTATGAACGTTTTCTTATTTGACTTCTTATCTAACTTCTCATCAGATGCACACAGATTCAAATCTGAAGGCATAATAGGACATATACACAGGTGAGTAATGAGCACATAGTGAGGATTCAATGCTGAAACTGTGTACATCAGACCTATTTTCAGACCTAAAATATAAGTAGAGACTTATCTTGTGTGAGGATAGTGTGTGTGAGGCAGAGATTGCCAAAAACAGAGGCATGACTTACTCAGCTATATTTTTTGCATGATATTGGCATGATATTGAGGAGCAGTATTAAGTTCAGTGGCACTTAATACCTTGGAGGCATGAACTATACACAGGTCATTTTAATAATCTGAATGGGCTGCCCAGAAAATCAACTGAAGTACCTGCATAAACCAACTCTGAATACCAGGAACTTTCCTGCACATATATATTGATATAACCTTTGAATTTAGGATGCCAACTGTGAATATAGTCTCTCAAGAACACATGTTTTGTCATAGACATGTGATTTCTGTGTATAGTCTGGGGATGCTTATTGTATTATTATTGTAATACATTGCTGTGAAAAAGTACTTGATTTCTTCTATTTTTGTGTATATCTCATGCTAATTTTTTCAAGAAATTAAAACAAAATCTAAGAAAAAACAAAGGCAACCCGAGTAAACACAAAAAACAGTTTTTAAATGATAATGTTATTTATTGAAGCATAAAAGTTACACAATACCAACTGGGCCTTTGTGACAATGTATTTGCCCCCATTGTTACTCTATGAAACTGCATCCATAATGGGGTTCAGCTGGACTAGACACAATCAGGCCTGATTACTTGCAAACCCTACAAACCCTGTTCTTAAATAGAACTTTGTCAACAGCATAAAGTTGGTTAAAAGATCTTAACCAGTATGTGAAAATTGAAAGAAATTCTAGAAACGATGAGGAAGAAGGTGATTGAAATGCATCAGTCTGGGAAGGGTTATAAAGGTATTTCAAAGGCTCTGGGACTCCAAAGAACCGCAGTGAGAGCCGTTATCTCCAAATGGAAAAACTCGGCACAGTAGTGAACCTTCCCTGAAGTGGTCGACCTTCCACAATTCCTCCAAGAGCACAACTACTACTCATCCAGGAAGTGACAAAAGAACATCAAAGGAACTACAGGCCTCTCTTGCATCAATAAAGGTCACTGTTCATAACTCCACTATCAGAAAGACACTGTGCACAAATGGTATCCATGGAAGAGTGGCGAGGTGAAAACCACTACTAACCCAGAAGAACTCATCTGAATTTTGCCGAAACACACCTTGATGATCCTCAAACCGTTTGGGAGAATGTTCTGTGGATTGGTGAGTCAAAAGTGGAACTGTTTGGAAGGCAGGGGTCCTGTTACATCTGGCGTAAACCAAACACAGAATTCCACAAAATGAACATCATACCTATGGTCAAGCATGGTGGTGGAAATGTGATGGTGTGGGGATGCTTTGCTGCTTCAGGGCCTGGGCAACTTGCAATAATTGAGGAAAACATGAATTCTGCTCTCTACCAGAAAATTCTAAAGGAGAATGTCTGGTCGTCAGTCAGTAAGTTAAAACTCAAACACAACTGGATTATGCAGTAAGACAATGATCCAAAGCATAGGAGTAAGTCCTAGACCTAGAAGTAAGTGAAAGACTGATCTCCAGTTATCGGAAGTGTTTGGTTGCAGCCATTGCTGCTAAAGGTGGCACAGCCAGATTTTAAATTTAAGGGGGAAATTAGTTTTTCACATTGGTGATAGGTGTTGGATAACTTTTTTTTTTTTTTTACTTCAATAAAAAAATAAATAAATTAAAACTGTATTGTGTGTTTACTCAGGTTGCCTTTGTTTTATGTTGTATTCCGTTTGAAGATCTAAAACTATTTAGTATGAGATATACAGAAAAGCATAAGAAATCAGGGCAAATACTTTTTCACAGCACTGTACAGTATATTGCATACTGTGTGCACCTGACTAGTGTCTGTTATAGCATATTGAATACATGTGTGTAATTTATTGTTGCACATTATGACTGTCTTTTGTGGTATATTGTGGACTTTACTGTTGTCTCACAAACGTGAGAGCAAAAAAATTCACTACAAAAAACTATGACGTGTATAGATCCTTCCACATGTCAAATAAATCTATGATAGCGATAATTATCCAATTAGCCAGTAAGGTCTACTGACTCATCCTACTAAGTCCTCTGACGCAACAGATCTGTGTATTCTGTGATCTGTGTGTGTTTTCACAATGATGATCAGATTTGGTCCTTCACATGCCGTCACAAGCTTCTTTTTGTAAAACTTACTCTACACACACAGCAAATACCAGAGAGATTGATGTACTGAACTGCCTAGTCACCAAACCAAACTTACCCCCTGTTATCATAGAAATTCCTGACAAGAACCCAAATAGTCAAGACTGTTGTTGGAAGACCTGAAAGATACAACACAATGTGAGCAACAGGAAAAAAAAAAACTTTCCCAATATCATTTATGTCTAATATATCTAAAAATGGTACATTGAAACTCTTAGAAACTCTTACAAATGATAGAAATGTAGATGTTTTATCATGTATTTCATTCAACTTTACAAATACAGTCCATATTTTGCTGCTAATCCTTAATGTGCACACTATAAATAAATTGGTGTAAATTTTACAGTACTTTACTGGTGACTTAGGTTGCCAGTTATGAACCGTGAAATTTACAGTAAACAACTATATAAACATATTTACAATAAAGTACTCTAATATATTAATGTTGTATAAAAGAACATATAATCCAGTACATGTGCAGCACACAACTGAAGATTAAGGTCTTTCCCAACAATAATAGCTTAGCAGTGCTGGGAATTGAACACACAACCTTCCTAGCTGTGATTCAAAGCCTTAACCATTGATCCACCACAACTACACCACAACAACAACGCAACTATCTTGCATTGATTCGACTACTTCTCACACTGAATTAACTCCACTAAAAGATTGCTTTGAATCAATACAAGCACGTTGACCTACAGTACCTTCTGAAAGTATTGGAACTGCAAGGCCAATTCTATTGTTTTCGCTATACATCGAAGACTTTTGGGTTTGAGATCAAAAGATGAACACAAGATGATAGATCAGAATTTCAGCTTTCATTTCATGACATTTACATCTAGATGTGTTAAATGACTAAAAAGATGGCACCTTTGGTGACAGAACACCCTATTTGTTGGTGAGCAAAAGTATAGGAACAGATAGTCTTAAAGTAAATTAAATTACACTTAATATTTGGTTGCATATCCCTTGCTTGCAATAACTGCATCAAGCCTGTGACTCTCAGACATCAGCAAAATTTTTCTTTTGTGTCGTCTTTCCAGGCAGTTTCTTTCAGTTGTTGTTTGTTTGTGGGGTTTCTCCCTTCAGTCTCCTCTTCAGGAGGTGAAATGTTGTTCAATTGGGTTAAGGTCTGGTGATTGATTTGGCCAGTCTAAAATCTTCAATGTTTTCCCCCTGATGAAGTTCTTTGTTGAGTTGGCAGTGCTTTTTGGGTCATTGTTTTGCTACATGATGAAGTTCCTCTGAATTAGATTGGATACATTTCCCTGTAAATTGGAAGACAGATTGTTTCTGTAGATTTCTGAATTCATTCTGTTGCTACCATCACGAGTTACATCATCAATAAAGATTGTTCCATAAGCAGCCATGCAAGCCCAAGCCATGACACTACCTCCACCATGCTTGACTGATGAGCTTCTATTTTTTGGATCATGAGCAGATCCATTCTTTCTCCACATTTGGCCTTTCCATCACTTGGTAGAGGTTAATCTTGGTTCCAGAACTTTTGCGGCTCATCTCTGTATTTCTTTGTGATTTTCAAACTGGCTTTCTGATTCTTACTGCTGATGAGTGGTTTCATCTTGTTTTATGACCTCTATATTTCTGCACATGAAGTCTTCTTTAAACAGTGGATTGTGATACCTTCACCCCTGCCCTGTGGAGGTTGTTGGTGATGTCACTAACTGTTGTTTTGGGGTTTTTCTTCACAGCTGTCATAGTGTTTCTGTCATCAACTATTGTTATTTTCCTTGGCCAACCTGTTCCATATCTGGTTGTTTCATCAGTGGTTTCTTTCTTTTTCAGGACATTTCAAATTGTTGTACTGGCTATTCCCAGTGTTTGTGTAAGGGTTCTGATAGATTTTCCCTCTTTTCTCAGCATCAGAATGATTTACTTTTTTCCCCATAGACGGTTCTTTGGTCTTCATGTTGGTTTATCTTTTTTTTTTTTTTTTTTTTTAACAACAAATGCAGTATTCACTGGTGAAACCTGGGGCTTAAACCAAGACTAGACATTCAGAGCTATTAATTCTTTAAACAATAAATTTCAGCATGAAGCACCTATCAGTCACTTGTTCCAGTATTTTTGATTTCTTGAAAAAATGGGTGGGTTCAGATAAAAGGTGCCATGTTCTAAATTGTTTAACACATCTAGATGTAAATATGAGGAAATGAAAGCTGAAATTTTGATTTATTGTCTCATATTTATCTCAAACCCAAATGTCTTCAATGTATTATGAAAACAATAGAATTGGCCTTGTTGTTCCAATATTTTCAGAGGGTCTGTGGTTGTTGGTTGAGGTTGGCTGAGGTTAAGGCTCTGAGTCACAGATGAGAAGGTCGGCTGTTCAAATCCCAGCACCAATAAACTGCCTTCACTGGGTCCTTGAATAAAACCCAGCTCAACTGTATCCTGCATCAAGCAAATATACTGGATTCAGAGTTTCTTTCTACTATGTATGATTTGACAGTAGTTTACTGTAAATTTTTACAGTACTTTTTGGCAACCCAGCTTGCCAATAAATTACTGTAAAATCTACATTTATCACTGTATTACTGAATTTACTAATGTGATTGATGCTTGACCTTTCTTTTTTTGTTGCTGCATAATTCCATATGTACTGTTTTATGTTTTGGACACTTTCACTATTATTCTAAATTGTTTTAAACAGTTAAAATACAGCAACATACTAACATGGAGATGTGTCCATATCTTATGGTGAGCGTTTCACTTTTCATCCCTATTTCATTCATTTATTTGTAAATTCCCCTGATAAAAGTATCTGATTGTGGCTTACCCCAGCCAATAAGGATGTACCACCAAAAATACTTTTTTTGTGAGACAAATGTGAGAGCCAGCAGGGTCTGTAAGTACATGCCCTCCACCAGGAGCCAGAAGTAGTTAGCCAAGATGCAAAACTGGAAAAAGGCAACTGCAGCCTTACATGATTCCTAGAGAGTGAGAGGTTGTGTATGAAAAACAGAGAGATGACTGTGAAACCTGATTGCTGTAGTACTGATAGTAAACTACCTTATTTACACGTGGAATGTTAGGTGAACAGTCCAGGGTAAGGAACAGTTGTCAGTAAACCCTGAGTAAAGCATTACACATTGTAACATGAACATATGGAGTGGATGAAAGTTTGTCATGTTCAGACTTGGAGGGTCTTACTGTAGACATGATACAGTGGTCCTGGTTTTCATCGGTGAAGAGGATGCCATCTTTAATAAAGACTGCACTAGCTCTCAGGATGAAGGATGAAAACAGGTTGATGTGGATGTAGTTCCTTGTACAATGGAACTTCCTGTTTTAAAATTGTAAACACAAAATGACAAATTTTTACAAAATGTTTTTTTTTAAACACTCGCATTTCACAAACATTTAACATATGATCATATTATTTTCTTTATTATGTTTTTGTTTATTATATTACATGAGTAATACAATGCCCTCCACTAATATTGGCACCCTTGGTAAATATGAGCAAAGAAGGCTGTGGAAAATTGTCTTTATTTTTTAATCTTTTGATCTTTTGTTAAAAGAATTCACAAAAATTCTCTGCTCTCATGGATATCAAACAATTGCAAACACAACACAGGTTTATAAAAAAATATATTTGTTAAACATAGGTGTGCAACAATTATTGGAACCCTGATTAATTCATATGAGAAAATTATATTTGAAGAATATAATAATATTCCCATTGATATTTTAATTTTCTTTTGTACACCTGGTTGACTAGGAACAAGGAATTGATAACAGGAAAAGATATTTTCTTGATAAACTTGTGTTTTGTTTGCAATTGTTTGATATCCAGAAGAGCAGAGTATTTTTGTGAATTCTTTTAACAAAGATCAAAAGGTTAAACAATAAAGACAAATTTACAGTATTAGTGGAGGGCACTGTATGTGATTACATGTGAAAAAAATATGTGTAAAAAATAAGTGGAATTTAACCATGTTATATGCTGAAACTGCACACGTGAAATTACGTTAACATGTGTGACATCATAGAAATAACAAAAAAACAACTGTGATAAATAAATAATGTACTACATGTAAAAATGAATAATGAAAAAAAAATCACGTGAAAATGAATCTTGTGGCAAAACTTACCTATGAAAATGACTCACACGTAAAAAAATCATATTTGAAAAAAACATGTTGAACATAAATGAAGCTTATGAAAAAAATCACGAGAACAAATATATGAATCGTAAAAAAAAATCATTTCACAATAAATAAATCATGTGGGAATAAATCACGTGACAATGAATGAATAGTAAAAAATCACATGAAAGAATTTAATGAAATGTTTATGCTATAAATCTATGAATTATGTGAAAAATCACGTGACAATGAAGGAATCATGCAGAAAATCATGTGTGAAAATAACTTGCATGTGAAAATTAATCATGTGGCAATAAATCATGTGATAATGAAATAAACGTGAAAAAAATGCAAATAAATGAATCATGTGTAAAAATCACATTTAAAAACGGAAACACGTGAAAATAAATAAATCATGTAATAAAACCCATAAAAAATATAAACTGATGGCCTTCATGTGTGAGAAAGTGTGAAACAAAACAAAGTGTGTAAAAACCAGGTATAAATTTTACGTAACTCCTGTTCACATGTAAAATCCGTGACATTTCTGTAAGGCTGCCAGTTTCCTTCTACCTACCTGTATGTGGTCTGAGTACACTAAATTGCCCCTAGGAGTGAATGAGTGTGTGAATGTGTGTATAGGACATCCATGATCAGGATGATGCTCCAAATAAAGATGAGTGATTCAATAAATGGATGGATGAATGTATTGAATCTGGTTTTAATTATATATAAAATTATCCACCAATACGTACATGTAAATATGTGTTAAATTTAACTGATGGCTAAATTGGTCACGTTATACAATGGATTTTGGATAACATTTGTGTAGATAAATACACAAATGTCTAGATTTTATGAATACCTGAAGGCTGTAAAGACGATGATGGCTGATATGAGGGAGATGAGAGAGGTAGCGTAGCCTACAGTGTACACCTGTCTGAACGTAGAAAAATACGAGACCTGTAAAAGAGAAATAAGAGTGATAAAGTACATCAGTTTCCCCTTCACCTTCAAAATAAGGTACATCAATTTGTACTTTATTTTCTTCTTTGCACACAATTTTGCTTGATAAATCTTGTAAAAACTAAATTGATAAATCCAAGTCACTTAAAGGAAAACCCCTAACCAGTGAAAATTAAATCTATCTTCCTAGGAAAGTCTTATTGTGTTCTTGGCTGCAGTAATTAGTTTGACTGCATTAGGACCAGGTTCCACTGTTAGTCCTGATCACCTCATCATTTTCTGTGTCTGTGCATTCATTCATGCATAAAGACCTTGATAAGTGTGTGTTTGTATGTATATGTGTGTGTGTGTGTGTGTGTTAAGGCTTATCATTTGAGCGCTCTTAATGCAGGGCAGCGTTTCTAAGCTCTCATTAGCATCTGATTGCATATCCAGGCCTATTGATAGAGTGCTTGAGAGAGGAAAAATGCTGAAAGAGTACAAAGGAAAACAAATGTTGGGGCAAGAGCTCAGGAAGTGCAGCTTTATGTTAGTCATTAATCTCGTTCTCTCAGTCTGTTTCCATTTCTTTGTTTGTGTGCTACATTTAAATTAAATGCAACAGCATTGTAGTCCAGATACGCTCAGACTCTCTGTCTCTCACACTCACACTAAAGAATGTCTCTGGAGGTGTCTAGTCATCCATTTCACTGAATTATCTACTAGGGCTTGGTTTGAAGGGGAATACCGTAGTCTACTAAAAAAACAACAACAACATAACACAAATCAGCCGCTTGTAAAACTGCCTTCCTTCTTGTCCATACACTTTGGATGAATGTATTTATGCAGCAACACTACTGTTGATCATTGCATTTAATGTATTATACTGTATATTTAAGATTTACACACCATGTCATGAGGATGAATAAAAACTTCACGTCAAGCCAATAAATCTCGGATTGTTTTAATGCATGAGCATGCCTGCAGAGGCAGTGCTAATCAGGGTGGAAATCAGGGTTGCCAAATTGAATTGTTTCCAATCCAGTAACAGGTTCTAACCTTCCCAGCATACAAACCAATGGTCTGGTTTGGACATGATAAGTCCTGATGTTAGATACTGTAGGAGGGCTAAAATATTACATCTGTTAACAACCCCAAATGGTGTGTAATTTGTACTCTAATTGGGCAATGTGTGTTTAATCTATGATAGAATAAATAATCAAGTTAATCTTCTACCTTATTCAGGTTCATTACACTTGCAATATTTCGCATGAGCCTTCTCAGACACTGCTGATGATGTGTTATGGTTGTTTCAACTGGACTGAAAATATCAGCCAAAATGGAGATCAAATATAGGGGGTGTTTCACTCGGTGTAATCACCTGACATGACTGTCACTGATAGGCATCATGAATCTACAGTCTGAAGGCCCCAGCCTGGCTTCTGTACCAATCTGTATAATTTACATATGACCATTAGTAGTGCCGTTACACTTGACTGCAAGTCCACAAAAAGACATTTGTTAACAGCCAAGACTCATCAAATGAGGCGATATAAATGCTATATCCTAGAGGCTCATGTAATTGAGTGAACCCCAAAGACTTTATCTATAATCTACAAATCTATCCAAAATCTGTAAGTGAAATGAAATGAGGTGAGCTTTACATTTGGTACTTAAAAGGAATAAAATGAGCTGATTTGATTATCGTAGCAGTTCACAGTGGCAATAAGGTGCAGACTGAAGAGCTGAAGCTGGTAAACATCTGTGCATTTGTTAATGGCAGACTACTTATGTGCATATTTTTCTCAGTAGACG
Organism: Stegophilus panzeri; assembly: GCA_024331685.1. Lineage (NCBI taxonomy): Eukaryota > Metazoa > Chordata > Actinopteri > Siluriformes > Trichomycteridae > Stegophilus > Stegophilus panzeri. The sequence goes on from JANDJT010000012.1 coordinate 7,579,815, forward strand.
GTGGAGGAGAGTCAGAGAAAGTCAAAGCATCAGCGTCAAAGATTAACAAGATCTCAATTCATCAAACCAATTTTGGGGTTGTAACAGCATCTCACCACTTGATTGCTTTCCTATAACAGCACATCCTGTTGTGTTTCCTTATGTAATATATGGCCCTTTTTGGATGCAACACTATTTGCTATGTTATTTCTTATGGTAATGTATGATGTGGCTTATTTTTGCATTTGCCCCATGATCACAAAAAAATATGTGCATTAACAGAGAAGTAGTTTTCACCTCAGCTGCTTCCACCTTTGGTAATATACAAGCATGCTCATATGATGGGTAAAGGTCACTCCAGCCGTTCTCTGTGCAGTTCCTGTATATGTAACCTGAAATAGAAAAAGGCTCATGAAGCACAATTTGTATTTTTAAAACAAAGTATTCAAAATCATAATGGAATAATTAGTATGTATAATCACAATGATCATTTTGCTTGCTCAGTCCTTCATTTGTTTAAAACCACAGAATGCATAATACAAACTAAATCTCCATCCCTAAGAAGACACTTCAAGTACGGACACTTGCTCCATAATGACAAAGGTCACTTCTCGCGGTAGCACACTGCTGTGAATATGATTAGCATTTCTTTTGATTTGATTATGGTTTCCATTATTGCTTTTGTTTTCCGTTGTGTAGATCGGACTACAGATGAGTTCACTGGCTGGTACGCTGAGTTCTAAGAGCTGTTTCTGCCATTATCTTTTAGATTAAAGGCCTCTGTGCACAGCTCATATTAGTACAAGATTTTCCCTTCACTCTGGGGAGAAATGGATTAATGGAGAGAGCTACAGAGAGGATTAATGGAATTATGGCAGGAAATACCAGTATAATTTGAATAATATGAACCTGAAAATAAAAAAAACGGTAGATCAGAACGGTGAAGGAGACAGAGATGGAGCAAAGAAGAGAGAGAGGATGAGTGATACTACTGTAATGTTTTATTCAACTGAGACAGAGCAAACACATACTTTGAAAGAGGGTCAGAAAAAAAAAGAAAAAAGCAAGTGACAAAATGATGGAGAGGCAGAAAGAAAATTCATGTATTCTTGACTTTTGGCTCAGATGACATGAGTTCTGTCAGCTCTGCATATGAAACAGTAAGTTTAAGATTCACTTCCAAACAATGAAACAGCTTACAGAAAAACATCCCCAACTTTGCTGATTTCATTATCCATGCATAATATATGTCACAGTGTAATATAATTGTACACTGTAATTATTAATTACTAATAAATTGTGGCATAATGTACATTCAATCTCAGGAAATAGAATACAGTCATATAAAAAAAAATAAGTACACCCCATGGAAATTGTTGGATTTTTTGACATATTTGGACAAGCAAACTTTTGGTCCTTTTTGAAACAGTACCTATTAATAAAGGTGATATACTTTATCAAATGACATAAAATTGACATTCTGTAGTAATTTTCAGAATTTAAATGAACGAAAAAAACAGATCAGTCACATGGAAAAAGTAAGTACACCCCTACATTTATCACACACATCTTCAAATCCATAAAACTAGAATTAGGTGAACAAGACTGGGAGCCAGTGATCAGAACCTGCTTAGGGAGTGCAGGTGGAACCGATCTTATTTATACCCCTCTCATATCTAGTGTCTGGTGTTCCCTTTGCTATTGAGGTGTGTGGTGTCACCATGCCAAGATCTAAAGAGTTCTGTAAGGCCTTCAGAAAAAAGGTTGTGGATGCCTATGGGAGTCTGGCAAGGGATTTAAAAAGATCTCCACATTATTTGAAATACATCATTCTACGTTAAGGAAAATGTGGAAATGTTATGGTTTGAGGTTGCTTTGCTACCTCAGGGACTGGACAGCTTGCATTCATTGATTCATCTATGAATTCTGCATCATATCAAAGAGTGCTTGAAGATGATGTGAGGCCATCTGTCAAAGCTGAAGTTGAACACAAAGTGGACCTTTCAACAGGATGATGATCCTAAACACACTAGCAAATCCACCAAGGAATTGCTCAAAAAGAAGAAATGGAGGGTTATGGCATGGCCTAATCAAAGCCTGGAGGTGAATCTCATTGAAATGTTGTGGGGGTATTTGAAACGGGCAGTACATGCAGGAAAACCCTTAAAGATCTTGTAACTGAGAGAATATTGCATGGAAGAGTGATCAAAAAATTCCAGCAAGGCTGGTGGACAATTATACAAAACGTTATTTCTGCTAAAGGGGGCAATACTAGCTTCTGAGGCCAAGGGTGTACTTACTTTTTCCACAGAAGTATATCACATCTACTGATATTTCTGTTGAATAAACAATTGAAAAAGCCTTGTGGTTTTGTTCACGTATATCAACTTCATTAATATTCACTGGTTGAAAGATGATCAAATGTTTGCTTGTCCAAATATGTCAAAAAAGCCAACAATTTCCATGGGGTGTACTTATTTTTTCACATGACTGTAACTGTACATGTAAGTTATGCCTGGGACCACATATTAAGTGTGCTCTGCATCAAATGCGCAAGTTGATGTTTAAAAGCCTCTGTTAAGTGTTGGACCACAGAGCTGTCAAAATGCTTAGGACTACAGAGGAAATGGAAATGGAAATATTCAGGAAGGAAGATGATGTGTTCATAAAAGAAGTTCTTATTAAATAAATACTCGGTTCAGAGCAAGACAGGTTGGATGAACTTAATACAGATGATACTGGCATTTGATTACTCAGTGGTTTTATGAAAAGACAGTGGAGTACAGAATAAGCAGCTACTTCATAAGTCCATCCATTCATATTGCATACAGTACCGCTTATCCTACACAGGGTCACGGGGGAAGGTTTAGGCATAAAAAGGTGAAATTGAAATTGAAAAGTCATTTCAAAGAGGATCAAAAGTTTGCTTGTCCAAATATGTCAAAAAACCCCTGAACAATTTCCATGGGGTGTATTTATTTTTTCACATCACTGTATGTAATAAATTGAATGCTAATTTCAGACTCATTACCAACACATTTTTCTACCACACCAAATTATGTTGGCCACTGCACTTCCTGTTGAGAGAGGAAAACGATTGTTTACACTGTCTTAGTATCACACAATACCCTGTATATTAACTCTTCAATCAATCATTCAATCAGTCAGTGATGCTGATGATAGCTGATTATCTATTTAACCTATTATGTGGGAAAATACAACCCTTTATGACCCTTTTTATTAAAAAAAAAAAAGTGTGTGCAGAGCTGAGGATTAAAGGAAAAAATAGGAAAATAGTTAACTGTTTATTCTTGCAAGAAGGCCGAGTATCGTTGGGGAGTGAAGCTTTCTGTCCTAATATAAACTCCTACCTTATTAATGACCTCAAGACTACATTTGCACAAATCATCACAAATACATACATGTCTATCATCTCTCTGTCTCCAAACACATGGGCCCAAACAGTGAATTGTTGAAAGACACACAATCAACCCTGCCAAAGACACCCACACAGCAGCTCACATCTGTTCATATAATTTTCATTAAGGACCCTTTGACTTAACTTTATAGTTACTGATTTCCCTAGAGGTTTAGGCATAAAAAAGTGAAATTGAAATCGAAAAGTCATTTAAAAAAGTTAAGAAGTATCGTCAACTAATCAAATTTTCTTTTGTTAGATATTAATCACTGTATAACATTTAGAAAAATGTATTATGTATTAATTATTATATAATATATTCACACCTTTGTAAATATATCTTATTCATCTCCAGTACCCGTTTTTTTGGTCAGGGTTGCAATGGATCCAGCGCCAATCCTAGGAACAACGATACACGTATGTAGTATGTACACCTGTTTAACTAATAAACTGGCAAATCATTGTGCATAAATTCCATCAGTTTGACCTGGAACATGATTGTTTTTCCCAGGAAGCTTTAAACAACAGAAGGGATAACTGCAGGAAATGGAAAAACTGCTAATAAAAGCAGTGAACATTATCGAGAAGCAGCTGCACTCAACCTGATTAGGAAATAAACTGGATGCTGTGGGTGGACAGCATGTTGGACCGGTAGGACGTCTCATGTCTTGATGTCTTATCCAGCAGCGAAAGATAAAACTGAACACTGACAACCTGCGACCCACACAAACACACTTATAACCTTACATAAACCTGGTGCGGCCTACATGTCAATCTGCCCATGACAATGAAACATTATTCAGTTAAAAAAAAAACAAAAGAAAAAAAACCAAGCTGGACATACTGTAGTCAGGCAAAGTAAACTAAGAGATACAGGTTTAAAAAGATAATTTACAGAACGTTATGTGTAAGTATTCTGAAACATGAATTGGTTCATGTTAACCCTTTAAAGCCATGGTATATTATTTAGCTCTCAGAGAAGCAAAAATAAACTTTTTAAACATTTTTTTTAGGGTTGTGTGAATTGTGTGAATAAGCCCTTAAAATGGTATCAGGGGACAAAAAGGTTTGAGAGCCCACAGTATAAACCATGTAAAACAATAGTACACCAGTATGTGTGTAGTGCTTTTAGACAATACCTATATGCTAAATTTTTTTCGGAATGTGTATTAGATTCATCTATGTATGTTGCATTTTATATTTATTGTACCATTCTGTCATTTTCAGCTGTATTCTAGTATAAGTCATGCTAAGTGGGTGGTTTGGTGTTAGCTTGCCAATGGGAGTTTTTGTTCTTGCCTGTTGTTACTAGAATTATCATAGCATGGCAGGTCTATCACCCTGAAGCTAACGTAGGTTGAAAGTTGGCTGAATGCATGCGGTTGCCTTGTGTGGTAAGAGGTCTAAGGTGAGGTCCTACAGGAATGAAGAAGCGTTTGCTAGCAATGAATCACAGTGCTAACAAGCAATGCAACAGCACTAACCTCCTCTGGCTCCTAGTGCTCTGCCTTCTTTCATGACCCCTTTGATTTTTCATTATTTTATTATTTACTTGGCACCAAACAGTTTTCACTGCAGAAAGCAATATTACAACATTCGTCTCATTTATACAACTTGTTGTTTTTTTGTTTTTTTTAGTCAGGGAAATGGGAGCCCTTGCTAGTCATACTGTTATGTGTGTGTGTGTGTGTGTGTGTGTGTGTTTAACACCAAGATTTGCTGTGGTGCACTTTTGACTTGGTTTGAGTTTTTGATAATTCTCACATTTAATTTTTTTTTAAATGGTTTTAGAGACAAGCAGAAAGAACAACTGCTTATCTATCTATCTATCTATCTATCTATCTATCTATCTATCTATCATGCATTTAAATTTTTAACTGGCCATCACTTTTTTAACGTGTGAATTACTTATTAATGTGTTATTATCTTATTATTTTAAAATACTGTATTTTTATGCTATATGTCCCTGATACCAAATTTTATAATGTTTTAGAAGACATGTATTATGCATTTTTAACATTTTGTTTATTTTCACACATTGAAAAAAAATCTGTAAAACTTCTTAGGCACATGTAAAGACATGTGGTAAAGCGATGATATCTTCAAAAATAATTAAATTAACATTTTTTACATAAAAAAAAAAAAAAAAAACTACTATAATGAACCGAAAACAGTAATAAACTAAACAAAGTCCATATTTGGTGTCACAACTTTTTGCGTTTTAAAAATGCATCAATAGTCTAAGGTACACTTTGTGCAGTTTTATAAGGAAATTTTCTATTAGGTAGTATGTTACGTTCTTTACTGACATACAAACATTTTTCTGCAACACTTAATTGTTGTTGGAAAAGTAATGTTTGGAAGTCTGAAGGTTTTCCTGACTTAAAATAAAGACTTTTGTGCAGTACTATATATTTCTACACAGTACTGTATATTTCATACTTACGTACTGTACACTCTTGCACAATTCATCTAGGTTGCTTTGCGTATTAGAACATATTACAGAAGAGCTGTAATAACTAGCAGTGTTTCTATCTTTGCAGGATGTGTATCTGGGTGAACACTGTTTAAATGTTTAGAGAACACTCGAGAGCTGTGTCCTGGGCTTGGCACATTTATGGCCATCCACAAGTTTGTGTATATAGGGCAAGGCTGTAAAAGTCCTCTGGTTACTCAAGCTCTCTGATTGTAAGGACATGGAGCTGCACACAAAGCAAACTGCACAGCGTCATTTTATCCAAGTCTAATCTGAAAATGGCAGTGATATTTGACAGCTGTTTAAAGTGGCTGTAGTGTTTGACAAATACACTAGGAGCAAAGCACAAGTGTCTAGATAAAGCAAGTTCTCCAGTTCTTCCACAATGTATAATCAGCAGATATGCATTGCATCACGCTGTGTGTAATCTGTATAAACTAAACAATACTAAGCTATAAACTGCATTAAATAAGGACGGAATAAGACACAAAAGAGCATGGTGTTATAGGAAAATAATTAGCTCGACACAAAGTGGAGATACCGTTACCACACCAAAGTTGATTATTTTCCCATAACAGCACATTTTGAAGTGTTTTGTTCCTCTTGTACCACATCAAATTGTTAACGCTAACACTATTCATTAGGGAACGATGTCATACATTTTATCCATTTATAGTTATGTTTAATATTGTGGAACATCCACAATATTATACAGGGGATAATATAGTTTCTGTTATCAGTTATGTTATAACAACTATAAACAGTTGATCCCTGACCAGCCTCTTTTTTCTGTCCCTTCAATTTAATATGTAAGACAGAAAAGTTGCAGCTTTACATGTTACTGAGAAGCTGTAAAGCCCTCCATCCTGAAAACTTTGGGAAAACTAAAGGCAGAGGAGACTCTAGAGAGTGACGGTGACTATATCAACAATTACATGTGTTTTAATCTGTTTATGTGGAGTGTCCACCATACAAGTAGCTGTGTAAATTGTTACCGTAGAGACAATAACTAATATTAGAATGAGTGCATTAATATAAGCCATGCAGCCAGCACTACTGTCAGAGCGGCTGTTATAGAAAATGAATCAGCACCTCCTGACCAATCAGAATGGACAACAGTGTTGTGGTGTAAGCAGAGATAAAGGAGCGCACTGAATGATTACCGTTGTTGTTGGCAAAGAGCTGGGAAACTTCAGTGCAAGAGACATTAATCACTTGGCCAACTTCAGCTCTGTACCAGCAGTGAACCTCATCCCACTCTGTTCGGCAGCCTAAAAAGTACAAAAACACAAGCATCTTCTTCAATAACTGTTTTGAGCCATATTTTTTTTTTGTATTCTGGTGCAGTAACAGTTATTGCTCTAAATAAAGTGTATACCACAGAAATACAATACGACTGCAAAAAAATCCACCCAGAAACATCAAATAAATGGCAGTAAAACTTTTAAGGATAGGAGAACACAAGACAGACAGGATGTGCGCTGAAATATACACGGAATATGGGTTCTCTGAAGACAGATAAAAGAAGCTGCATAAAATCAGGAATGAGCACAGTTCTTTAGCTCTTTAGTGTTTATAAAACTAAATGTCTTAAGCCTGATAATCCAAAGACTTAATCCATATATTGTTACACTTCTATTAAAAAAGACACAGGTCTCAGAGAGAGAGAGACAACAGCATGGTGAGGTTCTGATTGGCTTTGAGAACTCAGTCATGGAAAGAAATGTTAAATGGAAAGCACTCAATAAATGCGTTAGACATTGATATTCCCAACAGGATGCCAGAATGAGCGAATCTTTAAGCAAGAGCTATTCATAGACGTTCTGGTGTGTTAAAGCCTATGCTAATATTTGGCAAATTCTATGCCACATGCTTCATGCTTGATAGTGGCTAAAATATACCATAATTCTCACTGAATTGCATAATGCATAGCTTATTTGAATTGCATAATGCATCTATAATGGCCTGGGATCTTTTAGATATTTTAATACAGAATGTCTGTTTAGCTATATACTGCATCTTGACTGGAACTATTATAACTATAGGAATTTATTTTTGGTAACACTTTACAATAACATTACCTGAATAATCATGCACTAATAGCTGAATTAATGCACATTTAATTGATATTCTTTCTTATAGAGCACATTTGATCTAGTTTACCACTACATGTTAATTAATACATTAGCTAACAAACATGTACTAACACGTAAGGTGGTCATTATTCACGCATGAATTCATAAGACTCACATCATAGTTAGCTCTTCATTAGTTTGTGATTAGTACACGCCTTAACTCATTAGGTCATATTTAAGTAAGTATTAATTCAGGTATTCGTGCATGATAATTCATGTACTGTTATTGTAAAATGTTACCGTTATTTTATGTGCCATTATTTAAAAAAAAAAAAAAATCTTCTACATTAAATGCATCTTTTAACACACTGTAGGCAGGATGTACATACTGTACGTCAGGAGGCGCAGTGCAAAACAAAACTTGATGTGTCAGTAAAATGTGCTTGCACTGGGTCTGAAATTAACATTCAGTTTGCTAAGGATGCAGCTCATCATCCAAAATGAGCCTGAGACTGCATACTAAATACACTCTGTGTGAAGTGCAAACTGTAGTTTAAAAGCCTTTGTTAAGTGTCGGAAATGGTCAACCACACAGCTGTTAAAAAGCTTAGAACGGGAATGCAAGTCATTAAGTAACTCATTGAATAAAGACTCGTGTCAGAAGAAGACTGATAGTATTTGATTACTAATTGGTTTTAATTGGTTTTAATTGGTTTTAATGAAAAGGTGACTGTGTACAGAATGAACTACTTGGTATAAAAGTGTGCGGTTAAACTGTATTCCATTCAATAACACAAAAGTATAAAAATATGAGTCATACCTTGCACAATCCAAATAAGAGACCTTTTAACCCCTTTCATGTAATTCTTCCTACATATTCCTACAGCAAGTCTTTAAAGACATAGATAAGAATACAGGTTATACAACAGCATGGCTGTGAGTTCCTCATCAATAACTCTTCAGAACTGGCAAAATCATGCAAACAGGCTAGTGTAAAGGTGTGTATCGGTCTCTCTACTTTGCACCGTCTGTGCCGTTAGCCTATTAAACAAAGGTATTCTTATGGAGAACAACAAATATACGAATATAAACCAATTTAATAACACCACTGTTATTTTTCTCCTATTAAACAAGCAAAATATACTTATCTCTGCATTGTTCTACATCTTGCAATACTACACTGAGTGATTTTTTCTACCCAAATACTGGGTTGAGCCTTGTGGGTCATTTAATCAGTTTTTTTTTTTCAGTCTTAGGTAGTTTTTGGGTAGTTTTGTGTAACCCAACTGCTGGGTTAGTGGTTGGGTCATTTTCACTGACAGTTGAATCAGTGGACCCCTCCCGCACTCTGACACATCAGCCCAGCTCCTTGGGTCAAATCAAGGCAGTGTGGACTGTTTAAATTCCCCTCAGGTAGCGGTTTTCACATGGACAGACTGAAACAAGGTTCATATAAATATATTTATCCATAAAACCATTGCTGTACACTAGAAAAAGCAAAAATGTTTTTCAACCATGGAAAAGTCTTAAGTGCAGAGGACTTTCTGTTTTCTCATTTCTCAGTAACATAATAAGTTCTGTTTTGTCCTGTACTGTTTATATCTGCTACAATGTAATTGATAACAGAATTAACTTGCCTCATGGACGTTCCACAACATTAAATGTAACTATAAATAGTTTAAAAGTACAACCCCAATTCCAAATTCCATCCCATCTTTACTTCTGAGAGACTCTACCTCTCTTTTTATATCAATCATGTTACTGACCTTTTGATAATTAACCTAATTAGTTGCAAAATGGTGTTGTATGATACAAAATTTATCAGTAGATTAAAACATTGTAATTATTGGAAACTTGTTCTGGTATAAGAGGAATAAAACTTTTTGAGATCAGTTGTTATAGGAAAAGAATCAACTTTAGGGTGGTAACAGTAACATCGCTTCATGTTGAGCTATATGACACAATGCAGTCTTTGATTATTTTCCTGTAACAGCATGGCTTGTTATATTTTATTCATTTTTAACATGTTTTTGTCTGCAATTGATGCCAAAGCTCATGCACCAATACTGTATGTTTAACTTAATTCAAAAATATATATAGTGGGGTTTGTTTTTTTTTTACAATAGAGATTGTCACAAAACAATGTTCTCGGAACATGGTTGTAAATCTGGTATCTTTGACATATAAAGTATGCATCACTCCAGAACCACCACCAACAGTTTCCAAAAATGTAATAACCTGGGATTTATACAGGTACGAGGCACCATGACAGACCAGTGCCAGTGCATCTAAAATCATTATTCACTAGGGTATGTATGTTTTCTAAAAAAACAAATCTACTTACTTTTCTATTTAATCCACCATCTGGGCATGTATCAATCCATTTCCACATTCTCCCATAATTCATATTCTTCTTATTAATTTCATTCATACTGGATTACAGTCAATCTACCTCAACACCTGAGCTCAACAACCCAATAATGCTCAGTGATGTGCAATCCTCAGTTCTTTGAGAACTGTAACTCAATACAAGTAACAGAGACATGAATAAAGAGTGTCAACAAGACTGAAGAAAGCAGTGTGGAATGCTGGGAAATCCTGGTGAAAGGAGTGCGTGTCCGCAAATCTCAATCAGTGCTGTGGCAGGACCCACACTCAGTGATCCATGTGAGCATGCAGTGGCCCCCACAGGACCGAGAGACTTTGAAGACCTGACGTCGCTTCATTAGCACAGCCGCTATCAAAGCGCTGGTGAAAAAAATCCGCAGATTTATTTTTCATGGCGAGGCCATTCATTTGTCTCTTGGTCTCTGCTGTCAGAGCTGGGATAAGCGCAGGGTTATTACGTATGCTTTTTAAATTCAAATCCAAATTGTATGCCTTATTTTAAGGCTCTCTGCAAAGCATATTATAAGCATGTTACTTGTGTAACTTTTGTGCAGTTAGTGGTTTTTTGAATGCAACAATTCGACTCCAAACCTGGATGTTTTATGAATGCAACATGCAAGGGTATAAAAATGAATAGTATTCTTTATATAAGTCAACATCTCTGAAAGTAATGTATTTGAAAGGTTGAGATTGTGTAACACTTGAGCACACACAGCTGAACTGAACTGTGCAGCCCACAGAGCTCCATTAATCAGGCGGAAAAGAGACGAATAAAAGTCGATGAGGACTGAAAGCTCAAATTACAATGATCTTAGTGTCAAGATCAAGACTAACTCTATAATTATAATGTAGACTTTAATGTGTAGCTTAAAGACTGATAGTAAAATAAGGGTTACATTATTAACATTCAGCAATTATTAAGAGTCATCAAGCATGTAATGTAGGGAATAATGCATGATGGCATGTGCTATCATAGAAAAATAATCAGCAATGGGGTGGTGTGTTGTTTTCCCAATAACAGCATGTGCCTCAGTGTTGTATTCCTCTTATATAACAGCAATATGCAAACAAGTGCAATTTTGTATTAATTAAATAACAACACGGCACACTTTCTCCTCATTACAGTTGAGGTCATAATTTTACATATGCCTTGCAGAATCCGCAAAATGTTAATAATTTAAAAAACACAAGAGGGTTTTTCTTATTTAGTATTATTTAGAATAAGCTATTTCACACAACAGATGCTTACATAAGTACTCAAGACACAATAATAGCTGAAAACAAGCTCAAAAGTTTACATGCGCTTGATTCTTAATACTGTGTGTCGTTACCTGGATGATCCATGGCTGTTTTTATGTTTTGTGATAGTTCTTCATGAGTCTCTTGTCTGTCCTGAGCAGTTAAACTGCCCTCTGTTCTTCAGAAAAATGCTCAGGTCCTGCACATGATTTGCTTTTCCAGCATCTTCTGCATAATTCTCATAATTTGAGATCAATCTTTTCACACTGAGGACAACTGAGGGACTCATACACAACTATTACAAAAGGTGCAAACATTCACTGATGTTTGGATGATTGGTATACATTGTTATCATTTTGCACACACAATACCAACTGTTAATTTTCTATACCACTGATGGCCAGAAGTTCACAGAAAATAAAATATGAAATGGAATTGGTGATCAGTAAGATATGATGGCAAATAAATCACCACATAATTAACAAACACTCTTGGAAAATAAATCATTAAAATAAACTAATGTGCTAATAAGTGTCTTACTGTTTCTGTTACTGTTTACTGCTAATAAGTGTCTTACTGTTTCTTTTTGGTAGATACTTGCTATTATGGTGGTTTGGATGGCACACAGCGTGAGGGTTGGTTAGGTGTTAATATGATTTGATTTTTCAGTGGCTATATGACAAATCGTATTTTCCTTTTTCTCACCTTTTGAATCATCCTTATTGACATTGTGTGCTATTGGTTATCTAACATCTTTTGTGTGTTCAGTTCTAATAAGGCTTATCGAATAGGAAATGAGGCTATATCTCTTTCAAATGTCTAAAATCTTCCATCACTGGGTTCAAGCTCGTCTTACTGCTTGAAGAATCACATTCTTATTGCCATATTTATCTTCGCTACTATCCCAGGGCGCATCTCTGTCGTAATATAATTGCAGCTTTGCTGTGTGTTTGTGTGTGTGTGTGTGTGTGTGTGTGTGTGTTTGTGTGTGTGTGTGTGTGTTCTATGAAATATTACTGTCCATCTACAGAATATTGTTGTTTAAAAACAATCTTTTAGTCTCTTATGCTCTCATGGATTAACGTGGGACTGAGTCAAGTAAAGTGAGAATGTCCAGGAAATTTGAATATATCATATATTTTTGAACGAGACAAAAAGCTATGATTTTAACAGATTTTCTATAATTCATAGTAATGACTTGAGAAGTGAGCAACGACATGTGTAGAGAGGTGTTTAAATAACTAAAACAGGACTTCCTCTTCAGCTTCCCTTGCTGTCAATTTGACAGATGAGGTTGTGCGGTGTACGAAAATCTCTAGATATTATCTTCCCTAACTCTCTTCTGTTCCAAAAAACAAGAGAAGATTATACAGCAATGATAAATGATTTTGTCATCTTACTCCACATCATGGCGTTACAGTCTACAAGTGAGAGAACACAGATGAAGGCTAAATGCTCAATGACATAAATAAATAAATAAAAAGCCATAAATAATGAATAATTGATCACCTTTATTCATTACACCTGACATTTGTTACTTTTAAATAATATAGTTATTAATTCTAAACATTGTTATTCTTTATTATTCATTTTTTCATAAAGAGATTTCCATCTTTGCTTTGTTGGACTTGAAATGACTAACTGACTCTTCATCACTGGACCACAATTACTACAACCCAAACAAACAACAACAACAACAAACAAAAATTATGGAATCACCACACTTAGAGTGTGCTAAGCTTTTTTTTCTTTTTCTTTTTCTTTTTTTTTTACTTCAAAGCAAATAAACAAATCACAGATATGACACAAACCAATTTTTGTTTAATAGCTGAACATTCTGGCTTCATGAAACATACCTCAAACAAGTTAAATGAAATTATTTTAATTAATGGAATTTTTTCCAGATCAAGTAGAAAAAAAAAATGGAATCACTCAATGTTGAGGAAAAAACTATGGAATCACCTTGTAATTTGCATTTCTAAAACAAATACCAGCACTAAGTTTAAAAATGCAAATTAGTCTGCAGTTGAAAGAGAGTGCTTACAGAACTCAACCTTGGACTTTTTGAAAGGAAACCTGGCCTCAACTAGAGAGTTGTCCATTGAAACAATGGAAAGGATTTTCTTTCTTTCTGTCTTTCTTTCTTTTTAAAATATTTTTTAAATACTTTTGCTTATTAACCGGTTAAACTTCTAGATTGGGGGGCATGGTGGCAAGTTCTAGGTTTTATTTGTCACACACACAACCATACACAGTATGACATGTAGTGAAATCCTTTTTACGGCTGTCCGTGACATAAAATAGTATTTGCACAGAGTTAGACTAAGGGAAAGTATTAAAACAATATAATGCAAGGATATGAAGATGGGTGGCAGCAATATAATGCTGTGCAACATTAAGCTGTAGCTGTATTGAAATTGCATATATATA
>JANDJT010000012.1:7600215-7619465 GCA_024331685.1 Stegophilus panzeri
TCAGGGGGAAAAAGTGGAAGGAAATTATGCAAGATTCAAATAAACATCTGTTATTTGTCTACTACTGTATATTGTGCACATATTAATGCTTGATTGTCATGAAGAGGACATGTGTCAAGCGGCAGGGGTGGAAAAACAAGCGCAGGTACACAAAACTTTATTAAAAAAGCTTGCAACAAATCCAATACACTGAGCAAAAATCTAGAACAGGAAACAGACAATGGTCAGGTGATTGGCCAACAACGAAACTAGGCATGGCAAGAGTCAAAAACCAGAGGGATCAAAACCAGAATATCAGAATAGCAAAATACACAAGCTTGGTATCAACTTGTAACAAAGGCACAGAGAATATACTTCACAATGATGTGGTGGTGAGGAAGTCTTTAAATATTGTGGCTGTGACTGAGTACAGGTGCAGGTGATCTGTATGTTGGTGACTGTGAATGTGACAGAGTTTGTATGTATTGGGTGTAGTTCATGGCAGCCATGATTGTAGGCCATGCCGTGTTTTGGGAAATATAGTTTAACACTGATTCCAGCATTGACATATCAACATGAGTCATGATAATCATGTTAAAAAATGTGATCACTAAACATGGCTCAATTTAACAATATGTGTTCATATATGTAAATATCATCATTACTGTATGAAATTAATAGCATACTGTATATACATGTTCTTATACATAAAATTCCCAAACTCCAGTGACTACATGACTAAATCCATTATTATTAAATCAGTGAAGTCTTGCACTATAAGCAGCAGATCCACAACTGTTTATTCTATCCTCTCTCTAATGCTAAATTTGGGGGAAATTTTACCTTTCACTATGATTCATTGGTTTCACCTTGATTCTAGCTTACATTAGGTTCTTCTTTCTCTACTTTCCACTGTACAAACTATGGAGAATCTACATATCAGACATCCAAAATGACCTAAAAGATGAGGAAGTATGCACTAGCAGTAAACACTGCATATTCATGTATTGTATATCCAGTTACTCAATAGATAGTGAAAATAGGAATTTCTATCCAGATACTGAAAAGAAAAATAAATCACAGACCTTTTGAAAGTATTTTTCCTACATGATCATCACTGTCAACAAATGAAAAAATATTGTTGATTATTCTGTTATTTTTATTTTATTTAATTTTTTTTAACAAACCAGCATTTCATTTTACCTTGTCTGATTTAGCAAAGCATTCATACATTATAAAACTGCAAAAATGCACAAATTCTCATCATATAAAGCAGCAGCATTCTCGCTTGATTGTCCATAAAAGCAAGCAAATGGATGTCGGGTAACCTGATCTCCTCAAGCACAGAGCTCCAGATGCAAGAATCAACAGAAGAAAAATGATCTGAAGCTTTATTTGCTTTGTTAACATCATTATTGTTTCTCAGTAGTTAACAAAATCATATTAAATACTCAAATCTAATCCAAATGTATGTGGTGGCCCTTTGGTCCCAAGTAACTTATCTTGATCCCAAGAGGCAGAATCCAGTTCAAGCTCAGTGGCAATGTTGAGCAATTGAAAAGTGGCAATGAGAGGATTTGAATGTAAAACCATCAAATCCTCTCATTGCCATGTTAAACGGTCACTATGTTTAGCATTCACTGCTGATGAACAAAATGGGCCTCATTTATCAATGTTTTTGGAAAGTTGTGTGTAAATGTTTGTTCTACTTCATTACAAAGTTACAACCATTTAAACTTGACAACAAAATCTGTATAACTGACAACAAAAGCTGTAAACTAAGGCACTCTTGTAGGATAAGAACGTTTTTTTTTTTAAGGAGGATTATCATGAATATAGCCTTGTGGGTGATTTATGAATAAATCTGTATAACAGGTATAGAAATTATACTGATAAATATATGCATTAAGTAGAAGTAACACAAAATTACTCATATCGGTACCTGATGTAGCTGTCTACTTGTGTGAGTACTTTCCCCTTTAATTGTCATGATGTTATTGGTATATGTAATTTTCTGTTTTGGCTCCTCCTCTTCGCTTTTGCATTGTAATTGAAGGGGAGAGGTAGGTTTAATTTTGAATTCTCGATCTTATTTCATCTTTATTTAAATCATCATTTATATACATATATACTCATTTTAATTTGTGTGTATAATGTTATTTTACTTATCTGTGCGATTATTTTTGTTGTTTTACCCTACTTTTTGAGTTATTTTTTTGTATCTTGTTTTAAAATGTGGTAATGAGAGCACATGGTGACCATCGGACATCATGTTTATTTTATAGAGCACCTTGTAAGGGCGATTCACTCAAAGAGGCTGCTTATTTGTGTTATCAGGTGCGATTAAAAGACCGAGATGATCCGATGCCTGTTGTGTCGTGTTTGAATGACTCACCGCCGACTCTGCTTCACATCTACACAACGCAGAAGTACTAGTTTTATAATTGGTGTCTAAGCGTCAGTTATGCCTGTATGGCTGCATATGAAACTTCTTATCAAAATTTCAAGAGATTTATTTTGATATGCGCATGAATGTGGACTGATCACATTCCTGTCCAGACATCATTGTAAAGCATTTGCTTTCAGAGCCACACTGCTGAGAGGAATTTAATTACTCAGGTGAACAGGCACAGGGACCATGAGTTAAAGTATGAATGCTTATTAAAAGTTTATTAATATTATCACATTGTGAATATTCATGAGGCTCAGATGGAAAGCCTCTAGAATGGGATACTGTTTCAGTGTTTGCTGTTTACTTAATTTCACACATCACTGATTATTTTCTGTACTATCTTTGCTTTGCTAAACCTTAATACCTAGCACCGTAAATGGGTAAAATGTGTAAATGATTTCACTGCAATCAAGCTCATCAAGCTTACTGATATTATGAGCAGAGCTGGGAAATATATATTAACCCATATTCCATTTTAATTGCTTGCAAGCTTTAATAGATTTTAGGGTCTGAATCTCAAACTGTAGTTATTGCAAATGCATTTCATTAGCTTTAGCCCTCTCTATGAAATATCAGCTTTTATAAATAACAAAATGAAAGGCTTTTCCCTACTTTGTATTTTTTAAAAACCTTTTCCCAGTGCAAAACTGAGAATACAATTGGGAATTGTGTTTAATTGTTTAATGTATTAATTTTTAATAAAGAATCCATTTAGAACAAATTAATTTTTATAAATTATATAACCCTAGTTTTTAACAAATATTTTGTTACATTGAATGTAGTCCAATTTCTGTTAATCCCAGTTATAATTATTTTATCATGTTCTTTAATAAAAATAATACAGACCTATAAGAAATGTCCCAATTTCTGATATAAATATGATATAAATTGAAATATCAGACATACAGTGGAGGAACTTGAACTTGGAGGAGTATTGAACACGTCAACATTTTTTTCAGTAAACATATTTCCAATGAGACTATTCACATGAAGGGCACACAGTGGCTTAGTGGTTAGCACGTTTGCCTCACACCTCCAGGGTTGGGGGTTCGATTGCCACCATGGCCCTGTGTGTGCGGAGTTTCCTCCGGTTACTCCGGTGTCCTTCCCCAGGCCAAAGACATGCATGGTAGGCTTATTGGCGTGTCCAAAGTGTCCGTAGTGTATGAATGGGTGTGTGAATGTGTATGTGATTGTGTGCCCTGCGATGGATTGGCACCCTGTCCAAGCCTTGTGCCCCATACTCCCTGGCATAGGCTCCAGGTTTCCCTGCAACCCTGAAAAGGATAAGCGGTATAGAAGACGGATGGATGGATGGACTATTCACATGAAATTTTCACCAGACTTTGGTATTAATTCAAGAAATATAATGGGGATAATGGCCCCAATGGTGCTTACTGGAGGATTCAGAAGTTTTGAAATAGGTCTATATCCGATTCCATCAATATGTTTTGCAATAATAAGGTTGCGAAGGTCTTGGGAGAGCTCTTTGCTTTTACCCATCATGAGATGTATCTTGTGTGACACCTTGGTAACAAAAAAACTTTTTATAGACCATCAATTTACTAACTCAGCTGATATTAATTTGCACAGATAGGAGGTAAAATTAATTATTGATTTCAGCTGATTTCTTGCTTTACCTTGCCTTGGAGAACTGCTTTTCCTTAGCGTGTTCAATAGTTTTTTTCCTGTGTCATTCCACTTTATTACACATAACTTTGTTTATGGACTTTAATGTTGTGAATTCTTTATATTTGCAGATTTCTTGAGTTAATACTGATGTCTGGTGAAAATTTCATGTGAATAGCCTCATTGGAAATATATTTACTGAAAATGTTTTTGACGTGTTCAATACTTATTTCTCCTGCTGTATATGAAGTTTAATCAGCCATAAAAGCCGAAGCAGGTCCACATAAGCAAATTAGTTCAAAGAGAGGATTTTACACTCAGCAAAGCATTTCCATTAGAATTGTGATATAGACAATCATGTAATATAGTCAGTGCCTTGCGAAAGTGTTCACCCCCTTGGTGTTTTTCCTGTTTTGTTGCATTACAACCTGGAATTAAAATGGATTTTTATTTGGATTTTATGCAATGGACCTAACAAAATAGTGCAAATTGTTGAAGGGGAATGAAAACAAAACACTGTTTAAAAAAAATTTAACTGAAAAGATCTGATCCAACCAATATACTCCAAATTATCACACAATTAACTGATTAAGGTCCACCTGTGTGTAATCAAAGTGTCACATGATCTGTCACATGATGTCAGTATAAATATACCTGTCCTGAGTCTGCAACACCACTAAGCATGCAACATGACGACCAAGGAGCTCTCCAAACAGGTCATAGACATAGTTGTGGAGAAGTATACATCAGGATTGGGTTATAAAAAATATCCCAACCATCCCTTTGAACATTTGCTTAAAGAAAAAAAATAAGAAAACACTTTTGGAGTTCACCGAACATCATGTGGCAGAATCCACAAACACATGGATGAAGGTTCTCTGGTCAAATGAGACTAAAATTGAACTTTTTGGCCATCATGGGAAACACTATATGTGATGCAAATCAAATACATCCCTTCACCCTGAGAACACCATTCTCACAGTGAAGCATGGTGGTGGAAGCATCATGCTGTGGGGATGTTTTTTCATTGGCAGGGACTGAAAAGTCAAAATTGAAGGAACATGGGTGGCACTAAATACAGGGCTTGAGGAAAACCTGTTTCAGTCTGCCAAAGATTTGAGACTGGGATGGTGGTTGACCTTCCAGCAGGACAATGACCCTAAACATACTGCTAAAGCTACACTGGAGTGGTTTAAAGGGAAACATTTAACTGTCTTGGAATGACCTATTCAAAGACCAGACCTCAATCCAATTAAGAATCTTTGCCATGACTGTAACCAACACAACCCATGTAACTCAAAGGAGCTGGAGTAGTTTTGCCTTGAAGAATGGACAAAAATCCCAATGTCTAGATTTGCTAATAGTGATATATTGGGGGGGGGTTATTTATTCACACTCAAGATTTCTGTTTTTTGACTGAATTATTGTTTGTGTCACAAAAAAAAAAAAAAAACTTTTTGCACCTTCAAAGTGGTAGGCATGTTGTGTAAATCAAATGGTACAAACCCCCCAAAATTAATTTTAATTCCAGGTTGTAAGGGAACAAAACAGGAAAAACACCAAGGGGGGTTAATACTATTGCAAGTCACTGTAGAGCTGGTATGAGTCACTGGTTTGGTCATGAAAGTGCTGCAGTGAAAGAACTGGGTTATATTGGTCCTCCCAGGTGGCCCTCACCTCCCTCATCAGTAGCCATGATTAAACCTCTTCTGTTTGAGAAACTGCCTTTAATCTCCAACATCTTTACACTTGATTACTTTCAATAATTACTTTTGGCTGACTGAGCCCACATTGGACATACCATTATTAAGAATTTTCTCTTCTTTATTTCAGTAGGTAAAGAGCCAGACCCAATTACCCAGAGCCTATAACAGATGTGTTTATAATAAACCTGGAAATTTGATACTTTTAGTCTTAATGATTGCTGCCAAAATGATTGACCCCGTTGAATTTTTAGATTAACCAATTTGATACAAATTAAACATTCATTCATTCATCTTCAGTAAACACTTCAGTAAACACTGGTCTATCCTGTCATGGTGAAGCAGGAGCTTATCTTAGCAATACTGGGCATATGGCAGTAATACATAAGGAATACACACTGGATGGGATGCCAGTCCATCGCCAAGCCCCATGCACACACAAACACACACACACACACACACACTTACACTTAGGAGAAATTGAGAATAGCCAATCCTCCTACCAGCATGCTTTCGTGAGGTGGGAGGAAACCAAGAGAACCTGGAGAACCTGAAGAAGTGATGCAGGAGCACTACCTGCTGTGCCATTGATTACACTGTTAACGAAACTACCAAAACAACTGAACAGTGAGACAAGTATAGCCTGAACAGAATAAACAACAATCTCAATCATTTCAGCTGAACACAAATGATCAACCTTCTTTTTTAATGCTCCACTTTTGTGCTTGTATAACACCTCTATAGCACTACCCATATATTTTTGCTTTTAATGCAAAATATGGAAAATATATGTCAACATATTCTATCCCACACTTCCTCAACTGTTTATCACATAAAAATAAAAAAAATGTTCTAGTGGTTAATAAAGTGCCTGAATATATCCAGGTTAGGGCATTAGCCTATATAATATGTTAATTTAATGTTAATAAGTGTTTAACATATACATATATACATATATACATAAACATAAACATATTTTAAGAAAATTAAAGATGCATCGCAAAGTGTTTATTCTAGATCAGGCCCCAGAAGCAGGGGCAGGTCTAGGGTGGCCCAGCTGAGGATATACATGCGTGGTTTGTTCATACACATTTTGGAAAAAGCAACTGCATAAGTAATGAAGAATAAATCTACACCACTTCCTTGAAAAGCAATATCAATGCAATATCAAGGTAAATATGGCCAATATGATATAGAGCTTATATGAATTAGAGCAGATATATAATAAAAATAACACCTCCAAGTCGGGATTCTGCTGCGTATACTTTAATCATTAAACTCGACTAGATACTTTAAATAGAACTGTAAAATATAATGTATTATTATTTCAAACAAAACAAATATAAATTGAGGCACATAAAAGTATAATCTCTGTTTAAATGGATTTATGTGTACTAAATTTTAAAGGCATTATTTTCCTTTATATCTCAATACTGATTTTAAAGATACTTAGATTTTGAGTTTCAGAGATGACTACAGATCCTTTCATGCATAAGACATCCTGGACTGTACCATTCATAAAAAAAATTGTTGGACAACAGCTCCTTAATTTTGACCTCGAAGCACAGGGAGAGCATGCAAACTCCGCTCACACAGGGCGAGGGCGGGAATTGAATCCCCAACCCTGGAGGTGTGAGACAAACATGCTAACCACCATGTCCCCCAACAATATATAATAAATGTATATATATATGTAAATATGTAAATATATAATAATACATCTTTTCATCATTAATTTTGTGTTAGTGTTGACTGTTTAGTTCATTGCATTTTTTATTTAGACCAT
Organism: Stegophilus panzeri; assembly: GCA_024331685.1. Taxonomy (NCBI): domain Eukaryota; kingdom Metazoa; phylum Chordata; class Actinopteri; order Siluriformes; family Trichomycteridae; genus Stegophilus; species Stegophilus panzeri. The sequence continues at coordinate 7,607,765 of JANDJT010000012.1, forward strand.
TGATTGTTCATTGCATTTACTAGATTTAACAATAATTTTCAAAACTTGCTATTTAACTGGTAGTCACAAAATCCCTTGAGTAGTTCAATGTGTTCTCATAGTGTCAAAACAGTGATTCTTGGGTCTAAATCAGCCGAAAATTGGTGCTGAAACCAGTTTTAATAGATTAATACATAATATTTATAAGCACCAGCACTCAATACTGCAACTAATATATAATATTTTTGATCTAACGTGTTCTGCTGAAATGTAAGGTATTTGGTGATTTGGCCACTGCAACAAATACTTATTTAAAACTAAATCCTAAAAGTAATAATTTTAAACAATACACTCTTTTTAAATAAGTAATGATTTGAATTAATTAAAAGTCACAGCGATAGCATTCGCATAATGTACTTATGAGAAGACCCAAATTATTTTTGGGAGGGAGTGGGTATAAGGCAACTATTGTTGTGCCCAAAAATTGTAATGTTCCTGCAAATTTATGAAGTGTTGAATATGAATAGTCTTTTTTTGTGGTCAATATGATAATACAACGACTCAATAATGGGGCACTTAGCTATTTGAATAAGAGGTCAAGAATACTTATATGCATATATATGCCAGTTGCAAAATAAATACAATGGACTATCAATCAGCAGATTCTCATTTGCATAATTGCAGGGAAGAGACAGGAACAAACAATGCTATTTAGTGTAGAAAGTGTAGTCTAGTGTAGGATCACTTAGAATATATGCTTGCATATCAGTGTCGTCAAAAATATAGCCATCCTTGCCACAACAACTCCCTCTTATCAACATTCTTGTAGTCGCTGTGGCATTTTTCATAAAGCTCTTGGCGTTCAGAAAGACACCAAAGACACCAGCAGCCCAACATTCATCTTGCTACTTGCTTGTATCTTCTTCTTTGGCTTCTTTTTCAGCTTCTTCTTCTTCATCGGCAAGAAAGTTTTGTACTTGAGTGCCATCAAGTCACAGGCTGCATCAGAAAAGGTGTAGTATGTCCGAATTCTAAGCACGCAAGAAACAGTAGGCGAGAAACACCTGGATGATGTACAGCTTCTAGCGACATTTTTCAGTATGCAACCGATGGACACTACGCGAGTCAAACAGTCCCACAATGCAACGGAACTGGTTCTGAAAAAAACAAAACGTGGAAGACAGTGTCGGCTCTTTTTAAGTATTCAACCTTGGTTAAACAAGACTTGTTAAACAATATCCGAATAAATTGTTAACTTGTTTAAGATTTTAGAGTTTATGATGACGTTGAAGGTCACATGACAATGCTAACATGGCGGATGTAGTATGTCTGGGATTGTATTCATAATACACATGCATACTGATTAGTACGTACGGTTTCAACTGCAATGCAGTACGTACTGCCATGAATGCAGTATGTACTGTCATAGTATGCAATTTTGGACCCAGCCATAGTTTTATGTAACTTCAGTGGCTCAGGGCACGTGAACAAAAGCAAAAATCTCGTTGGTTGGCCAGTCTAACGCGACACGTGAAAAAAAAAAAACGAACCCCTCGACGTTAAAAAAATTTGATGCTTTGACGCCATGCGTTTTACGTGTGGGTGTGAACACTCCTATTGACAGCAGTTGGGACGTTACACGTTTTACTAAAGCAAATAAGGAAAACTTGATTAGTGTGGATACTGCTAGCAGCTGACATAGAAAAATGCCCATATGGTGAAAGAGGCCTAAAAGATGGTGAAAGCTGCACCAAGAGGCACAGAAAATTGTTAAATGCATTCTCTTGTTTTAACATCACATTTATCTGTGCAAACATATGACAAAATGTTATGGGAGTGGGTACAAACATACAAAGCCCGCGGGACAAACAGAGGTCATGTTCATTAACATGGGCGTGTATCGAGTGGTTCTGCATGACTTACTGTGCAATGTTCTGTGATTTTACTGTGATCATTCATTCATCTTCAAGAACTGCTTTATCTTGGTCAGTGTCACAGTGTTTTTAAACGACTAATTTGTTAATAGTTTGTGAAATAGGACTAACCAGGTTTGTTAGAAAATGGAGGTGGAGGGCATTGGTCCATTCCCTCCTAAAAATGATCCCGTGGACACCTCTACTCATCTACCATCACAAATGTTAAAGGTAATGAAGTGATCCAGTTGATAGCAGCATGCTTATTGTATAATAATACAACCACTCCTGGCATTAGCAAAATGAATCTAAAATTTTTTTGCTGCTAAGAATTAAGCACATTTTCTTGAGGAACTTATTGATCTTCCTGGACTTTCAAACAGCTGGTCACTCCAATAAAAGGCACAAGAGTTGCTGATTAACCCAGCCAGCACTGTTGCCATGCCAATGTGCAATGTGTGTACAGAAGAAATTGGACTGCAGTGGTAGTCAAGGGCACAATTATGCCAGGTTTATTCTAGTGCATCTAAGGAGAGGTAGTAAACACTGAACCAACAACTGATGTAACTGCTATATCATGGTCTTGATAGACTCATAAAAACACCTAATGCTTAAGTAATCCCCAATCAGGTGGCAGTAATGGTACTTGACAGCATAAGAAAGTAATTAATTTTGATTTCTACTGGAAACTTCAGAATGACCAAGAAAGGGTGTCCTGAGTGGTGTTAAAACTACGCATTCATGAAGCCATCCCCAAAGTGATTGACTTGTAGAAAGATCCCACACACTAAAGCTTTATAACTGATGTGCATGACTGGCATGGTAAATTATGTTCAATTAAGTGTTCATTAAGTGTTCATATGCAAGTGTATATTTACTGTACTAACCATGCTCTGAGATGGATTAACTAAAGTCACTCTCAAATAGATATCAAAAGAAAATTACCAGGCATTGTGGTGTGGTTCTCTTGTCGACGTGTGAATCTGCATTGCTCCTGAGCCTTCATATGCTGAACCACGATGGTGCATACTGGATGGATAGCTTCCCCCTGTCAAAAGTGATTTAGTATTACTATAAAGCTGACATGTTATATAAACACAGCTTATATTACCTCTCAAAAGACATGGGGCATTCAGGTAATGTACAGAAAATTGTGTACAAGTATATAATTAAGCAGGGGTCATCAGCTGGTGGACCGTAGTCTGGATGCGGACACAGCAAAGTACAGGAAGATTAAAAATGAAAGCAGAGCAGTTGTTGTTCAGTGGCGTTTAAACCTGAACCAGTTCAGCTTTTGTTGTATGTTGTAGTTTATCCAATCACATGCATTTTATGAGCAAAAAAAACAAAGAAATCTTTTATGTAACTAGACCTTCACAAATATCAGTCAAGTACCCCTGTGCCTAACCAAAATAGGACCTCTATATTGAGATACAACCTTTCTAAACTAATTTAAATTTTCTAAACAGAATTTATCCATCAAAAGTGTCTATAATAGACACACACCAAAAGATAATCTTCTGCAAGGAAATCCATGAACCTACTGCTAACTGCTTTACCCTTAATATCCATAATATGTATAACAGTTAGTTAGATAAAGACAGAAAGAGAAAAAGCACAAGAAAGACAAAGTGAGACAATCCATTAGAATAAATGGAATTAGCATGGGTTGCCTTTCTGGCTATTCATTAGAAAGCGAACGAAGAGCAATGTTGCATTTATATTGTGTATAGCCTCTATTTCACCTCATCGCTGTATTAAAAAGCTGTGATGAGTCAGGTGTGGGTGAATAGTAATGAAAAAAATGTGCCTGGGGTTAAAAAGAAACATGTAGCCAGTTTGCTGAACAGTGTGTTGTGCCAAGTATTAAGGCAGTGAAACAAAGTTCTCGTCTCATGTCGATAGCCCTATTCACAGTATTTCTGATAGTTGTGTTAACACAAAGTGGTAAACATTTACCGATGGCATTTCATTACATGGTCATTATAGGGAACATGCTGCTCCAGTCTACAGCTTGTGGAAATCACAAAGGGCAGAAGGCTCTATGGGGAATCTGCATATGTATTTGAGTAAGTAAGAAACAGAGTAACTTCCTTGTCATGTCATGCCCTTGAGCAGATGGTAGAGCTGTTGGTGGCATTGACCTCAACAGGGAAGGAGACTCCTGCAAAAGGTGAACACGAAGGTGAGGAGAGATTCATCTCCATAATTCCTGGATTTAACAGCCACCTTGTCTGTTATCAAAGGAGTATTTGTGCATAAAACTACCATTTAATATGTTAGTTATATAATGAGCAACTGTGTCTCTGTCTTTTAGCAAACGTCATGATTTTGCATTGTGGTGGTTCACTGCTTGGTCAGCATGTATTATGTAATTTTTTTTTTATATTCAATCATTTGGGAATTCTTTAGATTCCTAGCAGCAGCTTTCTATATCATTAATCTTCCTGGCTTCCTTCTATCTTAGCATTATAACAAAATATATCTTTGTCATGTTACCAAGAAACCCCAAAGTGTTCTGTGCTCAGACTTTCCCTAACTGATAGTCACATAGCAACTGATATGGGGAGTCCTTTAAAATGTATCCATACAGAAATCTTCATTAGATTTTTACCCTAAGCTTAGATTATCCTCATTACAAGACCATGTGTGAGTTTTTCCTATAGCTATGATAGTATATTAGAATGATATTCACACTCACCATCCACTTTAACGAGAACACTTATACACTTGAAAATTCATCTAGTTATCTAATCAGCCAATCATGTGGCAGGTCAAGAGCTTCAGTTAATGTTCACACCAAACATCAGAATGGGGGAAAAAAATGTGATCTTTGTGACTTTAACCATGGCATGGTTGTTGGTGCCAAATGGGCTGGTTTGAGTTTGAGAAACTGCTGATCTCCTGGGATTTTCACCCACAACAATCTCTAGAGTTTACCCAGAATGGTGTGAAAAACCAACAGACAAAAAACCATTGACTGAGCAACAGTTCTGTGGATGGAAATGCCTTATTGATAAGAGAGATCAGAGGAAAATCCAGATTGGTTTGAGCTGCCAGGAAGGATATAGTAACTCATATGATCACTCTTTAAAACCGTAGTGAGAAGAAAAGCATCTCCGCACGCACAATACATCGAATCTTGATGTGGATGGGCTACAACAGCAGAAGACCACATCAGGCTCCACTCCTGTCAGCCAAGAACAGGAATCTGAGGATATCATGGGCACAGGCTAACCCAAACTGGACAGTTGAACATCAGAAAATAAGAAAACTGGTCTTTCTCCAGTCTTCAAATGTCAAGTTTCGGTGAGTCTGTTCCCATGATAACCACAGATTCTTGCTCTTAGCTGACAGGAGTGGAACCTGATGTGGTCTTCTGCTGTTGTATGTGTCATTCCTCTTTATTACACATAACTTAATTTATGGACTTTAATGTTGTGAATTCTTTATATATATGGATTTCTTGAGTTAATACTGATGTCTGGTGAAAATTTCATGTGAATAGCCTCATTAGAAATATATTTACTTACTTATATTTACAAATGTTGACGCGTCCAATACTTATTTCCCCCACTGTATTTGAGTTACTGTAGACTTCCTGTCAGCTCAGATCAGTCCGGTCATTATCGTCCGATCTCTCTCATAAACAAGATGTTTCAGTCTGCAGACCCTCCGCACTAAGTATGTTTTTTGTTTTCCACACAATCCTGTGTAAACTCTACAGACTGTCTTGTATGAAAATCCCAGGAGATCAACAGTTTCTGAAATACTCAAACCAGCCCATCTGGCACCAACAACCGGCACTGTGCTGCCGCCACATAATTAGCTGATTGAATAACTGCATAAATGAAACAGGTGTACAAGTGATCCTATTAAAACAGACGGTGAGTGTATGTTGGCTTATGGCTTAGCACGTGACCACACAACAAGCTTGTCTAGAATGCATACTGATGTGTGGCTCCAAGCAAAGAAGAAAACTAACCGGCAGATAAGGATCCTACTGCTGGTTAGATAATGTATAGCTGTCCCAAGGCTGAGGCTCAGAAAAACATTATCATAGGAAATGAAGCACCATTCAGGAAAGACAATGGCAGGTCATTAGAGAGCTCACCAAGCAACACATTTCATTATAGCATTGATTTCTTTCTGTTCTTGGTGACGCATGGTAGTGAAGAATAATCCAGACAAATTTATAAAGACAGGTTTGTCCTCTGCATTTGCCAGAGGTAGTAACTGGTCAAGATTGCCTAGTGTGTTTTGGAGAAATAAGATAATTTGAAAGTAAGGCTTGATTTTGGACTGCAGGGTTGAACTAATTGTATAATAGGAAATCAGGTTTCTCAGCTAAATAGCCAATGTTCTTTTCACTGAAATAGTCATTTAAACAATAGCCAGGAGGATATAAACAACCAATTTAATTTATTAGAACATCCCTCTCTTTATACATGACTATTTTAACATGTGAGGTAGTGCATGGTAAGGCTGTCCTCCACAGCATTTAATGGCAAAAAGTCAGCATGGCGCTTTATTTAATTTTTTTTTCACTATAGCAACAGAATTTAAATAATGGCCTACAGCATTATTTAAACATGAGGTCAGATTTGAAAATGTATTACAAATTTTTCATGATGCTTTCACACTGCTCTTGCTTGGAACCTATTTTCCTCTGTGCAGCAATGGCATCTTTGCAGAGTTCAAGAAAATCCCTGACTGGGGTAGATATTCAACATGCATGGCATGTGCAGCTCATGCATTTGATGCATGCAAATGTTCAGTTATTGCTTAGTCTTTAACCTTCTCTCTTGTATATACAGTATATATACAACCCCAATTCCAAAACAGTTGGGACGCTGTGTAAAATGTAAATGAAAACAGAATGCAATGAGTTGCAAATCTCATAAACCCATATGTTATTCACAATCAAACCTAGAAAACATATCAAATGTTTAAACTGAGGAAATGTACCATTTTAAGGGAAAAATAAGGTAATTTTGAATTTGATGGCTGCAACACGTCTCAAAAAAGTTGGGACGGGGACAACAAAAGGCTGGAAAAGTAAGTGTTGTATCCATCCTGCAGTGGTCTAAATGTTAATAATAAGTTGTATGTGCTTAAATGGGGATTACACAGGCAGCCAGTGTAACTGTTAGCTGTAACAATAATAAAGGTAATATGTTGTAATTATATTAATAAATACACCTATATGTGACTTAAAAAAAAGAAGCAATAAGGTGTTTAAAAGAAGGGAAACAATACAAAGGCTGTGATTAACAAGGGCACCTTCAAAATTAAGAAAGAAAGGTACGAAATTGGGATTCAGGACCAACAAAGAAAAATGTTCTTTTTAAAATCAGAATATTATTTAAGAATGTTGGATTGCAAGCTAAATATAAAATCATGACTTGCTGTGATGGACATGGTACTTATATAAAACTTAACTTGATCTTCATAGCAGTGGAAATTAAAGCTGTATTACTGAATTATTTACTACTGTATATAATAAACCACTCTTCTGCTGACAAAACAGTGGAGCTGGCACATAATTAGCAAATCCAATCATTTTTCAAGTGAATTAATTCAGTTTAGAAGCCATTATGCAACATAACATACAGCAAATATGTCTACACAAAATGTACACTTCTAAAAAAACCAAAAAAACCAATATACAACAGCAAAGCAATTAGTATGACAAAATTCTAATTAAACTAACGCATATTCTAATAAATTAATGTCAAGTTATGGAGGTGAAGGTGGATGCAGGTGCAGATTATTTTATTAAGTAAAGTGCTAACAAACAGAAAAAGACTTCAAAACGCGGACATAAATATGAACTGTGGTTACAAAGCAAAGAACATACAGACTATGGGCAAATCCATTGCACACACAACACAAGACCATTACAACCAAAGCTTGACAACCAGATGCTGAAAAACTAGAACTATATATAGTGGTGCTAATCAAGGTGCAACCAGACACAGGTGAGAGCTGGGGCTGATGGGTAATGTAGTTTTTTTGTCTCCTTGGCACTGTCATGACAATATACCAATGGCTGTATTAGCTAATTGATATATGTTGGTTGTCAAACCAATGGATTTCTCACTGAGTTGACTTTTTTTTGCTTTTCACAAGATTTGCTGGTATAAAGTGCTTTGTATGAATATTTGCCACCCCCCACATGCCCCGGAGCTTTCGCACATTATAAAACATGACTTTTATGTTTTTATTTGTCAGTAATTTTGCAAACTTTAATTATTTTAATCTCCACTCCAATTCAATTGGCTATTTTGTGTAGTGTCATGACATATAATTCCACTTCCGTGCTGTAACAATTCAAAATGTGAAAAATGTTCAAAGGGTGTGAATACTTATGCAAGGCACTCTGTGAGCACACTGTACTACCAGCAAAGCAATTCTCCTCTACCAGTATATACTTGTCAGCATGCCCATGTACACAGTGGCTTTGCTCTCCCTGAAACATCATGAATTATTCTCTTTGCAGCCATTAATACTATTGTATTACCTCCCTGTGATTGTACTACATACTATTCTTACACATTCACACATTAACACACTCTGACATTTTACATGGCAGCAGACGATTGCCGTATATCACTGTCAGCCGAAAACTCTAACACTGCTACTGTTTTATTGCACTATTACACCTCTGAGTAGTGGAGTAGTGTCACTGCAGCATCATGTGCACTACACTACTAACCTACACTGCCGCTATAACCTGTACATACAGCTGCATATAGCACAGTTCTTTTTATTCTATACAATATTCTATTATTTCTGTTCCATACACATTCTCTATTCATATTATGATTGGAGATGCAAGCCTAATTATTGTACTGATTGAATGACAACTGGTACAATGACAAGAAAGGCTATGCTCTGTTTTGCTTTATTCTATTCTATCAACCCAAATTTGACTGTATTGATGTACAATAAAACTATTTTGTTCTTTTCTGTTTTACTCCATTCTGTTCTATTCAATTCTGTTATATTCAACTCAGTTCTATTCTATACTAGTCTATACTATTCTATTCTACAAAACCTAATTTCACTTGTCCACTTGTACAGTGACAAGACAGATATTCTGTTCTCTTCTGTTCTGTTCTAGCAAAACTTATTTCACTGTATTTGTACTATGGCAATAAAATATTTTGTTATATTCTGTTTTACTCCATTCTGTTCTATTCTATCCTGTTATACTCAACTCAGTTCTGTTCCATTCTATTCTATTCAATTATATTTTATTCTTTTTAAAAAAATATTCTATTCTATTCTAGCAAAACTAATTTCACTATACTTGTACAATGGCAGTAGAGATATCTTTTCTACTCCACTCTTCTAGTCTATTCTATTCCATTAATGTATATTCTGTTCATTTCTAATCTACTCTATTCTGTTCTGTTCAAATCCATTCTACTTCATTCTATTCTGTTATATTATATTCTGTTCCATTTTGTTCTGTTTGATTCTATCTGTTCTGTTTATTTTATTTTATTTTTATTTTTTTTGTTTCTGTCCCCTTCTGTTCTAATTTGTTATATTCTATTCAGTTCTGTTCTATTCCACTCTATTCTGTTCAAATCTGTTTTAATTTATTCTATTATCTTCTGTTTTGTTCTGTTCTATTCTATTCAAATTCTTTAAAATACATAGAAACACAAAAGAAACAGCTGAGTGCAGCTCTTTCACTGACCCTGTGCTTCTCTTGAACAAACACTTAGAAGTTTGAAGTAGGTGTTAAAGAGAAGACGACCACAGTGACATCTCGTCCAGTCCGCTTACAAAACGTACTCTTCCATGCAGCTCACAGTAAACTCAGTTCACACCAAACTATAACCAGCAGTTCATTCACTGTACTTACCGTTTGCCAAGTACAGTGGTGGATCCACCATGTCAGCAACACGACTCTGAAAGTTAACGAATTCCTAGAAAGTGTCATGTTCAGCATTCAGGTGTGCGTCGAGAGACTTTAGAAACGAATAGACATATAAATGCTTAGTATAATAGAATATTCGACCAGTCCACACTGCTACGTAATTTCGAGTCTACACTGATTAATTATTAATCGAGCACAGGATTCTCCCTCGGTGACAGCAGTGGTGTGCAGAGTGGGTGGCTTTCCTGAAGAGGACTGATGGTGTGAGCGGTGTGTTCAAGAGACGCGCAGCGCACTGCTGCAGCCGTACCTCCCCGCCTCGCGCTCACTCCCGCACACCCCGCATCATATTAACATACAGCGTTAACATACAGCCACGCACGAGGCGCGTGAATCTGAAGTAGTACACACGGATGTACACAGCAAAGTCTTCAGTACTGACTTAACATTTAAGGTCAGACTCAAATGAAAATGTCATAAGTAAATAATAATAATAATAATAATAATAATAATAATAATAATAATAATAATAATAATACAAACAGCAAGTCCCTATTCAGTGCTGTAAGAGTTAATTCAGCATTACTTTGCTTTGTATTCATTTTTTTAAATATTTTTTTTACTATCACTTTTCCTGAATTCATAACCCGTCAAACGCGTAATTGCGCAGCACAAACCAAGTGGATAAGCTCGAGGAAAACTCTGAATATTTAATATTTAATTAACACAGTTTTCATTATTATTATTATTAAATGTGTTTGATAAATAAAAATGTGCTAAATAAATAAAATATACACTATATAGATTACAGAATAACCTTTCCTCTGGAATAAAAAAAAGTGTTTATTCTAAGGAAATGCTACAGGCTTAAAGAGACCACTGAACAATGAATGATAAAGAATGAACCTTTTGGACATATGAATATTTATTTATTTATTCATTCGTTTTCAGTAACTGCTGATCCTGGTTATGGTGGTGGTGGATCTGGAACCTATCCCTTGAACACTGGGCATGAGGCAGGAATACCCCATCGGATGCCAGTCCATAACAAGGCACTATGTACATACACATTTTCAGACCTAAGGGGCAATTCAACATTGTGAATCCACCTACTGGTATGTTTTTAGGAGGTCGGAGGAAACTGGTAAAACCCTGAGGAAACCCATATGGACAAGGGAAAAACAGATGAAACTCCACACAGACAGTAACCTGAGAAAGGCTCAAACTGGTGACCCTGGAGGTGTGAGGCAGCAATGCACTGCAAACCACTGCAGCATTGTGCCACCTGCAGCTAATATTTATCTAAGCAGAAATGTGCAGAAGCAAGGTCAAGCAAGATCAAGATTTGATAACATTTTTTCACTATGAACAAGTGGGAAAAGTGGAAAAAAAATGCCCTGGAGAAATATCAAGGTTGGCCAAACAAGCCGGCATGGATTTGTTAAATGTCATGACACAGATCAGCATTACCTTTTCCGTGGTAAGGACCAAAATGTGAAAATGTAATGTTATTTCTTACTGGTATTTCTAGGCACCAAACATATAGAGGTACACAAACACATGCAGTTTTTTTCACCTGTATGACTGAAAATTCTTCTCAGTTTTTTTTTTTATTCCAGTAGGCCTAGGTATTATCACAGTATATTTCATTATTATATATTTTATTCTGACATAGGTAATGAATGATACATGACATAGCATCCTGTTATAGGAAATTAATCAACAACTGGGTGGTGTGATGCACCACCCAAAGCCGAAGTTTCCGAAGCCGAAGTTGATATTTCTTTTTATAATAGCATGCCCTGATATGGTTTATTCCTCTTATACTACAACAATTTGCCAGTGTTATTTATTTAAAAAAAAAAAAAAAGACACATTATATGTTTTACTAAAATAAATAAATAAATATATATAT
>JANDJT010000012.1:7619491-7639951 GCA_024331685.1 Stegophilus panzeri
ATTAGTTCTGTTTAATGTTGTGGAACATCCATGAAACAAGTTAGTTTCCCTCCATCCAGAAAATACTATAGTATAAAAAAATCTGTTTACTGCCCATCATCCCTGTAAACATGGTATTATTATAGAAACAATCAAATTTATACAAAATTTGCTGTTATAGAAAATTAACCAACATCTTCTCACCATTCAGAATCAAGAATTCAATAGTGCTATGGATTAATACACATTTATACCAGATTTATACTAATTAGCCACTGCCTAATGGAGAGAGGGAAGCTTCAATCTACTACAACAACCCTCACTCATACAGTACATCATGCTGTCCCTGAAAAATGCTTGACCATACCCTAATTATTTTAAAGCAGGGATAAAAAAGGAGTAAACTTCTGAGCATTTGTTCTACTAAATATGACCCTCAAGGGATGTTGCCTGTAAGGGAACATGGCCGTGTGATGTTTTTATTCAAAATATTATCTTAGCTGGACAGCAGAGCCCTATGGCATTCAGCTGCCTCATGCTGAGAGAGAAAATGAGAGAGAGAGAGAGAGAGAGAGAAAGAGAGAGAGAAAATGGAATAGAGAACAAATGAATAGAATTTGAACATGGTTTCCTTTGCAGCTTAAATTTTTTATGATCTTCTTAAAGTATATTCATATAAATGCTAAACAGGAATACACATCAGTGTAAATAGTGATGCATACAAAATGCACACAATTGCTGCATCATGATGACAAGATTCAAAATGCAGTTATACAAGATACATATGTTTTCCATTTTAAATAAATTATTCTTCATTATTATTACAGTGATGATGTACACCGTGTACAGTGAATGTACCAATTTGTACCAACAATCTATCCATTCATTTATTTTCTGTACCGCTTATCCCACACAGGGTTGTGGGGAGCATGAAGCCTATCGCAAGGGACACCCTGGATAGGGTGCCAACCCATCACAGGGCACAATCACACACACACACACCCATTTACACACTATGGACAATTTAGAGATGCCAATCAGCCTACAGCACATGTCTTTGGACTGGTGGAAGAAACCAGAGTACCTGGAGGAAACCCCAGAAGAATGTGGAGAACATGCAGACTCCACTCACACAGGGTGGAGGCAGGAATTGATTAGTATGTAAGTTACTATACATTGGTATATAATATACTGTCAAATAGAATATAAGTTATTGTACAACCCCAAGTCCAAAAAAGTTGGGACAGTATGGAAAATGCTAATAAAAACAAAGAGGAGTGATTTGTAAATGTACTTTGACTTGCATTTAAACAACAACAAAAAAACATATAAAGACAAGGTATTTGATGTTTTACCTAATCAACTGCATAGTTTTTAGAAGGTAAATGTTTATTTTGAAATTGATGCATGAAATTGATGAAATTGATGCACGTTCAAAAAAGTTGGGACAGGGGCAATTTAGGACTAATAGCGATGTGACAAGTTGAAATAAGACGCTGATGTGAAACAGGTGAGGCAATCGTCTAATCATAGTATACCTCCAAAAAAGCCCTAGTCCTTCAAGAGCAAGGTTGAGTCTAGGCTCACCAATCTGCCAACAGATGCGTCAGCGAATAATCCAACACTTTGAGAACAACATTCCCCAAAGACAAATCAGTAGGATTTTGGGCATTTCACCTTCTACAGTGCACAATATAATTAAACGATTCAAGAAATCTGGTTAAATATCGGTGTTAAATATTCGGCAAGGCCGAAAACCACTTCTGAATGTGCGTGATGTCCGATCCCTCAGATGTCACCGTCTTAAAAAACGTCATGAGTCTGTAATGGATATCCTGACATGGTCTTGGGAATACTTTGGTAAACCTTTGTCAGTCAACACCATTCACTGCTTAAAGTACAGACTTTACTATACAAAGCAGAAGCCATACATCAACACTGTCCAGAAGCACCGCCGACTTCTCTGGGCTTGGTCTCATCTGAGATGGACAGTAGTACAGTGGAATCTGCAGCTCAAACCTGTCACCTACAAACTGGATCATCCCCAACACTACTTCATTGCACACATTTTCCATAGGAGGGGTACAGTCCAGAGGAACATTCTTGACACCAGTCTATGCAGTGAGTTCCATGACAGACACCCTGAACACCCAGGCCCATGATCTAGCGAGAGGACTTGTAAACACTGTGCTCCCAGAGTGAGCCCTTTGTGGGGCGGGCTCTGTCAGGTCCATGCAATCCATGAACTACAACTCCCAGAACACACTGTGGCCTACAAACACGGATGCCCCAATGTTAACCCGTTCCCAATCATCACTGATCACACACACTTGTTCCCAATCACACACACACACACACACACACCCACACACACATTTAAAAAGGCAGGGATAGCAGCAATATTACCTTAAATTGACATTAGTGGTCAATAATGCACATATATGTGTCAAAAATCCTTATTATGTGTATATGAATGCTTGTATGCATATGCATGTGTGTGTGTGTGTAATAGAAAGTTCACAGTATCTTTTCAGGGTGTGAAACAGGTATAATGGTGGCCACAGCTCTGGCATAGAAGCTATTACTTAGTCTAGTTGTTCTTGATTTTGTTATCCTGTACCATTTTCCAGATGGCAGTGGTTCAAAAATATAATAGCCGGGGTGTGTTGTTTCTCTGATTATCCTGCATGCTTTCTTTCTCAGTCTGCTGGCATAGATGGTATCCAGTTCTGGGAGCTCCATGCCGTTGATGTGCTGGGACGCCTTCACCACACGATACAAACTGTGGCACAGTTTGTCAGAATGGTTTCTATTGTGCTCCTATAGAAATTCAGCAACAGTTGTGGGAGTTGTGCCTGCTTCAGCTGCCTTAGGAAAAAAAGGTATTTGTTAAGCCTAAGTGTTTATGGTCCATGTCAGCTGTTTTGACATAGTGACTCCAAGGAACTTTAGGCCTTTCACACGCTCCCCTTCTTCTCCATGTATATAGAGGGGGAGGTGTACTTTATGATTTGTTCTTCTGAAGTCAATGATCATCTCCTTTGTCTGTGAGGTATTAAGAACCAAGTCATTGTCTTTAAACCACCTAACCAGATGATCCACCTCTATTCTGTATGCCATTTTGTTATTGTCCGAAATCAGGCAGATGACTTTAGAGTCATCTGCAAATTTAATTATGAAATTTGAATTGTTAATGGGGATGCAGTCGTGAGTGAAGAGTATAAAGAGCATAGGGCTCAGCACTCAGCCCTCTGGGTGCCTGTACTTGATATGACGGTGGAGGAGGTGTGTTTGCCGACTTTGACTTGCTGTGGCAAGTCTGTATGAAAGTCCAATATCCACCAACAAAGAGAGGAACCAAAGCCCAGAATATTCAGCTTACTGACCAGTTTGCAGGGGATGACTGTATTAAATGCAGTGCTGAAATCAACTAAAAGCATCTGCACATATTTATATAGTTTTTCTAATTGTGTCAGAGCCGTGTGAAGGTCTGTTATAACGGTAGCTTCTGTGGAGCAGTTAGTTCGATAGGCAAACTGGTGCATGTTGAGATCAGGTGGGATGATGGTTTTGATGTTGGGCCGCACTAATCTTTCAAAGCACTTCATATTTATGGGAGTAAGTGCGACAGGGCAGTAGTCATTCAGGTCCTTCACAACAGATTTTTTATGCACTGGAATAATGATGGAGGATTTGAGACATGTTGGAACAGCAGCCTATTGAAGTGAGAGGTTGAATATTTTTGTAAACACTTCTGCTAGCTGGTCAGCACATACTTTACATATCCGGCCCAGCACTCCATCTGGGCCAGTTGCCTTACTTGCATTGACCTTCTTCAGGCCGGCCCTCACCTGGTGATGCTGAAGAACCAGAGATGATTCTCCATCAGATGGCTTAACGAATGGTGCAGCCTCCTCCCTAGGAACATCAAAGTGGGCAAAGAACTGGTTCAGGATGTCAGGCAATGTGGCATCATCAGCTGGCAGCTGATTATTGGTCTTATAGTTTGTCAATGCCTTGATACCTTTCCACATACTGGGAGGGTTGTAGTTAACAATTGCTGTTCAATGTGCTATTTATATTTACACTTTGCATCCCTGATGCCTCTCTGGAGATTCACACTTGCTTCACTGTAAGCTTGTCTATCACCAGTTCTGAAGGCTGCATCTCGCTCTCGGAGTAGTGCCCTCACATTACTATTGATCCATGGCTTTTGGTTAGGGAACATCTTTTTGACTTGTGTCTTGCCACTTTTTCAGTGCAAAAATGTATGTATCCAAGGACAGAGCCAGCATACCCCTCCAAATCTGTTCCTTCCGTGAACAAATCCAAGTCTGTGTTATCAAAGCAGTATTGCAGCATTGAGGTGGAACCAAGACTCAGCTGGGGAAATCAATCCTTTTCTCACTGTGAATCATGTTTTTATTTTTTTATCAGACAATCTTTGATCTAGCTTATATAAGGATAGCAATAAACTAATATTCACTGTACTGGATGTAAAGAAGACTTGGATGTGAAGGAAGGAACAGCAGGGACTTGTAGTCATCAGGATGGTAGGAGTAGGATCAGAACAGTATCAGTATCAGTATTGTAGGATCAGTATCAGTAGGATCAGAACAGTATCAGTATTGAACAGTGTCAGGAAGGATGGTACAAGGTTTAGGAGCCATGTTTAAAAAAGGATCTACCATCTTTCGTGTTTTATCACTAGTTTCTTTTATTGATAAGTGTTCTGTGTTTTGTGAATATATAGTGGATACTAGGATGCTGGGATATTAAGCAGTTGGTGTGAGTCAGAAGCAACATTTTGTACTCAGGTAGCCAATGTAGATCAGATTAGATGGGACTGATGTGCTCAAATGCTCCTGTGCCTGCTATACTTTGAATAAACAAAAGCTTGTAGAAATGCAATACAGTAATTTAGATGTAATTCATATGTTCATAAGCAAATTTTTCAAAATTATGAATGAATACTATGTTTCCTTTGACAATATCCACCAAGATATGTAGTCTATGGGGGGCTAAGGTGTTTAGTTTATCAGTGAGTACAAGAAATAGCCCTTATTAATCTAGTAATATAGAAAGCAAAATGACCCAAGAGCTTCTCCACAGAGGAAAAAATAATGATAGATAGATAGATAGATAGATAGATAGATAGATAGATAGATAGATAGATCCCAACCCACCCATCCCAATTTTTTTTTTTGCATAATGGTTCTTTACATACATGTACAATGATTGCATATTTAAATAGTTTTAAACAATTTGAATTTTTTTTATATAGTGTTAGATACCACATACTTACATACAGGCCATTTCAATGATCATTCATTCAGTATTGTACTATGAAATGTGATTAAGTGGAATGTTATGGCTTTACATTTTTAAGTTTAAGTGTTAAGTGTTTAAGTGTTTCCATGTCTTTTTAATAGCATACAGTACATTCTCTAAAAGAATCCAAAAGATTAATTCCTGGACAAATTACATACAAACACAGATTAGTTTTGACATTAATCACCCTTTGATTTGCTTTATTCAGATGTTCCTTTACGGTCCTATTAAGAGAGACGATAAATATAGACAAGGAGAAAAAAAAAGTCCTCATTTTCAACAATCTCTTGTGGTTAATTCTCTCTGAGTCTTGTGGCTAGTCTTGTTCAGGCATTTCTGCCCTGGTAGTCCCTGAGAGGACTAAAACCACTTTTGAAACATGGAAGGTTTAGAGATTCAGAAGATTATTTACACTGATTTTAAAGAATGCTAGATTGATAGGAATTTTAATGAGTGAGGGTAATTTTATTAGATTAATACAAATCATAAGACATAAGATGCTTACCCTATACCTCAGCCTAATCCTAACCATTTGTACCTTTTCCTACAAGCTTGCACATTTGCATTTGAAAAAACATGTTGAGCCAGTTACATTTATATCTTCGAATGTCTCTGACCAGCTTGCAAATAAAACTGTTGAGCTTAAATAATCCCCCCCCAAAAAACAACAAAAAAAAGATCCCACAAAGAACAATGTAAATTCAACACTTTTACTGTCTTCATACTGTCTAAGTACGTATAAATATAAATATGCAAATATTTATATATTCAATGGAGTCATATGTTTGTAAAACCCTTAACACGCGATAATGGAAAACAAATATGCAATACTAAATCAGCGAGGTCGTTCCCATAGCAACCTCATAAGCTCGCAGATAAATTTGCATGCTCATTCAAAAGCCTAGAACAAAACTAGGGAGCATAATAATCTAAAACTCCTGAGTTGGATTGAAAAGGCAACAAACATCCCTGCTTCAGTATCCCTCTGAAAGCTGTGGAGGTCAAGGGGAGTGAAATGAGCAGGCACTGTTGTGTCAAGGAGAATGTTTGAAAGGTCAAAAAAACAAAGACTGCAGACAGAGAAATAGCTAATGAGCATGATGCTCTGTGGTACTGTACAATGGATATGAGTAATTACTGTTGTGAGCGGTGTTGGTCTGCCATGATTTGGAGTGGCTCTCATGCCAAAATTGGATTTTTTTGTATTGTACTGTGTCAACACAAATGATGCTTTGAGTCCAGGGTACTGGAGTCTGTAATCTGTGTTACTGAAACAGGGGGCAGACTGATCAAGATGCCAATATTATGAATCACTGAGAGAATTCCTGAGAGAGAGAGAGAGAGAGATGATTTTTTTTCACACTGACCAGTAAAAATAAACCCCTTAATCATCAGGCTAAACAAGAGCCTTTGGAGTCATTACCCTTACAAAAATATCACATACAATATGTCAAATGAAGATAAGATTTTCACATGTGAAAGATCACATAAAGGTGCATTTCATCATGTTATGAACGTAAGTAAACATGTGTGACATCACATGAGCAATACTTAATTGGGTTGGAATGTTGGGGTGAAAAAAACACTCATGATCACATCTGAAAAATTAAGATGTGATATCAATTATACTACAACATGAATGGAATTAATTGAAAAGAAATAGTATAAAAACATGGGTATGAAACAGGTATGTTTGCCAATAATGATGTATTTTAGAAAATAATCAACAACTTAGCGAAGGACGAGGTTAAGTACCTGTTTTGTGAATGGTTCATCAAAAGTCTTCATCATCAGCTTTTTAATGAACATGAACACTTCTTTGTTGAAGCTGCTCCAGACTAAATCAATAGTCAAACAAATGATTCACAGTCGGGATTTTATGGATCAGTGACTAAAATAGAATAAATATGATGATGATGATGATTATGATGGACATAAACGCAATAGAAAAAAAAGAAAAGCAGAGAAAAAAAAGAAAAGCAGTAAGAAGGAAACTATGAGGAAAATTATTACTGCTAATAAAATTAATTCTTAATTAATTAATTAATTAATTAATTAATTGATTGATTGATTGATTGATTGATTCAGGGTGCACTGTATTATTTTTGTTGCACATTTTATTTGTGGGACACAAACAAGTTAGTCTTTGAACATCTGGATATTTTCTCGCTTTACCTTTTTTTTTTAAATTAAAATTGTCATTTTTTTACAGAGTGTTTATTAACAAAAAGATATGTAATGCTTACATTAAGATTACATTACATTCTTATAAGTCTCAGTTGTGCTCCTGCTCTAGTCTGGTGTTACTCCCATAAAATTCTTATGGCAGCTGTAGATGGGATGTTAGAGAAGTATATAGGAATAGGGCATAATTTACAGTAACATAAAGCCTTATTATTTGTTTTATACAAGCCATTAGAACTTCCTGTTGAAAATGTTATGTAGCTGTGTGATTGACACTGTCAGGGCAAATTTTCTGCAGGCTTGTCAAATTGTATACTCAAGCAAGAAGGCTCATTATTTTATGGCCTTTTTATTTCTATTAACATGTCATTAGCATAGCTCTGGGTGACAGCTGCCACCCTTAAAATAAGTCCTGCCACCCCAACTGCCTCCTCAACCCTGACCTCATATCATATCATATCATATCTCCAAGACATGTGTTACTCCTGTAGAATTTATTCAGACTTCAACTCATTCACAATTATCTCAAATTGATTTACACCACTACTGTAATGTTGTATGTATTTTAATAAAGAAAACCTATAATACGACAATGTATTTGGAACTATAGAAAAACTGAATGGTCTTATAAATGTTTATAGTGTGCCTGTTTATTGTGCACCAAGCAATGATTCAAATATTCAGAGCTTAAAAAGCACCACTGCTCAGAGATGGTCTAGTGGGTTTATAACTGATCGCGCCACATTAGGACAATAGCTCCACCTGGTAGAACCAGTCCACACTGCGGGTACATAATGTGTCATAATGTGTCTCAGTAATTAGAGTTCATTATTTTTGTTAGGTGAGAGTGAATTAAAATTCAGAACAACAATTAAACTAAAAAAGGAGCACAAAACAGTTAAGTGAATAATACAGAAAAAAGAGAAAGTGAATAACAAATGGGTCAGGTTACGTATTAAATTGGCAAACAATTTATATACTATATTAGTTAAGAAGGCTTTCAGAAAAAGAACATTCTTACAAGGAAGTTAACAAACTACACATGTGAATCATGTGAATATGTGATTATAAAACGTGGCGTTTATGTGAATTTTCTGTATGGATCATCTACACACATGCTTCAATAGAAGAGATAAGATTGAGCGGAAAATCTGACGTTTTGTACAAAGCAGTTAACATGGCAAATATCACAAATTTGTTTAGCTTTAACTAGTGACCAAGAGATTGAACATTTTCCTTTTTTGGTTAAAAATCGGGGGGCATGATGGCTTAGTGGCTAGCATGTTTGCCTTGCACCTCCAGGTTTTGGGGTTTGATTCCTGCCTCTGCCCTGTGTGCGCAGAGTTTGTATGTTCTCCCTGTGCTGCGTGGAGTTTCCTCAGGGAAACCTGTTTTTCAAAGACATGTGATGTAGGCTGATTGGCATCTCTAAATTGTCTGTAGTGTGTGAATGGGTGTGTGAGTGTGTGTGCGATTGTGCCCTGTGATACAGGGTGTCCCCTGCTTTGTGCCCCGAGTCCACTGGGATAGGCTCCAGGCTCCCTGCCGCCCTGTGTAGGACAAGCGGCATGGAAAATGGATGGATACACTATTCAAAATATTTTTAATTCTAAAACAGTTTATTTCCAGTTTTAAAGAAAGAAAAAAATCCCAGATTTTCAGTGTTGTCTCAAACTTTTGGACCCCACTGTGGCGGGATCTTAAGAGAGCGGTGCATAAACAAATTCCCTCAAAGATCAATGAACTGAAGCAATGTTGTAAGGAAGAGTGGGCCAAAATTTCTCCATAACGATGTGAGAGATTGATAAACTCCTACAGAAAATGTTTACTTCAAGTTACTGTTCCTAAATGTGGTTCCACATGGTAAATGTTATAGGGTGTACTTATTTTTTCCCACCTGGTTTCTTAATATTTGTTTACTCTTTTGGGGAAAAAATTGACTACATATTGAAATCTGTTGTGTATTTTTGTTATTTGTTTGTTTATTTGTTTGTTTATTGTTTGTTTGTTTGTTTGTTTGTTGGTGATGAACACAATTGTTATTTAGGCCCTGATAAATAAAAACATAGAATTGAAGGCCGGTCTACAGTACATACACACACATTTAATGCACAGCTCAGATTACTGACAAGCATATGATATTCTAACATTTATAATATAATATTTAGGTCTTATAGAGCACCGGTGACTCAGCTTCTCAGACAGCCAGAGGAAATTCACTTCACCACCTGGACGCCAATACACAATATTGATTACACATAACGCACAATGCAAAGTGGGGTTGAGTTTGATATTAGTGATATAATGTGTTACAAACACCTTTACAATACATTATGTTAATAAGTCAGAATGCTGTGGATTTTCCCGGGAATTCCGTATCCCAGTTTTTAGTCTCTACCCGCTACTCTGTCATACAGCTGATAGAGCTTGTAGAATTACTTCCTCTTACCTTCTCAGGAGGTGGAGTCTTCGTGCCGCTGGGCTCGAGAACCCTTGAAGCCCTTTCTCTTTCTCTGAAGAAGTTGGGAACAAAGGAATTCACTCTTGAAGTAAGGTATACGAATCGTCCTTTGTATGGACTTCGGTTTATTAAAGAACAAAAGGATTACAAATATCTTATCTTAATATAAAGAAAAATAAAGAAATTAAAACATGTATGTCTTCACCCGAGGAAATGGCGACTAAACACTTGCCTTTCCTCGATATTTATGCATTTTTTGAGTGTGGTTTTGTGCGCTAGGGTCCAGGCTAGCGCACAAAACCACCATGCCTTCTTTAAGGTCACAGGATGTGGTTACGTGTTCTAGCTTTGAAGTTACCTGTAGAAAAACAGGATGCATGTCCTTATTTGGGCTTAACAGAGAGACACAAAGGACAGAAAAGGTGCAGAAAAACAGGATGTATGCTTTTACTTGGTTCGTTTCAGTTTTATCTCTAGACGCCCTAGTGCCTTTTCTAATTCATCTACTTGTTAGTAAAGGCAGAGGGTCTGGGTTCTTCATTACAATCAAGAGCGGCTCTTTTTATTTCTTCTGTGTACCTTTGCCCATATCTCTGATTTAGTTGACTAATGCCTTCGGCTCTCCTGTATTTAGCACGATCCTTCAATCTCTCAGCTTCAGCTCTCATTTGATTCAAAACACCTAATATGCTATCACATTCTTTCTCTAAATGTTAATTTTTTTAATATCAGCTTTTCAGTTCTTTTCACATCCAGCGTGTCGAGCTGTAAATCTCGCAGGTCTCGCAGGAGGAGCAGAACATCAGGAACAGCTTTCTTAGCGGCCAGTCCGCGGCTTAGCTTTCCAGTCCGTCTTCGTTGCTGGGTACCTGGGGAACGGCTTGAGCCTGTTCTTTTTCTTGGCCCTCTTTTTCTCCTGATGCACTTGTGTTTCCCCAGGGTGTCAAGGTTGAGGTTCTTTACATAGTTTAATCATAACAAAGTTTAATCATAATCACATAACATAATACATCAGCTTGTATTTTACACTTAAGCAAGAAATAACGGTAGGGCTGAGGCTACATATTCCTGAGGTCTAAATCTCCTACAACAATGCATAATAAATATTGCTATAAATATAATTATTCATTTATATATATTTATATGGGGCAGTGGTGGCTTAGCGGTTAAGGCTCTGGGTTACTGATCATAAGATCAGGGGTTCAAGCCCCAGCACTGCCAAGCTGCCATTGTTGGGCCCTTGAGCAAGGCCCTTAATCCTCTCTGCTCCAGAGGTGCTGTATCATGTCTGACCCCAGCTTCCTGACATGCTGGGGTATGTGAAGAAAACAATTTCAATGTGCTTTAATGTATATGTGATCAATAAAGACTGATTATCATATTTGTTTATAAATAATTAGAACAATATCTACAATGGCTTATGGATGTCATGAATGTTTTCATAGTTCATTACAGAAAGTGTTACTGAGTAACCGAGTCTCTCGTAACCGAAGTGATCATGAATTTTGTGTCTCACCACAGGATTGAAGGTGCAGGATTAAAATAAAATAAGCTAAAATAAAAATTGAGAAATTACAAATGTCCAGTGAAATAAGCAGGTTAAAATGTTTTAATGGTTTAATTCTATTTCATCGTGAATTGGGTACTGGAGTTCAAAAGGCAAACGTGTTCACCATTTGCAGGTTACTTTGATCTGTAATCAGTAATGCTGTGCATGTCCTTAACATTAAACTTTCATTTAATCCATAGGTTTATATAAGTAGATTATATTCAAGACACTTTCCTATTAATCAAATCTGTTTTTGTAGGTGTGATCAAATGCAGTAGGTGCAATTACAATCATAGCTAATGATAGTGCATGTCTCCATGTGCATATAAATACGTTTGCAATCAACTTTGTGTGTGTGTGTGTGTGTGTGTGTGTGTGTGTGTGTGTGTGTGTGTGTGGTGTGTTTCACAGATCTTTCTTCACAAATGAAATACTTGTTCTGATATGTGAGTCCCAACACTAGGAGGTTACTGTTACCTCCTCAAAATTGATTGTTTTCCAATAACAATATTGATTATATTAGTTTTATATTAGTAATATTAGTTTTTATTTTTAATTAAAGAACAGCACATTCTTTTTAGCCTTGTATGGTAATGTTATATGCTGTGAAATGCCCCAAAAACAAGCTAGTTCCTGTTATCACTTATGTTAGCGCAGATTTAAAAAGTATCTCCTTCTCTTTTTTCTCTTAAAGTTAATAAGACAAAAAAAATTAATTAAAATGAAAAACCATAGCTTGTCATGTTACCATGAAACTGGAAAACACAAACTCCTCTGTGCTGAAGATTTTCTTGTGGTGAAAAACTTACTGAATGTTATGTGTTTTTGGTCTCCATTTAATATAATTATATATATATATATATATTTAAATGGTTCATTATTAGCCTTACATTATGTCATTATGTACACTGTCTGCCATACAAATCCTTAGGAATGAGCTGCTACTATAGAATAATATATTAGGTAACATACAGTATTAAAACACACACATTATTATAAAGTTGATACATTTGATTGACAGAAAGCACTACTATCAGAGCTGCAGTTAGAGACAATTCTGTGCAACCAGATTGAGACTTCAACAGCACTGTGATATATGATATTAATCATGAAAAAATTCAACATGATATGAGTTTAATACGATGAGATTCCAACCCCTTTTGTATTTTCTGAGCAGCTTTTTGATCATCTCAGCTGAAATATTCATTTCCCATTTTTTATGATATATCTAATTTGACTCAGCCAGTTTGCATGAACAATCTTCGTGCACTGTTCTTGACATATGTTATAAGTCCAAATAATGGCAAATATCAGCCAGATGTTAAGACACTGCCTTTTTCAGCTTAGGTTTGAAGACTGGCAGGGTCAAAGCTGTTTTTCTTGGTTGTTTTTACTTGTTTTGTATTGCTTTCCTGATATCCAGGTATGATATACAACCACAATTCTTTTTTAACTTTTTAATTTTAACATGTTTTAGATTATTGTAAAGAAAAAAAGCAACAGGTAAATATTACTTGTCACTCAGAACATTTGTTTATGATTCTGTCAAAACATTACTGAGTGTGGTGGAAATGCTGATGTGTAAAACACAGTTATAAAATTTATGATTTATGTGTTAATGGATATAAATGCCAGACCAGTACTCATAAATGATGTCAGGTATACTTTATGATTTATTTGTTGTTAGGTTTAAACATGGACTAAGAACATTATGACTGGTGATAGCACTGTCATGACTACTTAGATAATCCTACACTGATGACTAAATGCTATATAAGTAAAGAAATAAAATACAATGGGACAATGCAGTTAAAGAAATATAATTAACCTGAATTTGATTATTTTCCAATAAAAGTACATCCTGAAGTATTTCTCTTATATCACAGCAATTTGTCAATGAATACATTTATTTATTTATTTATTTATTTATTTATTTATTTAAATAACGTCATTTAATGATGTGTCACATTTAATGTTGAGCCACACTTTAAAAACCCTGGGTTAAAAACAAGCCAAATTGGGTTATTATTAGCCTAGCAAATGGGTTGTTTTTCAACCCCAAGGATGGTACAAACGTACAAAGAGTGTGTACATATACACAACCCCCAATTCCGAAAAAGTTGAGACGCTGTGTAAAATGTAAATAAATGAACAATTTCAGAATAATGTTCCTCAATGTAAAATTGCGAAGACTATGAACATCTCATCATCTACAGTACATAATATCATCAAAAGATTCAGAGAATCTGGAGAAATCTCTGTGCACAAGGGACAAGAGTGGAAATCAATATTGCATGCCCATGATCTTCGGGGCCTCAGGCGGCACTTCATTAAAAGCAGGCATGATTCTGTAATGGAACTCACTGCATTGGCTCAGAAACACCTCCAAAACTCATTGTCTGTGAAGACGGTGAACTGTGCAATCCAGTGGGCATTACAAACAAGTAAGCCAAAGCTAACAAAGATAGCGCTGCATTTAATATAATGTAAACTGGACTGTTATCACAAAATTTAGCTTTTTCTTGTGTACAGTAATGGTTTTATGGATAAATATATTGATAGAACCTTGTTTCTCCAAATAAATCTAACAGTCTGTCCGTATGCAAACTGCTACCTCCACCTGAGGTGAATTTAAACAGTCCACACTGAGTTGATTTGACCCAAGGAGCTGGGCTGATGTCTCAGAGTGGGGGAGGGGTGCACTGATTCAACTGTCAGTGAAAATGACCCAGCCACTAACCCAGCAGTTGGGTTACACAAAACTACCCAAAAACTACCCAAGACTGAAAAAATGGAAGATATAACTTCCAGAGTAAAAGTCACTCAATATGTGTTTCATAAGTACTAACAGAATTGTTCCAAAAAACATAAGATATAATAAAACATTCACAGAGAGTCAGTGTGATTCATTGCATGCATTATGTATAAGTGAAGAAGATAAACCCTGTTTCATTGCATGTCTGTATAACCTGAATCACTAGGAAAAGGTTTCCCAAATGGAAAATGGTTGATTTGTTTAGCCAGTGTATTGTTGGTCGAGGCAATATTGTCATCTTGGAATTGAAGTTGTAAATTCTATACAGATTGTTATTATGGTAAAGAAAATTCTAATTCGATTATGGACAAATTGTATTTGAATCACATTTAAGGTTGTAAACAGACATGATTTAGATTTATAGGCCAGGGACGATATAGGTATAGTGGGATAATTGTTACAGTTTAAAACATCTGACACTTTTGGTCATTTTATTGTCTTTTCTTCTGCATGTGTGTGTGCCTTAGGGCAATTCAATTAGTGAATGATAATAGAAAGCAGTAATGTCAGACTGTGAGGGGCGCTAAATAAAGGAAAGAAACCACTAATTCCATTATAGCACTTTCCTGCTTAGAGCACACATTCAATGCCTTGGCTTTATTTCCACTTGAACATGTTAAATAAATAATTGTTACAATTTCCCCTTGCGCTAGCGTGGGAGCTCCGAAGCTCGACGTGAGAGCATGCGCTTCTGGTTTTTCAGTGACATCGACTTTGTTTACTTTTGACACGTGTGTTTTGCTATGGTTTATGTCCTGTCTCCACCCCGTATTGTTATTGGTTGTTTCCCTTATGTGTCATCATTGTTCTCAACTGCTTTGTGTTTCACCCCTGATTATGTTCATTATTTAAACCCCTCATGTGTCTTTGTTCAGACACGAAGTATTGACTGTTACGACCGTACCAAGCCTTTGTATTTTGTTCCTTGTGTTTCGATTCATGGTTTTTGATCTTGTTTCTCATTTTGTGTTTTACCTTGCTTGTTTCATGCCTATTTGCCAATCGCCTGACCCTTTGCCTGTTCGCCTGTGTTTCACGATTTGGATTTGTCTGCCTATCTCGTCTATAATAAAGCTCTTATCTGCACTTGCATCTGTCCTAACCGCCATTACGGGACAATGATAAGATGATATTATGTTTGTCTAATTCATAGTGATAAATGCTAAATTATTACTTTACAATGGGATTGCTTGGCTTTAAATAGTTGTGTGTGTGAGAGCACACATATGGTATGCACTAGTGCACACTATAAAATTGTGTTGCAAACACAGCTTGAGAATAACAACAACTTGTAAAAATGAATTCAAACTGGAGAGAAAAACATTACCATACCAACATATTTTCTAACATCATTTACATAATGTATGCTGGGCCAGGTTTCCGGAATCTTGACTTGATTTAACTCCCATTATCACAGAGGAATGTTGTTTCCTCCAAGCTGAGCAATGAACACATTCATTACTCAGTGTTATTGTGAGTATTCTAGTGTCATATTCCAGTATGTTCTCTTTCAGGGGAAATGATGAATGACAAAAGCACAAAAGCATGTGGTGCAGTAAGTAGAATTTGGAATTTGGACTAACATGTAGAAGGTTAAATACAAAAACATTGGATCGGTTTATTTGCTCATTGATGCAAGCTATAAGGAGGAGAAGCAACCATGCTCAATAAAATCACCCAGTGCTGTAACCAGAACTGAATTTCAGGGGAGGGTTAAGAAATATAATAATTAAATTCACTGTGTTTTCTGCATGATTATATTGAGTGTGTTATATCCTCGGTGTAAAAGGTGGTGGTATTCGTGTTTAATGCATGATCTTCCATCAATCTTCCAGAAGAAAAAAATCCTACCTCAGAGAACCAGCTCTACCCTTCTTTTTCTCAGTATCTTTATGCTCACATTTGAGCTAGCTGTCTAGTAGCTTTTAAACAGAACAGGAAAAATATGATAGATCCATAGTTAAACATGTTTTTCATGTTTTAGCAGCCAGTGTAATTGTTTTAATTTAATAATATGGCTCCCACCATCATTATCCATAAGCTTAAAATAGCTAAATTGACCACATTTATAAAATAGCACTTGATCCACCACATCCTATTATTTTCCTTTTTTTTTAATGCTGTGCACAGACAGTCTGCATTTCTGTGCAGTAAACATGGGGGCATGTCTATAAAATAGCTGACGGGGTGGGATGTAAACCCAAACAAGAAGCCCAGCTAGAAGCAGCATTTATTCAGCTGTATTTTCATTGTTCCAACAATTATCATCATCTCCAGATATTTCTCCAGATGTTATTTGTAATATGAGCAATTAAACCAGAACTAAAAGAGTATTTTAGATGGCCAGTCCGTCCGTAATGCTTCATGTTATGCAAAACAGCATGGCTTGTACAATAGGTTTTTGGCAGTTACAGTAAACCCATCTACATCTATCTCTCCAATATGCTGTCCTCAGGGATATTAGACCTGTACACTGCATTATAGTACACCACAATCACCACAAGCATGCCAGAGGTCACTTGCTGTCTTGATCACAGGCTGCTGCACATAATGGACACAGAGATCAAACACTGGGCCATTAAAAGCACATGAAAAACAATTCCACTCCTTGAGGAAGATGAAAGAGAGGAGCTTCTGATAGAAGGACGGCACATATCAGTTTGTCTCTCATGGCCAAACAGACTATGACACTTAGCTCGGGAAGAAGTGTGGATGTTATGCTAATAGCATATGGTATGCTGTTTGAGCTGTTAACCAAATGAGGGATTTTCTAGCTACAGAAGTTTCCCTATGAAATAGCAGGTCAAGGGCATTCAAGTTTTAAACTTCAATAACTTATATTTCTTTGGCCTTTGGTTATATTTGCCTTGCATGTGGTAGGGTTGGGTATTCAGTGTTTGCTTCAGTTTTCTGAATTCATGGATGACCTTTTAAAGATTCTGAGGATATAAATAATCTGCTGCAGAGAATGTACCTCAACAGTAACTGTCGATAACTGCACTATCATAAACAGGAAATGTCCTAGGGAATAAACAAATCACAGAATGTTAGCTAGCTAGCTAAAAGTTGCATTAAATGTAAAAGGTTGCTCCATTGTAATCATCTGATTGGATGTGGCTCCTGCCAGTCACTGTGTGGTCCTCCTTCTTTGGTGCTTGGAGTTGGTGAGATGGCATGGTATGTATCTGAGCTGCTGTGTGACTTATGTGTACAACCTCAATTCCAAAAAGGTTGGGACGCTGTGTAAAATGTAAATAAAAACAGAATGCAATGATTTGCAAATCTCATAAACCCATATGTTATTTACTATAGAACATAGAAACATATCAAATGTTTAAACTGAGTAAATGTACCATTTTAAGAAAAAAATTAGGTAATTTTGAATTTGATGGCTGCAACACGTCTCAAAAAAGTTGGGACGGGGAAACAAAAGGCTGGAAAAGAAAGTGTTACTAAAAATAAACAGCTGGAGGTTAATTGGCAACAGGTCAGTAAAATGATTGGGTATAAAAAGAGTATCTTAGAGAGGCAGAGTCTTTTAGAAGTAAAGATGGGCAGAGGTTCACCAATCTGCAAAAAACTGTGTCTACAATTTGCGGAACAATTTCCTCAACCTAAAATTAAGAAGCCTATAAATATCTCATCATCTACAGTACATAATATCATCAAAAGATTCTGAGAATCTGGAGAAATCTCTGTGTGCAAGAGACAAGGGTGAAAATCAATATTGCATGCCCGTGATCTTCGGGCCCTCAGGCGGCACTGCATTAAAAACAGGCATGATTCTGTAATGGAAATCACTACATGGGCTCAGAAACACCTCCAGAACTCATTGTCTGTGAACACAGTTCACCGTGCCATCCACAAATACTGGTTAAAGCTCTATCATGCAAAAAAGAAGCCATATGAACATGATCCAGAAATGCCATCGTCTTCTCTGGGTCAAAGCTCATTTATAATGGACTGAGGCAAAGTGGGAAACTCTTCTGTGGTCAGACGAATCGAAATGTGAAATTCTTTTTGGAAACCATGGACACCGCGTCCGCTAAACTAAAGAGGACTAAAGAGGAGAGGGATCATCCGACTTTTTATCAGCACTCAGTTCAAAAGCCTGCGTCTCTGATGGTATGGGGGTGCATTAGTGCCTATGGAATGAGCAGCTTGCACATCTGGAAAGACACCATCAATGTTGAAAGGTATATACAAGTTTTAGAGCAACATATTCTTCCATCCAGATTCCATCCCATATTTAATTCTGAGAGACTCTGCCTCTCTAAGATACTCTTTTTATACCCAATCATGTTACAGACCTTTTGCCAATTAACCTAATTGTTCCTCCAGCTGTTTCGTTTTAGGAACACTTACTTATCCAGCCTTTTGCTGCCCCTTCCTAACTTTTTTGAAACATGTTGCGGCCATCAAATTCAAAATTACCTTATTTTTTCCTTAAAATGGTACATTTCCTTTCCATTTTTTTTTTTTTTTTTACATTTTACACAGCCTCCTAACTTTTTTGGAATTGGGATTGTATTTCTTTCAATTCTGACCTGAAAGCCCTGACACAGCACTGATTGTGAATTAAAATTACAGGATTGTCAGGGTGATTCAGAGCAGCTCAGGCATATCAGATTATAAAGTATTCTTTTCTCCACTGACTTAAAAATATTACAAACTGTAGTGACAACATGAGATGTCTTAATATATGTCACGAAAAATTGGCGAAATTTAGGGTTACATAGACTACTTGGGCACTTGCTATAACGTGGATCACGGAGAGTGATTCTTGATGATCAGAAGAATAAATGTAAAATTACATAGGACTTGTAGCTTTATATGTTAAAAATTATGTTGTATTGACTGTTTGTGATCACTAGACAGTATTCTTTCATTTCTCTGCTTAATCCTCAGTAGGGTCTTGGTGGATCTGGAGTCTATTCTGGGAACACTAGGTGCAAGGCAAGAATACACCACAGATGGGAGGTCAGTCCATCACATGGCCCCATGCGCACACACACACACACACACACACACACACACACACACACACACACACACACACATTCACACAATCATTCATCCTTAGGGACAATTTAGAGTAGCCAAGATCATCCCAGAGAACCTAGAGCTGTAAAGCAGCAACACTGCCTCACTACAGCACACATATCAGTATTCAAGTGAATAAACAGTGTTGATGCAGTATTGATGAAGGGATCTAGAAGAGGACTTTCAAGAGTACACTCACATTTAATGGATGTACCCACTAATGTGCTTCATGTTGTCATTATTCTCCCCTAGTTTTACCATGATGTGTTTGGTGTCAGATTTGTCTCCCAGATTCTTTGATCATCTTAGCAAACTCAAGTCTGCTCTCATTTCTTAATGTAGCACATATCTGTAATAACTAAGATCTAAGGTAAAAAAAAAAAAAAAAAAAAAAAAAAAGTAGCATTTGCTAGTGGCCTAAAGGAGTTTAGTGGCTTCCTGTAAAAAAAATAAAAATAAATAAAAAGACCTCCACATTTCACTGTAAGATAACTCATGTGTGAGTTATCCAGTGTAATTTTTACTTTAGGACATAAGCATTTGCTTCATTTCCCTGCTTTTCTTCTTCTGAAGTCCATTGACTACTAGAAGTTCTTCTGTATTCTCTATTTCTATAATTCTGTTTTTGCTAAAACAAAACAATATGCATCTTGGTGTTGAAACTGATGGGCTATTGTTAATGAGTGCATGTGACCTGTTTGGGAGTTAGAAGCTGCACAACTTGGTGACTGGAGGGTCCCCAGTTTGATCCTGGGCTTGCGTTACTGTCTGTGTGGTGTTTCTCCCTGTATACACATGGGATTCCTCCAAGTTCTCTGGTTTCCTCTCACTTCACAAAAACATGTTGCAAGGTAAACTGGCTACACTGAATTGGACCTAGGTGTGAGTGTGTGTGTATGGTGCCATGCAGTGAATTGGCATCCAGGGTATGTTTATTCCCCCAACACACCCAGTGTTAGGATAGGCAAATGGGAGAAGCTCTGGATCCAATGCAACCATGCCCATGTGGATTAATCTGACTAGTGTAAGTGGTAAGTCATTACACTTTCAAGGTAGCTTCCCTGACCACATACTCAGAAATACATGAATTGTGTGTGT
>JANDJT010000012.1:7660656-7677172 GCA_024331685.1 Stegophilus panzeri
AGATTTAAACAGTTCACTCTTCTCTGACGAATCCGTAATCGTGGAGGAGCAGAGCAATTAGATGAGTGTAGGAAGTCCGGGAAAATAGGCAGATGAAAAACATATCTGTAATCCCATGACCGTCACGTCAAGTGGAGTCCCTCCAAGCTTATAGTAACCAAGGGAAACTCGTATGGAGGAAGCAATTGTCTGTCTGATTCTCACCTGAACACCAGCACCATACACGATACACAGTAAAAACAGCACAGATGCCAGACGAACAGACATAACAGATAGGACAAACTGTAATAGACGGGAAAGACAAGAGAGACGGCATGCCGACAGGTACACTGGTGCCATCTTGGGTCAAAGGTAAAGGAGTGGCTGGAAGTGCCAGGGAGAGAGGGAGAAAACATCACGGTATAACGGTAATATTGTGAAAACTGTGATCCATTGATCGTGATGTAGAGCCATTTCAGGAAGCTTGCCCCTTCTTCACTCTACTGCTCCTCTGAATATAATACACAATACAGACCATAATATATGAAGACAATAATGAACATTTCTCAATAAAGGAAGTGTTCAGGTTTTGGAAAAAAACAAACACTGTGGTTGAATCCCAAATTGCTAATTACTGTGCGATTAGTGCACTACATAGGGTATAAAAGCCACTGTTTCCTCCCCTACATAGATAGTGTAGATGTAAACATTTGGGATTCAGCCTACACCAAATAACCGCTAGCTAACGTAACACAGTGAAGTTATCTTGTTTTTTTTTTTCCTACACAGAAATCTAAATCATTATATAATCCTAATATTCTATCATTACAGATCTTATTAAGGACCACAAGAGAGTGCATGGTGATGCCCCGTCAAGTTCAGTTCAATCTCAGTGGTTTTGTACAAAAAGTGGCCTGGGAACGGGTCGAGGGCACAACACATCTTACATTCCCTCATATTCACATCAGCCGCAGTCATATGCACCTCATTCTTCCAGCCAATGGAAGAAAAAATACTCGCTCAACAATAAGACTACCAGAGCTCCTGGAGGCAGACCCTCACAGATTTCTGAGGCGAATCTAAACAAGACCGGACAAGTCAAGGGTGTGGCACCTGATGCTTGCTCTCTCTCTGGTGTCAGTAAGATTTTACACGAGGGGACGAGTAAGGCGAGCACAGTGCCTTCATGCAGCGTAATGGGAAAAGAGTCATCACTAGGGAGCAACAAAGTCCCAGCTGATGGTGAGGACAAGACAGTATTAGAACCTGCAAGGACTAATATTGAGTCTATAACAGACCTGGCAGGGTTGTGTTCGTTAAATTGTGGACAACAGAGTGGACTTGATGGGAAGATGAGACAAAATACATCAGATATAAAGTGTTCAGCTAGTTTGTTTGTTCCCTCATCTGAGGAGTCCAGTGCCTTTAACAAAAAGCAGACTGCACCGCCTCAAGTGAAATCATACTTCACAAGTACTGTTTCAAGTAATAAGACTGTAATAATGGCTAATAAGGACGCACCATCTTCCTCTATACCTACGTCGAAAGTTAGACTTAAAGCAGATTTGGCTCCAAAGATTCCGGCTTCTTTGTCTCCTCATAAGAAATCTCGATTTACTTGGGTGAAGAACCAAGGGACTGAGACCAGCCAAACAAAATTAGAGATCCACCAGTTTTCACCAATCTCACTTTCAGCATCTACTGCTTCTCCAGGGATGGCCAAGCAAACCCCCACTTCTAGCAAGAAGCTTCATCGCAAGCTCAGTTTTTCCTCCAGCACCCCTAGGACCTCAAAGTACTCTTGGGTGTCGTCTTCCTGTTCCCCTACAGCAGCTGCCAAATCAGCCTTAGCTAAACTCCCGCACAAGCTCTTTTCACCTAAAGCTCTTAAGGTGCCTGGAAAAACGGCAAAGGAGGGACTAGAAAGCAAGAAACTCACAACTACCGGTGTCGTATCAAAGAGGGCTAAAATCACTGGAGCAGCTTCTACATCTCATGCGAGTCATGGCAGTCGCTACAGCTGGAAGGCAGTTGCAGCAACTTCCTCTGCGGTTGTGCGTGGGTCCACGCCGAGGTCTTCTCGAAAGAGCTCAGTGTATCGATGGACTGCACAGAAGGATGAGAAGGATTCTGCATCGCCGGTGTCTCGAGTCCAGCATAGCCCTTCCGCTTCTCTGTCTAGCAGTGGATTCAAGCTGAGGAGCAGAACCAAGATCATCAGGCGATTCAGCAACAGGTGAGGAGTCAATATGATCAATATTTTATCTTTTGTAGTAATGGATATCTTCACCTGATTGTGTCGTGAAATTTTATTCAATTCTCATATCACGTTAATACTTTTGGTGTTGCTATTTCTGCATCTTCATCTAAATCAGGGGTGTCCAATCTTATCTGCAAAGAGCCGGTGTGAGTGCAGGTTCTCATTCTAGTCGAGCAGGAGTCACACCTGATTGCATCTGTTTAATCAGTTGATCGTGGCTTTCGGTAGATGAGGCTTCTGCTTGGTTAGAATGAAAACCTGCACCCACACCGGCCCGTTCCAGATAAGATCGGACACCCCTGGTCTAGATATTAAAGTGCACCTATTATGGTTTTTCAAATATTACCTTTCATGTAGGGTGTTATATAGCTGTCTGTGAATGTAAAAAGTCTGCGAAGTTTCAAAAATCAAAGCGCACGACAAACGGAGTTATTGACTCGCAAAAGAAGGAACTGATTCTGAACAGCTGAAACGAGTTGTCAGTAATTCCAGACTTACTTCCTGTACTAACCTACATAGGTTTGTAACAAAAAACCCCACCTCTGGTCTTCATCGACTGCTCGCTGACAGCGCTAGACCAATCACAACAGACTGGGACATCTGACCAATCAGAGCAGAGTATGCTCTCTGAAAGGAGGAGTTTAGAGTGAATCCGTTAGAACGGATCATTTAATGTCGTTTTTGACACTGGGGGAAAAAAGCGTAATGCTGCAATTTAAATTATGAGCACGTTAAAGTGTTTTTTGACCTCGGATGCATGCAAATCTATTGTATGAGACCTTTAAAACAAAAGTAGGTACGCTTCAAACCATAATAAGTACGCTTTAAGTTTTTTAGTCTCATAAATGTCTGGTTCAAACAATCAATAATTCATTAAACCTATGCTGTTCCACACGATCCCTGTACATATGACTGATCCAGATTATTCCAGTCAAATATCTAGATCATAAGTAAGCATTTCTACTTTATCTTATTAAAATACCATTAAGGAGAATTGTTATTGGTCAGTCTGCATTGAAATGAACTTCCAAGCAATTTAATAATTTTGGCTTATTAAAAAAAACAAAAAACAATTGTTGGAAAGTCATGAGTGCCAACATGATGTTTAGTTATTTCGCATGTATATAATGTTAATGCACATTAGTGTCAGGATTGTATTATATGTTGTGTGGTGTTAGTGTGTTTGGTATTCTTTGTGGAAGGCACAGTGGTTTAGGGTTAGCACGTTTGCATCACACCTCTGTGGCTGGGGGTTCGATTCTTGCCTCCGCCCTGTGTGCATGGAGTTTGCATGTTCTCGCTGTGGTTTGGGGGTTTCCTCCGGGTACTCCGGTTTCCTCCCCCAGTCTAAAGACATGTGTTTTAGGCTGATTGGCATTTCCAAATTGTCTGAAGTGTGTGAATAGGAGTGCATTTGTGCCCTGTGATGGATTGGCACCCCGTCCATGGTGTCCCCCGCCTTGTGTCCTGAGTTCCCTGGGATAAGCTCCAGGCTCTCCGTGACCCTGTGACCTTATCCTAATAAGTGGCATGGAAGATGGGTGGAAGGGAATTTTTGTGCTCCTTTTCAGTTTTGTGGATTGTTTTTCTTCCTGTCCTATTTGTTCTTTTGGTCCTATGTATTATTTTTTTTTTAAACATTAACCTGCTGTGGGACAGCAGATACTTTGTTAAATAAAGTAAAGTAAATGTAGAACACCAATGACATAGTCTAGGTGAAAGAGTAAATATGTAAATATGTAAACATGTGTTCCTCTATGAAATCATGGCTCCCGTGCAAGTGTAAAAAACCACTAATAGAAACGGAGCTGCAAGTTCATCTGTAATTTCTTTAGCGCTGTGTTTTCAGCAACAAATTGCCCTTATGCAGCTAAAAGCCGGTTTATAGTGCCCCGTCGTATCATTTGCAACACAAACTATTGAAATAATATTAATCTGTCACATTCTACTGATTTGAAAATGCATTGCGTGACTGTGTGATCATTTACAGCTTTAATGCATGTTTATAATAGTCTGAGGTTCAGTACGTATATTTGCACGGTATGGTCACTAAACCAGTGCAAGAACACATAGAAGTGAATGCTCCACCCCCTGTGTACCTGACATTGTGGTGAGTGGTTAAGAGTAAAGAAGTGCTGCTTTGCTGTTGATGCAGATTTGAGGTCACGTGCTGAACTCAGGGTTGAGGAGACCGTCCCAACTTCCTGAGTAGGAGTTTCAAGCTGAGAGCGCATTTAAATATAAATATTCTTGTTTTTTTTTTTTTCGTTGATTTACCTCAGCAGGATGCCTGAGTATCACCTGTATTTGGGGAAACGGTGGGACAATTTGCTACTAGATGAGCACAAGATGGCAGGAGCACAAAGATCAAAATACTTACTACAGATACCATCTTTGATGCAAGTGTTTCTCTTTGTTTGTAGTCCTACTTCAGAGAGGAGACCTAGTGTCAGTGTGGTGACCATCAGGAGTCGGTATTCACTGCGAAGGAGGGCACACAGTCCTGTTAAGACCCCCAGCGGTGTCAGACGAGGCCAATCCAGAGGGCTCGTCTCTTTGGGCAGGCATAAACTTCGGCGTCTCTCTCCATCCAGCTCCATCACTACTCCATGTAGCTCAAGAACAGGTATGTTTATGAATGTTCATGGTAAGACACGTATAAGCAGTAGGGTGGATGCATCCTGTAAAACTGGAACATGAGGCTACATGTGTTTTCTTGTGCATGATTACTGCCGTACATGCTAGTGGTCTGCTTTACAGCTTATAGTGTCGCTGTTAAAGGAAAGAGTACACAGCAAAAATTAAATATGTACACAGTTTAATCCCCTAGTCCCCAAATACAGACACATCAATTGGCTGACGTTTGTCTCTGGACCTAATGTAGATTACGTAGATATAATAATATTACAAGAATCTCTCCAAAATCTTTACTAATAGATTACAGATATGTTTTAAGCCCTAGTATGACTTCCTGTAATGTACAAAATAAACTAAACTTTACTGTATTGCAAAATGTTATAAGGTTATGTAGTTTTTCCAACTTTCCAAAGTAATTCAGGATACTTTCAGGATAAGTGACTAGATGGGTATCGCATACTGAAAAGCATAAAACATACCATAAATTAGTCCCTTTGAAAACGTAGTCCCGTCTCTCTGAAAGGAAGAACTGTAGTCTCAGCCTTAGGTGCTCTGTCTGTAGGATATGGAGCACTTCAGAAAGTTGAATCTTCACACTTCCGTGTAAACCCACCTATATTCTTTTAAAATGGAAATTCTTCTCCATGGTCAGATGTGGTAGATAGTAGAGGTTGACTGATTGATTGGTTTTGACGATTAATCAGCACCGATAACCAATTGCTGGAACTATCTGCAAAAATCTATTGGCAAAAATCCACAGTGATAGTTTTTCCCAGTTGCGTCCATTGCTGGGACAGCTGAGAAGGGTCTGCTGTCATTTTACAGTACAAGAGCGGCCTCCAGAGGAAAAATAAAAAGCATCAATGACAAATTTTGTTGTGTTATTTGAAGTCTTTTATTTACTTTTAATATTTATTAGTAGTTAATATATATGAATATTTATATATTTATTTCATTAAAAAAAGTTCAGAACACTTGGTCCTGGTCATGGTACAGTCAGTACTGTTTATTTTGCAATAAAGTTCAGCAATATTTTACTTTGAGTGTTATGTTTTCGTTCAGTAGCAATTTTCAAAACTATCGGTTGATTTAATCGGTTATCAGTAGCTACTCTTAAGCTTGGTTAACGGTATCTGTAAAATCCCCTATTGGTCAACCTCCAACAGATAGAGATTACAGAAAAGGAGCACTCGTAGTAGCACTTTTACTTGACGATTATCTGAAGTAACAGCACAGGCCTGGTTTTAGTGCTGCAGTTTTTCAGCACGCTGCCTCTTTACACCAGCACGATGATGTTAATGCTGCTGCTGAGAAAGCAGACAGATGTTTATTGTGCTCAACACGTTATAGAGGTTTGTGCTGGTAAACAGTACACACTTCCCTCAAAGATAGACTGTTCCTGACACCCTCTGTGACTAATTGGCATAATGAGCAATTAGCACGAAACAGTCACTGGAAAATTAATTAACCTTGTTTGTATTCTGTACGCTACCATAGAGACACAAAGGCAGAGTCTGAATGTGGGATGTAAATTAGGTCACGGGATAGGGCATTTATTTTGTGCTGATTTTAAAAAAGGAAAGAAAGCTCTGGAGGATAGATGGTATTCCTGCTTCTTGTACCAGGACGTGTCCAGTAGAGGTCAGCATTCCCTTAGTAGCTGGAGTATAAGCACTCAGAGTGTGTGTGTGTGTGTGTGTGTGTGTGTGTGTGTGTGTGTGTGTGTGTGGGATCGAGGTGGGGGGACTGGGGGGGTTAATGAATTGTCCACTCTGGCCATGATGGTGTACATGTGCCGATAGCGGGTAATTTGCAGCAATGGCACGCCGAATGTAGCTACGCTATCAAACCCCGCCAGTGCTCTCACTCAGTAGATAAAGAGGAGCTAATGCATAATTATCCTTTTGCAAATTGGATTGTTTTAACGAACTGGAGAATATAGGCCCCACGCGATGGAAAGCAATCACTGTTTTTACAGCCTGCTCCCTCCTCCTTTTCGCAGATAGCAGAGGCGAGTCTCGCCGTAATCGCCTGCAGTCTGTTCGAGTGCGTTTTACACGCTCAAACTCTGTTCACGTCGCCTTTAATGCACTTTCATCTTCCATTTACAAATAAGTCTCGCTCTTTCCCTTTGCTCCCTTCCTCTTTTATTTTAATTTTTTTACTGCTGAACTTCGTGTGAGGTGAATGAGACATGTGAATGTGAAGGAGTGTATGAATGACTAAAGAGGGCTGGAGGAGGAGTGAAGGGGAATCATATGGGCTAGCCAGAGGGACTCTGCGCAGCAGATAAGCGTGGCTAATAAAGACCAAATTGAATTACTAATGACTAGAAAGAGGGCAGCAGTGTTAAAAATGGCGACTAACCGCTTCTCGTCACCGCCACGTTCACCGCTGCGTGACATCTCTTAATTTTCTCTCTGATGACTCCCCTCCACCCCCACTCCCTTGTTTCTTGCCGTCCCTGTTTACCGTGGCTGGTTGGCTATCTGGAGGGGGATTTAAAGGGGCATAAACCTAAGTGAGCAGTTAGGGGTGTAATGAATCGCAGGCGGGCGAGAAGTGCCTCGATAATCCCATAAAGTGAATAAACGACAGAAGAATGTAATAGAGAGAAGATGAGCATAGGGGAGGAATGAGAGAAGAAATGAAGGGGCCTCGAGCCTGGTGACAGACGTTTGCCCTCACAGTATTTATCAGAATAGACACTACACACACAAAGGAAGCCATCTGGGTAAAGAGACGAGACTTTCCTCACGCTGTAGCCCACACACACACGCACACACACGCACGCACGCACATCACGTTCCCTTATTTCTTCCTGCAGTCAGTTTCTACCATAACACTTCTATCTTGAGGTTCTTGAGGTATTGGATCATTTTAGCACTTTGTCATATTGTCCAAATTCTTTCTGACAGCTTTTCTACACATATTGATTCTTTGTCAAGACTGTGATGTTGCAGTAGCTCGTGCCAACTAGAGATGAGTATTATGAAGACAGAAACACTGGTGATGATGGAATTAAATTAAGATCCACTTCACGAGCACGCTTGTTTGGGGTTTCCATCCATCCCCCTATTTATGTGTGTTTTGAATTGGCACAGTTCAGTTTAACTCACAATACTCACGATTCCCAGAATATTTTGAACAAAATTTGAACGAAGAAAAAATAATGACTGAAATCATTCTGAATCAAATACAATACATATACAAATGTATGTTTTGTCTATATGTAACTAAATGAACCAAAAATTGCTAGAGTGTTTTAATATTGTAAACAAAACCTACTACAGGTTTAACATTATCGTAATTTTAAAAAAAATGTAAATGTGTAAATTCTCCCCCAAATTTTGATTGAATATACAAGTCTCTGGGACTTTGAAAATGATTGACTGAAACGTAATGAGCTCTGTAGCACAAAAATAGAGCTCCAAAGTCGCCTAAAGTGCCTGATTTCCCCAGCCTTTGGTGTTGTTTGAAAGTTACTGAAGAGCTCTTTTTAACAGTTATAATGTGGTTGTGCAGCTGTATATTGTATAATGTGTGTTGTTCATAGTAATCTGGAGTTATTGGGCTATTGGACTTCACAAGTACACTTGTTCAAGGCTCTCTGCGAAAAGAACGTGAAGACGTGACCGATGGGCTTTTTGTATATTTTAACTATATGGGTTGTACAGATTATTGGACCTCCGGTGTTCAAACAGTGCAACTGCATGCTTACATGCATGATTAATAGAATACCGGTTTCCATGATGTGAATTTCCAGAAAGCACTTTTTTTCACGTTTTTTTTCCCCACATATTTTTGCATCGTGATGCATCATGTCACAATGTAGCATTACACCCTTATTTTTAAGAAGTAGAAAAATGTGGTTACCTACAGAAGTCTTCTGAACAATAAACAACCCCCCTTTAGATTGATGTAAAGTTATTGATTATTTTGTATTCTTAAACAGATATGTAAATGCTCACAGAGTTCAGGTTTAAGCTGCCATGTGAGTGTGGAGTCAAGAGCTCTGATAAATTACCCTATCATCATACAGTTTTTTTTTGTTTGTTTTTTTTTATGTTATGGGTATGAACACTTTTTTTCATTACTGGTATAACAGTGATTGACCAAATCGTAGGGCTGGGCTATATGATACTATGATAACTTATGTTACAGTTCTATTTTCTTGGAGGCAGCTGATTATATCTTACAATATTGTACATCATTTAAATTTCTCCTCCTTTTTCAGTAAATATTTTTTGTAGGTATTAATGAAAATGTAATCGAGTTCGCTTTTTCACACATATATAGTTTTTAATATCGTAATTCGTATTGTGCATCATTGAAATGTCTTCAAGTATTGAATAACTTGCATTTTAAAAATGCATTTTAATTGAATGTAACTGAATTGTGTGTGTGTTTACTTTTACAGACATCCTTTCTTGCATGTTCAAATTTATCCTTGGTGAGAGTTGTAATGGTTTTATTTGGTATGATATGTTTAGAAACACTCCACTAACCCATCTTTCTCTCACTCTCACACACACACACACACACACACACACACACACACACACACACACATACATACATACATACACATACATACACACGGGAAGGGCGGGTCAGGTCAGACTTTTATTACTTTTTCTGCTGTCAGTAGTGTTCTCTGTGTGTAAATCACGACTGTGCGCATCTGTGGCCTCACAAACGCTCATACACACGCCCAGCACATAAACGTTGACCAGCTCGGGCACCTCTCCTCTCAAACGCACTCAGTATCTCACAGAATCGTGTTACCAGCAGCCCTCTCCTGTTGCAGAGCAGCCGTTGATGTACTCATTTATTTACCGATAAATCAGTGCTGTGCTGTCTAAAAGCCTCTTTCTCGCTGTCTTTTACTACTCTTTGGCTGTTGGATCACATATGCAGAGTGCACATTCACACTCAGATGTCCACACATAAGCAAAACTGTGCATACATAGTGTGATAAGCCATCAAGGGGGGAAAAACATGTTTACCCTTAAGTTAGCATGCAGGTTATTGGATTTGAAGCTCACTTAAATTATTGCCACTCCTGTTTATAGTACATTGGTGCTGACTATGGGTAATATATATAAAGTATATAGGCTGAAGGACATGGAGGAGGGGTCCTGTGTTTTTTTTTTTTTTTTTTTTTTTTTTTTGTGTGGTTTTTGGTTTCTGTATCTATAGTGTCCTAGATCTACATTTTTGGACAGATTTAGTTGTATTTTAGGCATTTTTAAAAAATACTTACCTTAGGGATGTGTTGGATATATAGTAACTAGCCCACTAGGTAAGTACCCAGTCCTACATTTTGGTGAATGAGTGAATGCGAGTGAAGTGAATGAGAACGTTTTTAATCTAGCACATTTGGTTTTGCACCTGCGACAAAAAGTCAGCAAGTCTTTGTCCAAGTTTACTACACATAGGTGAGAATTTTCCCAGATTTCATCAGTATTTCCAACATAACCTCATATTCCTGATTCTGAAAAGATCATTACATTTATACATATACATAAAAAAAAAAAAAGTTTGTTTTGTGAAACTCAATAAGGAGTAGGGTTTTTTTTTCTTTCTGGTTGTTAAACCACCCTCAGGCAACAAAAATAAATAAATGAAATAAAAAAATAAATAAATAAAAACATAGCCTGGTGATGAAATCTGCTTGTTTGGCACACCTGGGCTACTGATTTGTCCATGATGGACATAGAGAGAGTTGTATCTCTGAGTCATTACTGAACACGATGGTTGTGATGGTTTACGCTACAGGTGATTAGCGATTACATTTAAATGAGAGTATTTTTAATATTTTCAACAATAATGCTAAAACATCATGGTAGACACAGTTTTGTGGAAATCTAAAAATCACACAACAAACACTCGACTTAAATTTTTTTTTTTTTATTGATGTCGTGAATATTACATTTTGATTTATTATTAAATTCATGTAAATTGCACTGAGGAATATGGGGCACGGTGGCTTAGTGGTTAGCACGTTTGCCTCACACCTCCGGGTTGGGGGTTTGATTCCTGCCTTCGCTCTGCGTGAGTGGAGTTAGTATGTTCTCCACATGCTTTGGGGGTTTCCTCTGGGTACTCTGGTTTCCTCTCCCAGTCCAAAGACATTCATTGTACGCTGATTGGCATTTTCAAATTGTAGTAGTGTATGAATTGGTGTGTCTGTGATTGTGCCCTGTGTAGGGTTGGCACCTCATCCAGGATGCCCCGAGACCGCTGGGATAGGCTCCTGCTCCCCCACAATCCTGTGTAGTATAAGTGGTACAGATAGTGTATGGATTGATAATATCAGGTGTTAAATATACAAAAGAGCTAAAATAAAAGCAATATTATTGTGAACAATCAAGTGCCACAAATTGTGTCTCTAATATGCTAAATATCCTATTTAACACCCATAATTTATTTATTTGTAAATCAGGCTTGAACATTGCCTGTTTGTTACACTCAATGTAAGAATCATAAACTAGCCACGCAGCAAAGATGAAATGTTGTCTGGTTTCTGTCTGAAACTGGTTAAAGACGTCGAAACACTCTCTCTCTGCAACCCTACTGCTGGCAACAGGTGGTAAGGCAGATCAGTTATATTTGTAGATTTCCTCAACCTCAGTTGAAACAGAATTTGAAAATGTCTTTCCGTGTTTGATTAATAAAACCGTCAATCATTTAGACATACACCTATTACTGATGCGATGGAAAAGAAATCTTTTATACAGCTTGAAATGCTTTTGTTTTCACGCTTGTTCTCTGTACCTCCTACAGTACTTTAAGTGTTTTATTAAATATGTTTGTAGAGTCAGACCATTGCCTTAAAATGACAACACCTACTGCTAGGAGTACATTCCTGGCTCAGGATAGACAACACACTGCAAACCTGGTGATGGCCAATGCATCGGCCACTGCTTTCTCTCCTTATGTGGTTTCAGTTTGTTTATTTTAATTTTGTTTTTCCCCGTTTAACTGGGTAGTTCACACCTCCTGCAATTTCAGTCACTTTCTTCATGCGATTGTTGCACTCTTTCTACTTCGCCGTCAGTCTAATTTGGTCGTCATTTCCAGCGTGGTCTAGCCTAGTGCGTCACTGAATACTCAAGCCTGCTCTGGATGTGTAATACATATCCCGTTTACAGCAAATGCATGTTCCTGGGCCCAGATTGGCTTGATCAGAGTGAGAGAATATGTCTGTAAGGAGAGAGAGTGGCCTCACCCCTTCAGTGTACGGTTTCTCTCAGCTGCCACCCAAGATATCTCCATTGGAAATGCAGTAACAGTGCATGACATGTTTATACACACACACACACACACACACACGCACGCACACACACACACACACACACGCACACACACACACACACACACGCACACTAGCTCTCCTTCACCCACTAAGACTTTCTGCTCATTCTGTCTCACTATCTCTTCCTCTCAGTGTCAGACAGGTGGGACGCTTCTGTCTGCTGGTCAGCCCTCTAATAATATAGGACTGTCTCTTTCCTACTCTTACACATGCTAGCTATGTAC
The DNA here is from genome assembly GCA_024331685.1 of Stegophilus panzeri. Taxonomy (NCBI): domain Eukaryota; kingdom Metazoa; phylum Chordata; class Actinopteri; order Siluriformes; family Trichomycteridae; genus Stegophilus; species Stegophilus panzeri. The sequence goes on from JANDJT010000012.1 coordinate 7,673,078, forward strand.
TGTATGTATGTATGTATGTGTGTGTGTGTGTGTAGGTGTGTATATGTATACATAATTTTATATAATTTATCTTCTTTATTATATAATATATAATATTATCTAATTTATTACACAGTACTGTGCAAAAGTCTTCGGTGCATGCAAACAAATGCTGTAGTGCAAAGATGCCTTCAAAATTAATGTAATTAAATGTATCTACATGAAAAAGAGCAGTAAACAGTAATAAATGAAACAATGTCAATATTTAGTGTGATGACCCTTTGCTTAAAAAAAATGAATAGTCTCAGGTACAATTAGTGCAGTTTTATTGAACATCTTGCAGAACCAGACACAGTTCTGGAGAACTGTGGAGACTTTGAATGTCGTACTTGCTTCTTTTTTTTTTTTTTGCAGCAAAACCCAGCAGCCTTCATTGTGTGGTTTTATTTTTATTTATAATTTTTTTTTTTTTGGTCTGAAAAGTGTTCTCTTACATAATATGCTGCTTTCTTTACTGACATACAAACATTTTTCTGTAACAATACATTTTGTGCTGGAAAACTAATGTTCGGGAATCTAAAATGTTTATATACCGACTCGATAATGTAGAAATCATAAAATAAAAATCGTTTATAAATTAAAAAAAAAAAAGTTTATAGTGAAAAAAAAATGCCTAAGACTTTTGCAGAGTACTCTGTGACTGTGTGTATACGTGTATTTCATGATATGTACGTCTGTCTAAATGCCAAGTGATTTTCAAGTGATCAGAAATATACGCAATGTGTGATTGACAGGGGTTTCTTGTTGCCCAGGTGGACCCTGGTACTGTAGATCACTTGTTTAAACAATAAATAGCTCTGATTGTCTACTTTTAGTTTGGGCCCTGGGTTTTGCCTGTGAAGTCTACATTTGTTGTAAAAAAAAAAAAAAAAAAAGGATAAACCAACATGAAGACCATAGACTTGTCTATGAGAGAAAAGCAAGCCATTCTGAAGCTGAGAAAAGAGGGAAACTCTTTTCCATGCATATGCATTGGGCATAGCCAACACTGTAATTTGGAATTTCCTGAAAAAGAAAGAAACCACTGATGTACTAACAACCAGACATCGAACAGGTTGGCCAAGGAAAACAACAGCAGCTGATGACAGAAACATTGTGAGAGCTGTGAAGAAAACCCCCAAAAGAACAGTGACGCAGAAAACCTCCACAGGGCAGTGGTGAAGATATCATAATTCATTGTTAGAAGAAGAGCAGAAATATAGAGGCCATACCACTCATCAGCAATAAGAATCGGAATGCCAGATTGGAATTCGCATGAGATGAGCCACGAAAGATCTGAAAACAGGATTAACCTCTACCAAAGTGTGGAGAAGGAATGGATCTGCTCATGATCCCAAGCATACAAGGTCAAGCACGGTGGAAATAGCCCAAGCCATCACAATTGCATGGCTGCTTCTGGAACAGGCTCACTAATCTTTATTAATGATGTAACTCATGATGGTAGCAGCAGAATGAATTCAGAAACATTCTGTCTGCCAATTTACAGAGAAATGCATTGTCTAATTGGGAGGAACTTCATCATGCAGCAAGACAATGATCCAAAACACACTGCTAACACTACAAAGGACTTCATCAGGGGAAAAATTGGAAGATTTTAGACTGGCCAAGCCAATCACCAGACCTTAACCCAGTTGAGCATTTCACATCCTGAAGAGGAGACTCAAGGGAGAAATTCCCGAAACAAGCAACAACTGAAAGGAGCTGTGCTACAAGTCTGGAAAAGCATCACAAAAGAAGAATGCGGTTTAGTGAGGTCAGTGGGTTACCTGCTTGATGCAGCTATTGCAAGCAAGGGATATGCAACCAAATATTAAGTTTTATTTACTTTAATTAAGTTTAATTTAATTTAAGTCTCTGTTCCAGTATTTTGTCACCTAACAACAGTGTTGGGTAAGTTACTCAAAAAAGTAATCCACTACAGATAACTAATTACTAAATTAAAATTACAATTTGATTACATTACAGATTTCTGCATGTAAAAAGTAATCGGATTACTACTTACTTTTCTTTACGTTTTAAAACCTATCAAACCTACAAAAATACACTACAAAAAAGTAGGATTTATCATAAAACTTGCCTCGGGTATTGTCACTGTTTGTAGAACTACCAGACCGATAAAATATAAAACTTTTCTAACTAGGCTAGTTTGGTGTCAAAATTCCAAAAAAGTTGGGACGTTGTGTAAAATCTCATAAACCCATATGTTATTCACAATAGAACATATCAAATGTTTAAAATGAGTAAATGTACCATTTTAAGAAAAAAAATTATGTAATTTTGAAGTTGATGGCTGCAACATGTCTCAAAAAATTTGGGAACGGGGGCAACAAAAGGCTGGAAAAGTAAGTGTTAATTGGCAACAGGTCAGTAACATGATTGGGTACAAAAAGAGTATCTTGGAGAAGTAAAGATAGACAGAGGTTCTCCAATCTGCAAAAAACTGCATCTACAACTTGTGGGACAATTTCAGAATAATGTTCCTCAATGTAAAATTGTGAAGACTATCAATATCTCATAATCTACAGTACTTAATATCATCAAAAGATTCTGAGAATCTGGAGAAATCTCTGTGTGTAAGGGACAAGGGTGGAAATCAATATTGCATGCCCATGATCTTCGGGCCCTCAGGCGGCACTACATTAAAAACAGGCATGATTCTTTAATGGAAATCACTACATGGGCTCAGAAACACATTCTCATTGTCTGTGAACACAGTTTGCCGTGACATCCACAAAGGCTGGTTAAAGCTCTAACATGCAAAGAAGAAGCCGTATGTGAACATTATCCAGAAATGCCGCCGTCTTCTCTGGGCCAAAGCTCATTTAAAATGGACTGAGGCAAAGTGGAAAACTGTTCTGTGGTCAGGCGAATCGAAATGTGAAATTCTTTTTGGAAACCATGGATGCCTCTAAACTAAAGAGGACTAGAGAGGAGAGGGATCGTCTGGCTTTTTATCAGTGCTCAGTTCAAAAACCTGAATCTCTGATATGGGGTTGCATTAGTGCCTATGGAATGGGCAGCTTGCACATCTTGAAAGGCACCATCAATGCTGAAAGGTATAAACAGGTTTTAAAGCAACATATTCTTCCATCCAGATTCCATCCCATATTTACTTCTGAGAGCCTCTGCCTCTCTAAAATACTCTTTAAATACCTAATCATGTTACTGACCTGTTGCCAATTAACCTAATTAGTTGCAAAATGTTCCTCCAGCTGTTTCTTTTTAGTAACACTTACTTTTCCAGCCTTTTGTTTCCCCAGTCCCAACTTTTTTGAGACGTATTGCGGCCATCAAATTCAAAATTACCTCCTTTTTTCCTTAAAATGGTACATTTACTCAGTTTAAACATTTGATACGTTTTCTATGTTCTATAGTAAATAACATATGGGTTTATGAGATTTGCGAATCATTGCATTCTGCTTTTATTTAAATTTTACACAGCGTCCCAACTTTTATGGAATTGGGGTGGCATGCTGTATTTGAACCATTTGATGAATTAAAAATATAAATTATTTTTAGAGGCTTTTGCTGTGGTGGCTTTATTTTCTACAGATTTTTTAAAAATATATTTATTTATTTATTTATTTATTTAGCTTTTTCAAGCAAGGAAAAGATCAGAAACAAAGTAAAGAAAGGAAAAACACATAAGTAAATAAAGAAGAAAAAGAACAAAGAAATGCAGGAAAAAAAAAGAAAATCAAATATTAAGAAAAGAAAAATAAATAAAGAAAAGGATTTTTTTTTCTTTATGAAAAAGAAAACTAAACAAAGGAAAAAAAAGAAAATTAAACAAAAAAAGAGAAAGATTGAAAGAAAAAAATGTGCAGATCTCTGCATAATGTTTCAAAAAATAATTTCAAATGTGATCTTTTTTTTTTTTCTTTTTTCTTCGTGATGTTACTGATAAACTTTCTACTGTAGCTGTCCATGTCATTTTGTTCTTCAGGCAGTTGAGCTCTGACTTGGCTAATGCTTACACTGATACAGTAGAGAGAGAGAGAGAGAGAGAGAGAGAGAGAGAGAGAGAGAGAGAGAGAGAGAGAGAGAGAGAGAGAG
>JANDJT010000012.1:7685663-7703184 GCA_024331685.1 Stegophilus panzeri
ATGTGCAATAATCGTTTATGGTTTATTGAACAAGCATGAAAAACATCGTTTAAACCCTTTCCATTAAAGATCTGTAAAGCTTATTTGGATTTTACAAAAAGTTTAAAATACAGTCTCCTGACAAAGGCATGTTTCTTTTTTTGCTGAGTGTGTGTGTGTGTGTGTGTGTGTGTGTGTGTGTGTATGCCTGCCTTGTGTCAAGTGTACCAATCCATAGAGGATCCACCGTGGACCTGACCAGAATAAAGTGGTTACTGAAGATGAATTAATTAATGAATTAATTAACAAATGATTGATTAATCAATTAATGCAGTTTAATTCAATATTTAACACTTATCTTTATACAACAAGTATGTTGGCATCTTTCAATGGAATTGCAATGAAATCTTTAAATGCAATATTTTCCCTTTTCACTTAGAGAACTAGAATTTAAAATGCTACAGATGCATGTAATAGAGAGAAACTTATCAGCTAAATCATAGTAGAAGATGGCAATTTCATCATTTGAAGGGTTTTCTCATGCCACGTGTGCGCACGCGCGCACACACACACACACACACACACACACACACGCACACAAGACATACATTAACCTATGTTATTCAGCTCAGTTGATTTTGGGGAGGGTGTGTTAGGTTTGGGAGGGGGTAGTAAATGTCCCTTGGACTATTTTTGGGGTTGGACATTCTCCCCATCCTTATGGGCACTCGTCCTATCCGTATCCTCTTTCATGGCATTCTTCACTTAACGAGTTTGTGGATATTAATGATCAACCTGAGGTGACAACTCTCAGGTTACCCCATCGAGGTGCTGTCACGATGTGACACAGTCTGTATTTTCATTCTAATCCACTCTTTGTACTCCCATTTTATTAATAAGCAAATATAATTATGATTAGATATGTTCAGTTTGTTTCTTAATCAGGAGGACACCAAATATTTTGGTGGATATTGGATTTACCTTTTCTCTCTCTTTTTTTTTGAGGATCACAAGCTATTTTATACTTTTAACCATTAATTAATTTCAAGATTTTTATGGTCAGTGTACATGCATGAATGAGATTTTTTTTTTTTTACTGTTTCCTTTCCAGTTCCTTTAAAAGTGTTAACTGCCATACAGTATATAATGAGATGCTAGAGCTGGGTGGTACAGCTAAAAAATTTATCACGATATAATGTTTCATATCATTCGGTATCGGTAAGTATTGATTCGTTTTAGTCTTTTTTTTTTTTTTTAAGCAAAGACCAGAAGAAAAAAAGGTTTGAATTTAGCCACTATATTTTTTATTTACCCACTTTATTAAGGCAAACATCAAATAATTTTAAATAAACAAGTGTTAACTCTTGAACTTAATAAATGTTACAAAATGTGACGTAAAAGTGTAAATGTAGAACAGTCGAGGCAAACTTTGAGGTAAATCAGCATTGCATTATAGTGCAGAATGGGACTCCTGGTGCTCTGGTTTGTGCTCAGCCTGTTAGCATAGTTAGCCTAGCCTCGTATAAAACTTCCACTTTAACACTTGCTTCCGGATAACACCGGATAATTAGGTCCGCGTCTGACGAGCCGAGCTCCTGCTCTGAGGACACTCACTGTCCTCCTCAGAGCAGACATTTTAACAGAAAACACAAAAAGTGGTAAAATGTCACCTTTCTTGCTTGCCCGCTGTTCAGAGTCACGCACTGTACATGTGCGGAGCACTGCGCATGTGCACTACAAGACTCTCGCAGCTTGTTCTTGGATGTACGGAGAAACTACTTTTTTATTTTTTGCAAAGCTTACACAAAGCGTTGTTCTGATGTTAGTCAGACAAAAAGAAACCAAAAAACTGCAATACTGTTGAGCTGATGTACTTTTTTTTATTCACAGTCTACTCTGCAGGCACGGCACTCATTTTCACGTGTGTTCTGATGTCACGTGGCGATGACGCAACCGAACCCCACAGATACGCAACTTGTTATTGACTGTTTGCTTGTCATTCGTAGCACACTCCTTTATCAAGGCATATGATGGGCTGTTTGTGATCTGGGGACGGCGTACGCTTGAGGGTTGTTCATGCAACCAAACTTCATGTTTGTTTACGTTTTATTGAGCGTTATATCGAGCATTTTTTTTTTTTTACCGATAAAGGATAAATACCGATACAATTTTATCGCCTATGAGATGCTCTGATTCCTTCCACTTTCATTATGTAAGCAGTATATCTGCACATTTTTTGTCAGTTAGGCCTACTAGTGCAAATCGTTTTTTTTTTTAATCTTTAGTCCATGCTTTCTCATTTAATTAATTACCAAAATGTATTTTCTATCCTGTCCAAGTCGGTACTTATCCTAGATACTTGGTGCTTAAAGTCTTGAGCCTGTAATATCATAATGCCCTTACATTTAGCTCGGTGACATTGAGGGCAGCTGTTCCAGTGGTGAGGTGCCCAGTCCCGTGCCCACTCTAAGCAGATGCCTGTTCCTCCTCAGTGCTCAGAGGGACCAATTAAAAGTTATACAACTGCTGGCACTAAGAACAGTCTGCATGCAGGCATGAGGTAATGCATGTAAGGAAAGAGGGCAATTAGTGTTTTCTCTGTCTTAAGAACACTTGCTTAACTTCAAAAGCTCAGGTTAACAAAACTATCCTAACATTTGCTGCTGGATAAATTAGCACACCTAGCTCTTGGCAAACCCAGCCTTTATAAGAAAGCCTCAGCTACCCCAGATGATCACCTTGGACCAGTCAACTCCAAGCCCAGGCTTGTAATTTGTATGAAATCGGTAAAGTACAAGCTTTGTTTTGCTTGGGTTGACCTTCAGGACAAACATAGTTTAAAATCCCTGCATGACAGGCTGCAGCAATGCAAAGATATGCAACATGATTTGCATCCACCTGAAAAATGCAACAGCAAATGGCAATGACCTGGCACAACTGCTATCTAGCTTCTGTAATGAAGTTTAGTGCGGGTTCATTTGAAATTTATATCTCTGATAAGAAACAGCAGACATTTGGTTTATATCACTTGATTTAATAACTAATCCTCCACTTAGGTTTATATACCGACATTCAGATTTGTTGGGTAAATGAGCTGCTAAATTCTAAAAACGTTGTGTGCAAGTTTTCCAAAGTGGGTTCTCTCATGTATGTTTAGAATTTATCTGGGTTTCCCAAAAACACTGCAGCACAAAGATCATTGTTAAATGGTAGAGCAAGCATCACATTGAACACTGTCTCTCCCAGTTAAGCTGATCTTAACTCTTCAAAACTTTTGGGAAACTCGACCCTGTTTAATTACAGGGCTAGCATATACGCTCACTGAGCACATTATTAGGAACATCTGTTCACCTACTCAATCATGCAATTATCCAATCACCCAATCCTGTGGCAGCGGTTCAATGCATAAAAGCATGCAAATACGAGCCAGCAGCTTTGGGTATCGTTCACATCAACCATCAGAATGGGGGGAAAAATGTGATCGGGGTGATTTTGACCATGGCATGATTGTCTAGAGTATTTCTAGAACTGCTAATGATCTGGGATTTTCATGCACAACAGTCTGTAGAGTTTACTCAGAATGGTGTAATAAAGAAAAAAATGTCCAATGGGCGGCAGTTCTGTGGATGGAAACGCCTTTCTGATGAGAGAGGTCAATGGCAAATGGCCAGACTAGTTCGAGCTAACATAAAGGCTACTTTATATTAATAAAGGCTTTATTCAATTGTGGTGAGCATGGCTACTTCCGGCATGATAATGCACCATGTCACAAAGCAGAAGTCATCACAAACTGGTTTCATGAACATGACAAAGTTCAATGTTCTTCAGTGGCCTTCGCAGTCACCAAATCTGAATCCAATAGAACACCTTTGGGATGTGGTAGAACGGGAGATTCACAGCATGAAAGTTCACCTGAAACATCTGCAGGAATTGCGTTATGCAATCATGTCAACATGGACCAGAATCTCAAAGGAATGTTTCTAACATCTTGTGGAATTCATACCACGAACTATTGAGGCTTTTTTGAGCACTGGCCCTACCCAGTATTACAATAGTGTTTCTAATAAAGTGCTCAGTGAGTGTATATTCAGACATAAATTACTTTTAATTAGCACTTTATCATTTTAAATCAAACCAAAAGCCAAAAATAGATAGCATAATATTCTGTTTTAGTCAATTACAAATGATGTAAATAATGCCATTCATCATTGAAGCATGGTAGTGGTAGCATCATGGTGCAGGGATGCGTTTCATCCACAAGGACTTGGAAACTGGGCAAAAATATCAGGATTCAGATGCACAAAGCTGATCCAGATATGTCCCAGATGACTTGCAGCCGTAATAAGACATAATTTACACCTTCAAATCTTAGACATTACAAATGACAGTTTTCAATTCCAGGTTGAATTATACAAAATATTGAAAGGTTAAGGGTGAATACCTTTGCAAGGCACTGTATAATATACGGTGTGCAAAATAACCCAGTTGGCTGTTGATTTAAAATAATAAAGTGCAATAAAACTTTAAGACTTAACTCATAAACACGTGAAGTGACAACACGCACAGTACGATAGGATGATAAATGGTTCTGTAACTTGAAACTGGTCCTTGGTAGACTCCTGTGTGCCTTTAATGGCGGACAGGTGGTTGACAAATGAAGAGCGTTAGGGTATGTGAGAGTGTGTTCAGCATCTAGTGGATAGGCCTGAACAGCTTAGTGTTCGAGGCCCCCTAGTGCACTGTGCCATTTCTTAAATTGGAGTGCACAATTGAGTGTGATAGGGGTGTGAATGGACACATACACACTCAGTCATATTTACCCCACATGACATTGAAGCAGATCTGTTAATAATGCTGTAGATAGGCCAGTGGGTCATGGATGAGATTGCTCTTGGTGGTCCTAACCACGGCAAGGTCAGTATATGTTGATTCAGTGGCTTTCAGTGACTATTGGGCGATGGTGATAACTGACATGGTCAAGCGGGAGCTGTTAGACATCACTGAACTTGCTACATATCCACCCGTGAACAAGTGACTCACTTCTTGAGCTCTTGCAGCACTCCTCCATCTCTCATCCCTCTTTGATTAAGATCTCTTCTCAGTCCGTCAACACTCCTGCTATTCGTCCATCAGCATCAGCAGGCCCTTGGAGTCGCTTGCTTCTCCTGTAGCAGCTTTGGTATTTTTTAAATATTTTTTGATCTCTCAAGGTTACTTCAGGAACTAAGTTTGGATGTTGATCTTCTGCATTGCCTCTACTGACCACAAGAGTACACACAGTACCTTTTTATATTTGGCTTTAATTCTTGTTTCAGTATCTGTAATTACACAGCTCTGACAGTAGTGCAAACAACAGTTCTACATTAATGCACTCATTCTGGAAAAATTTTACTCTCATTCTATAATTTCTATAGTAACTCATTCCCTGGGACTTGTGTGGTGTAATGTACATAATCGAAGGGTAATAATGGAACTGATTAAGAAAATGTGTCATTTAGCAAAGAAAGATGTAAAGAATCTACCGAACATGTTCTGGAAGGAGATGTTTGTTTAGCATTTATGGAAGGAGTCTCCAGTGTCAGTGATTTGCACCCAGTTTTCCTCCACAGAAAGGGACACAGGACTTTGCAATTTCTGGTTTCACGGTAATATTACAAGCTACTTTGTTTCCTCAAAATAAATTTGATCGGGGGAATAAATGAGGCTGGTCAAAGAATGACTGTTTATAGCTGCTATGATATAATTGATAACAAGAACTAACTTGTCACACAGACATTCCACAGCTTTTTAATTTAACATTTCAGGATGTTATGGGAAGATAATAATCAAAGAATCAAAGAAAACATCACCCATACTCACCCATACTACATGAAGGGGTAAAAAATAATAATAATAAATTGGGTAATTGATACTTCTAGAGCCAACAGAAACTTCAATAGTTGTCTCACTGCTTGCTCTGAGCAGATTTGTATCGTTGTTTTGCTTGTAAGGTTCCGGCCTGCATTCGTAATTCCTTATTCTGACCCATACCAGGCATTGCTGGTTTTAGCAGAGTGAATGCTTAATCGCAGTGTGGTTACCCCAGTGGGAATCAGAAGATGAGCCCCAGGGGGATTGTAGCAGGAGTAGGGGGTCTCTTGCTGTCAATAATAAGATTAATGATGTGACAGAGATGCCAGAGTAAAGAATAGGAGTGCAGTTAGCTGGAATTAGTTGTCAAATTTGCAGCAGGGATCCGAAAATGGGCGATAGCAGGATTTGATAATCCCTAAGCGGATACTTTTTCTACAGGGTGTCGCTGCTGCCGTGTCACAACAGAGATTGAAGTGAGGGAGGGTTTTGACAGGATGGGACTGTGTTTAAGATGAGTATATCACTGTTGATTGGGCAAAGTAAGGAGAGGTGGTTCAGCACCAGTGTATTCTAGTGTATTCCTGATGCATTGTGGTCATTGTTTTGAGTTCCATTCCATGGTTTACCACAGCATACTTACCCAAATTACACCACAGTGTTGTTGAACTCTCAAACATGATTGATCAGAAGTGATTTAAGTTTCTATAACAGCAACTCGGTAGTTTCAGCTGCAAGGCAAATCACAGATTTATATGACTGAGAAGTTGTTGTTTTTTTGTAAGTGTTTTCTGGATGTTACATGACCATTAACTGTAACTATAAACTGATAAAAACTATGATGGATTGTTCTTTAATTACTCAAAAAAAAAATATATATATATATATACACACACACACATAAGTTGGCAAATTGCTTTGGTATAAGCAGACTAAAATACTTTGGGACATGCTGTTTTAGGAAAATTAGAAAAGCAACAAGGGCCGGTTACACTTTATCTATGATTGCACTTTATTTGACAGGTACCTTGGTACATTGGACCTTCATGATCCATTGTTTAACGTTAATATAAAAAGGTGTTAAAATGAAATACAGCAGGTTTTATGTATACGCCTTTGTTTTTACATAAAAGAGCAGAGAGAGAAGAACTTCAGTTCTTCTGTAACTTCAGTTTATTGGTCGACCAATTAAGACTAACTATTTGATGTTTCTTTACACAAAAACAAAAACACAAAGCCTTGAGACTCCTCTATAATATGAATTGGGTGAGGTTGTAGAGGGAATAAAGTGCTGCTTGATAACAGTGTTACGAATGCAAAATTATAGCTTAACAGTAATAAAATTGCCAAGGATATTCTTATACAGTATATTGGATTGATGCTTTATAATAGGTTTTAAGCCTTTCCTGCATAAATTAATTATGCGCATATCTAGATTCTTTACATTTTCTCTTTTTTTAAATCTATTTTATTTATTTATTTAATTTTTTACTTAAAATCGCTTGATGCATGAATTTTGATTCTGTTTAAATATCAAATATTAAAAAGGAAATGGAATGTCCATTGGTAAAATAAATAAATAAGTTAATTAATTAATTAATTTTCCTATGTCCAAAATGTTAACGATTCAGGTCAAAATATGTCATGCAGATGCAAAAAAAAAAAAATCACAGTTAGTTTAAAACAAACAAGCAAAAAAAAAAAAACCAAAAAAAAAAAAATAAAAAACCCCAACAACAAACAAAAACTCTAAGGCATTCAGTGGAGTTTGGCACAAGTTTATGTGGAAACTTGGTAAAGATTGCGGACGACAAACAGTCTAGAAAACTACAGAATAAATGTTAATTTACAGTAATGCTCTCGAGTGTTTTGGAGGTGATTTACATCTTGTATCTTTCTAAAATTTTAAAAACAACCTGACATTGACTGTCCATGTGGGACACCCTGCATGAAAGGGTTAAATGTATGCTTTAGAGGAACGTAAGAAGTCGATAAATGCACCTCCAAAAGCATCTCTAATGCCATGTCACTAGTCCTTTTTCTATATTTATTTTTGCAACATTATGAATGAGTCATAAACATCCATTGTAGGTTCCCTTCAAATAAAGAGTTGATGTTTTTCTGTCATATTGCCTTTTTTGCTTCTATTTAGGACAGCTACCTGACTATAACTTCCAATGTAGGAAAAATAACATGGGAACTTGTCAGAAAAATGAGTGTGTTTGTCTGTGTGTGACGGAGAGGTATAGATAAAGGTGGGCGTGCACGGCACTGGTTGGAGCTGGTGTAAGCTGAGTAAATAATCGGCAGTGCGTTTCGGCTCAGGCTCGGGGCTGGGTTGTCAGCGGGCGATGAATGAGTCCCCTGGCCTGATTGTAAAGCCCAGCAGGTTGTGTTGGTTGAGTGAGTCTGTACCGAGTGGGGTCTCAATCTTCCCCTTAATAGGCCACTGACAGATCCCTGCCACACACACATACACATGCAAGCACACACACATAAATAAAAGGGTCTTGACAGGGAGCACTACCTTAGTTTTGGCACATCCTGCTCAACGTGGTAGCGATGTTCTGCAGCACTGTCATTAAACAGTAGGTAAGGTAGAACAGTGTTGTGAATAACTCCATAAGGGGTTCGCTGTGTAAGGAACGAGCTCACTGACAAGCAAAATTTGTCATCCCCAGGGACGCCCAAATAGCTCTGACTGCAATACAGATGAGTGCTGTGTGAAAAAGTGACTTCAAGCCAGCCAAGTAATCCTACAAGCTCACATGTTCACGCATACAGTACATTCCAGCTTCTGGTTGCATCTACCCCCCTGCCCACACACACATACGCGCACACACGCACGCATACACATACACACACACACACACACGCCTTAAGGTCCAGTTGTACAATGACCAGCTGAAACTATAAATCATACACTGTGTAGCGCACATAAAACTGATTGTCCTTGCACAACACATGGACACACACACACACACACACACACACACACACACACACACAGGTAAATGTTTGTGGAAAATAACTCCTACTTCTTCACAGAATGAAGTGTGGCTTCCTGTATTATTGAGGTTTGAGTATTTGTCCATTCATTTGTGGTATTAAATAGGCATAAGAGAGAATGTTGGTGCTTCTCTGAGGTGCAGCGCAATATTTCCATTTATTTTCCATTTAATATTAAATACAAGTTCTACCTTTTCTTACACACTAGGGAGTGGGAACTCAAAACATGCTTACGTAATAGTCCCAAGAAGTTAAACTAATCTGAAGGAATCATTATGACTCATGTGTCAAACACAAGTGTATTATTAACATCCGGCCCACAGCCTTGTTTCATTTGGCCCATGTGAACTTGGAACAAAGAATTCTAAAACAGCCCATAGTACAGTACTGGTAAACTTTTTCACACTATCCAGAATTCACAGCTGATCCGTAGCATAGCTATAGGAAGGTAGTTACCATAAGTCGGTGTACACCGCCCAGCCACAACATTAAAACCACTGGCCTAATATTGTGTAGGTCCTCCTTGTGCCACCAAAACGGCTCTGACACGTCGAGGCATGGACTCCACAAGACCTCTGAAGGTGTGCTGTGGTATCTGGCACCAAGATGTTAGCAGCAGGTCTTTTAAGTCCTGTAAATTGCGATGTGGTGCCTCCACGGTTCGGAATTGTTTGTCCAGGACATTCTACAGATGCTTGATCGGATTGAGATCTGGGGAATTTGGAGGCCAAGTCAACACCTTGAACTCTGTCATGTTCCTCAAACCACCCTGCTGAAAGAGGCCTCTGCCATTAGGGAATACCGTTGACATGAAGGGACCCAAGGTTTCCCAGCAGTGCATTGCCTAGAGCATCACACTGCCTCTGCCAGCTTGCCTTCTTCCCATAGTGCATCCTGGTGCCATCTCTTCCCCAGTAAAGTGACACGTGCACCTCGCCGTCCACATGATGTAAAAGAAACCGTGATTCATCAGAGCAGGCCACCTTCTTCTATTGTTCCATGGTTTAGTTCTGATGCTCACGTGCCCATTGTAGGTGCTTTCAGAGGTGGACAGGGGGTCAACATTGGCTACACATCCCCATACACAGCAAGCTGCGGTGCACTGTGTGTTCTGACACCTTTCTATCATAGCCAGCATTCATTTTCTCAGCAGTTTGTGCTACAGTAGCTCTTCTGTGGGATTGGACTAGACAAGCTAGCCTTTGCTCCCCATGAACATAAATGAATCTTGGTCGCCCATGACCCTGTCACTGGTTCACCGGTTGTCCTTCCTTGTACCACTTTTGGTAAGTACTAACCACTGCACACATGGAACACCCCACAAGACTTGCTGTTTTGGAGATGCTCTGACCCAATCATCTAGTCATCACAATTTTGCACTTGTCAGTGTCGCTCAGATCCTTACCCTTACCCATTTTTCCAACACATCAACTTGAACTGAACAAGAACTGACTGTTGACTTGCTGCCTCACTCTTTGACAGGTGCATTTGTAACGAGATAATGTTATTCACTTCACCTGTCAGTGGTTTTAATGTTCTGGCTGATCGGAGTATATATAACTTGTGACATTTACAAGTGTTGGGGCATAGGGATGGCTGTGTCGTATCGTGTTGGTCTGCTGCATTAGGACACCAGTGTATGCTGTTCAGATGCTGCTCAGGTTTTCAGTTTGGGGCTTGAGCCAGTCATACTTGGAAAAGCTAATGAAATGATATACACTCTACTAAATTCATTCCCAGAATTTTTGTAGTCAGACCCCATTTCTGAGCAGGTTATGCAAAGTCCTACTGCGGAAAGAAATTTGTCTGCTTAGAAACAAATATCTGGCGGGAGAGGGTCACAGGTTTGAGGACTAACTGAATAGTGCTGGGGCATCGCTGCTAAGGCAAAGGATGAATGTTTTCTTCAGGAGCCATAGGATCATATGCGAATAAAACAGATGTGAAAGATAAATTTGGCATTATGCTGTAACCCAATCATGGTTTGGCCAGGGCATGTTACAGATGATCTCTGTTAACACAGGAAGGACAGCTCTTGTATGGTGTTGAACACAATTTGCAAACGCTTCAATAAGGCATGGTATGACCCCTAGTTCAAGAAGCTACCAGTAGCTGAGGTGTAAAGGGGCACCTGCTAATGTGCTGAAGCTAGGAAAGAAAGCTGAATGTTAGCCCATGAGGCATGATTGAATTCCCGGTCTGCCACAAACTAAGAGGCAGCATTTAGCTTATGCCAAGGCACTGAAGTGGCTGTATACAAGGTAGCAATTGCCATTTTTGTTATTGCTTTAAAAGGGTCCTGGGTTGTATGAGTAACACTCTTTAAATCCTTATCCCACTCCACAGGAATAATCAGGAAGGGTGGTTTTCAGAGAAGTGCCCATAGGACAGCCCAATTTGGAAAGCCCTAGGAAAAGGGTGTTGTTCAGATGAACAGCAGTAAGGATACTCAAGCCAGTGAGTCACTGATCTCAGGGCAGGGAAGGGCAAGATCTTGAAGCTCTGAGACTTGAGTTTATATGAACAATCCAAATTAACAACAAAGTGGACATACTGTGTATACATGCAGAGATTGCACACGATTCTTCCTACTTAACTGCAAAAAGTTCAGACTTATTTATCTTTAAGACACAAAACATGCCTAGCCTATGAAGTCATTGCCATGGAGTCACTGCTTCCATAAGAGCAATCAATGTTATTTATAATTCCTACCACATCACTGTTAAGTACTTAAATATGATTTGTAAGGAGGTGTTGATTAATTTTTATAACAGCAGCTCTGACTGTAGTTCCGGCTGCAGTTCAAAACACAGGTTTATATTAATGTGCTTGGTTTAATACATTTTAATTTCTATTGTAGCAGTTTAAGCAGGCTGTGTATGGCAGATAAATGGATTTTAAAAACTAATTGTTAACATGGTGATTTTTTTTTTTCCTGAAGGAATGTTTATTTAGCATTTTTGCAAGTCTCCAGTTTCAGCGCTTTTTAACAGTCAAAGCTGTCACTTAGCTTTAAGACAGTGGGGGGAAAAAAAAGAGAGGCTGGTGAAAGAACTACTATTTATAGCGCTTATTTGATTATTAAAATACATATAACAGTGCATATCAGCTATTTCACATATACTAGTCATCCAGGAAAAATCCACAATAAAACGAAATATTTCTATTATTCTATTTATCTTATTTCTGTTAAGGTCATTAAAACAATTTAGAAATATCACAGTAATGAGCGGTGAGCTGTGCGAATTTTTTTTCAATAAATGCTCTTTTTATATGAGAAACAAGCTGAAGAGCTTTGAGTTCTGTGCGAAAGTTGTTCCATAAAGGTGCTGAATGTAAACATGTATTTTTATCCATTAGACTTAAATAAGCAGGATAAAATCAGTAAAAAAAAAAAAAAAAGTATTAATTAATAATCAGTTTCAATTAAGCTAATTACTTTTAAAAATAATTCATTTAGTACAGTATTATATATGAGCGAGTTTCCACTATTAACCAGATTAGCTTTCTAAAATGTACAGTTTGTGTAAGGTGTGTTGTGGATAAAGATTTAAGGCTGGTTATTTACTTTTGCGCCTTTTTATTTTGTTTGTAAGGTTCTTCGACCATTATACCATGAACTGACTGCATAATTAAAAACGACAGCGTGAGAAGGTCCGCCAGATGTTTGCAAAGTTGGGGAGAAAAAAAGTCTTCAATAGCTTTACAATAGCTTTCTATATGTTAACTTTTGGTTGTAGTTAGTGATTGAGAGTTGACCAGCTTCACTGGTCACTGTACTACTGTATCTATCAGCTGATATATGGATGGAGATACTGTATACTGATTGATATTTGTGTACATATTGGTAAATCAATAGTTCAGGTCAGGCTCTAGCTTTCTCCTGCTTACGTGTCGCTGCTTTGGGTTCCTCTGTTTCTCCTTGGCTTTTCTCCTCTTCTCTTTCCTCCATTTCTCTGCTCACTCATTAGAGAGACAAAGTGTTGTCTGAGACACTAAGAAAAATGGGAAGCAAAGATTTGTGTGTGTGTGTGTGTGTGTGTGTGTGTGTGTGTGTGTGTGTGTGCAAGAGAGTGAGAGGAGAAAGTGGTTTTGTTATTTTGAAACATTTCAGTCTGTGCTGTAATAGGGCATGGTGTTTATTACTTGGCAGTTCCTTAGCCAAGCAGCTTAACCCTATGATGACAGGCCTTGCTTATACACCAGGCCTCATCTTATTATGGTGTAGTAAAAAGCTTTTGGGGAAAGTGAAATACTATTAAAAGTGTTGAATAGCTTTTTACAGAATTATTTAAGTTCTGTAAGTAATTCCATTCTCCCGCTGACTTGTCTAACATGCTAAATGGTATGTGGCATGAATAAATCTTTGGGGTTTTTTAACGTAGGTGTGAAAAGGCAGTGTGCAGGAGCCGCCATGCAGAGTCCATCTTTTACTCAGCCCGCATGCATGCGTGTCACCTCTGCCCAGCCACCCATAAAGCAGCATGATGGATAAATGAAAGGATAGAGAAATAAATAAAAGCCACACTTATTCTCTCCCTCCACTTTCTCCTTCCGTCTCTTCTCTGATGGATATGTGAAAAGATATAATGAACGAGACTTAAAGAGAAAGGAGAGGAGAGAAGGGGGCGGGGGGTGCGAGAGAGACGGAGGATATGATTTATTAGGCTGATAAAAATTCAGCCGTTGTTATTCCTTCATTTTTACATGTGCAGCTTATTAAGGAGCGCACCTGCCAGTGAAGGGAGTTTGTCAGTGAGGATGTTTGAGTCTGCAGTGTGCGAGTGTGCTGGGGTACTGAATTTTATGGCGTTAAAGTACTGACTGACTTGATCTCTGCTCATTACTATTAATACAGTTGGCCATATTTGATCTCAGGTACTTTTCCAGCTTGGATAAAGCACATTTGGGAAAAACCTTCATATTTTCTACTATATTAGTTCTGAAAACGACAGACTTTCCTGAACTGAAATGTCAGTTTACACCTAAAAGTAAAAAAGGAAGAAAGTCAGAGTTAAAGATTTCATTCTATTCCACTGAAAGACACTCCACCTACCTCTCCTGTTATAACCTACTCTGCGTATGGAAAAACAACATTGTTGACAAATGTTAAAGAATTAGAAAGAAGTTTGCAATGGGAAATGGAGTTCTCAGTTCGACTAACATCATCATCCGCATCACTCTCTGTCTCATCTATCTCATGGCAATTAAACACAAGCCTCATCATCATCTCTTCCCTCGGCAGGTCTTTGTTTGGTGGGCAAATAATAATCAATCTGTTTAGACGACTAAATGTCTTCTTATTAATGTCTTTTTATGAGGTCATTTGAACATTTAAAAAACTTTATCCGCTGTTATCTGTACAGTGTGTAAGTTCTCTTCATTGTTTTGATGATGATATGGCGAGGCAGAAGCCTTGAGGACATTTTGACAGTCGGTGTCTAAATACTGTCCAAAAACTTGTTTAAATCGGGATAAAATCACACTTAGCTAGCAAGGTTTTAGACATCTTTAGACAGACTGACTGTTTTTTACCACTGCGTTTGTTCAGCTGGCTCCTTACACAACATGAGCTTTGCAGGTGCCAAGGCAAGGTTAGAAAGTAGCCTAAATAAAAACATTACCATATCATTTTGGGAAAAATATATTCATGTTTAATTAAAGCAGTGGTCACCAACCCTGTTCCTGGATATCTACCTTCCTGAAGACTTTAGCTCCAGCCATAATCGTGGCCACCTGACCATTGCTATAATCATTGCTATAATAAGTTCTTGATCAACTAAAGCAGGTGTGTTTTTAGGTTTTGGTTAGATATGAAACCTGCAGGAAGGTAGATCTCAAGGAAGAGGGTTGGTGACCACTGAATTAAAGTAAACATGTCTGAGAATATTACTGGCAGAAAAATGGAACTCTGGTCTGGTGCTTGGTCAACTTTGCTTGTCGTCCACTGAAAAACAGAGCTCATTGAATTTACTTCATTCAAATGTGTACGTGTGATTTGAATTGTATTACATTAACACAATTTGTTTTCGTACATCATCATGATTTGATTATGTATTTTCAAAGCCTAATTCAATCGATTAATTAGAAACGTGCTTAAATTAAGCTTAGTATAAGCAATGAAATCACATTTCGATAAGAAACTTAATATTGTTATATAAACGTTATGTAATATGTTCTCTTAAATCTGACTGACTACATAATATTTTTTTTATTCAGTGTAAGGCAGGGTGATATAAAGATATAATATCAATATCATGATACATTATGTCACAATATGCTTTTCTGAGATAATGTCGATATCCTAATGTTTTAATACTTTTTTAAAAAAATAATACATTTTATTAATAACTGACTGGAAGCATCGGTGATGTGGTGTTAAAATTTTGCACTTAACATAATGCTTACATAATGTAAACATTTTCACATATATATATATTTTATCCTTTTCAGTGTTAAATATTTATTTGTATTTATTTATAACTGTGCCAGTGGGGCTTGCTGCAGCTTTAGTCACTGGGGAGGCCCGTATGGTTTTGGTTGTGGTAGGCATGGTGGCAAGGAGCAACGGTAATCGTATGGGCACTGGAGGAGGCGCGACAGTCAGCAGTGCCATAGCAGGCCAACATCTACCTGTGCAATCAATGTACAATATATTAAAATTCAAATGTTCATTATTGTAATTATAATACATAATTGTTTTCTGTATCATTGAGCAGTTGAAGTGAGCATTTTGTGAAATGCAACACTACTGTATCGTTAGCAGTGTGCGAGCAAACCTACATACCGTGATCTTTATTGAGCGTTATAGAAATGCATTCAAGAATCATGCTGTGATATTCTGTGTCATGTTGCCTGCTTGGTGTTGTGAAATAATAATAGGAGTTGTAAATATCCACCTATGGTTTGTTTATTCTTCCACAGGCCCGTTCTCTCTGTCAGTACGGAATCCGGCATCTCACAGGGTCATTAAAACCCACTACAAGATTGACACGCGTCGGACACACCTCCAGCACCACAACTCCACCCTCTACTACAGAGTCAAGAGAGTCCAGTCAGCTAGGTAAGGCACCCAATAAAATCCACAGATTTAAATCAGATTCTGAATTGTTTTTAAATCAGATTTGGACTTCTGTATACAGACTTAGTTATTATTTCAATCTTTCCTTTCAGTCACACTAGCACCACTAGTCCACTAATGTTTTCTACAGAATTATATTTAATGACTTTTATTCTGCCATAAAAAATAAATGGTGTGTGAGTGTGTGTCCTTCAGCCACATGCAATCTTAGTCCACCATAACCAATTACAGGCCTGATTAAAGCCTCTCTGTTGACACACTGCATTTTTAACAGACTCTAGGAAGGCGCATAATAAAACATGAACTAACTGGCTGGCCTTAATAACACTACGAGATATAAGCACCTCATCACCACTAATATTATGACAGGAGGAAGGTGCTGCTTGTCACAGTAATCTATTACTCAGACCATAAACATGTTGCTATGATACAGGCCATGCCCATGTGGGAATACATGTCTTTTTTTTTTTTTTTTTTTTTTTTTTTTTTAAATAATAGCTTTTAATGGTCACCATCTGCTCAGGATGAGTTAGTAACACTGTTATTGTGCTCTTTGAAAGGCGTTTATGTAATTGAGTGGAATCACAGTGCTGTTAGTTTGCATGATGATTCATGTTGAGTTAGAGTTTCGATGGTTTCTCTGTTTCTCATTGCAGTTTCAATAAGTAGACAGTCAAACATCTGAATATTCGTTTATTTTTGATTTTGGAATGAAAACTAGTAGACGATTGAGAGTTTAATATCCAGTTTGATAGAAATCCTTTCATAGTCTGGAAAAAAAAAAGTTTAAATTCGTGGTTTGAATTTTTTATTTATACCACCGCGCTTTCAAATTCTTGATTCTCATTGGTCAGAAGGAACTGATAAATTTTTTATAACAGTAACTCTGACAGTAGTCAAGGCTTTACAAGGCTTTACATGGGTAATGATACACTTGTTATCATGTCTGTAGTAACAACTTGCACATGGGCTTATATGGCAGACGCTACACATAAACCCATTTTAAAATGTGTGTAACTGTTGATATGGTGAAGTTTTCTGTTTGGAGATGTTTATTTAAAATTTGTGGACAGAGTCTCCAGTATCAGCGCTTTATAACAGTCAAGAGGTAAAGCTGTAGAAGTAAGTTTTCCAAGAAAAGAATGTTTTCAGGTGAATGAACTTTCTTTGCCCTTTCTTTGCGGTTTCTTGGTAACATGACAAGCTATTTTTTTTTTTTTGTCTTATTAACTTCAACTTATTAAAGGAAATTGATCAACTTTCTTCATACTACGATGTTATTAATGATGTAAGGAATAACACACAATAGAGCGTGCTTTTATACAAAAATAAAGCACGCCAGGTGCACGATGCGTGATGGTGACACTTATTGTAATACGTAAGTTTCCCCCAAAGTGCGTTATTTTTGTATAACAGCAAGGTCTGGAGTGCGATTACAATATTTACTGTAATTTATTAAAGTTACGGTAAATATTGGGGGTTTATAGTGAGACTGAATGTTGTGGAACATCACAGAGACATTCTTTTACCAGCCTCTCTCTCGCTCTCTCTCTCTCTCTCTCTCTCTCTCTCTCTCTCTCTCTCTCTCTCTCTCTCTCTCTC
>JANDJT010000012.1:7723895-7737890 GCA_024331685.1 Stegophilus panzeri
GTGATTAAGGTGTGTACATGTCTGTAATACACTTCAATAATGCGACTAAAACAGGAATACTCCACATGTCTTAATTCCATTTGCGTTTACTTCGAGTATGACTTTAATCTGATTAAGGTCATTAAAAATTGCTGTTCACATGGTAGTTTCTTAATCAGAGTGTTGTCTTAATCGGGTTAATGTTGGATTATTGTTGTCCACGTAAACGCACTGATAGTCATCACCCTGCTTTAGGTTCACGTCGAAGTCGATCCCAAAAGAGAGTCTTTTGTTGAGTTTGTTCTTGCCCTCAGCATCACTCCGGAATAGAAATCTACTCTTCCGTCTTTCTATAAAGCAGCTTTGTGCAATATCTATTGTCAAAAGCCTTATACAAATAAAATAATATTTATTTGTCTGTTTTAGGCTGCTTTCACATATGCAGAGTTTAATCTGTTAGAATGAAACCCAGGTTTTCTCCCTCAGTACAGGTTGTTTAGAAAAGTGAAAACACCTCAGTCACTAAAGTGAACTCTAGCACCGTTCGAGTGGAAAAGGGATTCGACCCAACTGCAGAAAGTGAACGTAACATTCTGTGTTTTTGGGTTGCAGATGACATTTTTGGTTGGGGGGAAAAAAGTTGCAAACCGAGCCAGAGGAGAGCTGTATAGCGCTCCTGTCGAAAAGCGGTGTTCTCTTGATATTTGGACTGATGATCGAAAAAGAAAATAAATGGCAGTTATATAATTATCTAATCATTTATTAATGCTTGGTTTTTGTTCCTGATTTCTACCTTTTGTAAAGATTTGTTAACCTTTTTTTTGTTTTTTTTTCCCCCCACCCCATCACTGTATTTGTGACCAAAAAATGAAAGTGTTTCTAGAGTACATTTTCAGCGCTCCCCCTTTTTGCTTTTTGATTTGTTTAATCGCATGCAGTGTGAAACCAAATCGAACTAAATAGCAAACAAACCAAAAGTATCAATTTTGCTCTGGTTTGGACTAATAGGTGTGAAAAGCGTCTTAAAGTTGAGCACATTGGTGTGACTTGTGTGGAAGATCTAGGTTTGTCTTTCTGTAGAATGAAGAAATGAGTGTTAAGAGTGTTTTCTGATTGCGTGTGAACCCTTAAATTTCAAACATTTTCATTCCAGCTACATTTTAATCAGGACACTTTCAGACATTATGACTGCTTTTTTCATTCAACAAGCATATTGTCGGGGGGAAAAAAGCCCACTACATGCACAGTTGTACTAGTTTGTTATTCTGTGTTCTATTACAAGCTGAATAGATTCACATTACTTGCCCATGTGTGTGCATATCTAAAGACCAAGCTCATGACGTGTATATCTCTTCGAAGAGTTGTCCCTGACGGAAAAGGGAGCTGGTTTACATATACGAGAACGCTGTTTGCGTTCTGGCTTATGGCATAATCTGAAGATTTCCCCTTCCTTCGCTTGCTGACGGGTGGACACCTGTCTCACTTGTTGTTTGTCTGGCAGAAAATAGCTGTCCCTCTGAGAGTCTTCACTTTCCTTAGGAATCCACAAACACACTCCCTCACAAGCACTTGTTGAGACTTTCGCTCATGTTGCATCCAGTGGCCTCGCTCACTCTCATTCATTCTCACACCCACTGCACCTGTGACGGTCGTCATCCTCCTTTTCGCTAAGCGTCAAGAGGCCAGCTGGCAGCTCGTCTTAAAGGAGCAATGTCACCTCTTTGTGGGCCCCATCTGCCCGGTCATAACCCTCCTCCTTACCCGTCTTCTCCCCCTTCCTCTGTTTTCTAGCTGAATTTATCCCTGCTCCTTATTTCACGTGTATATCCAAAGAAGCATGGCTCGAGTTTGGGCCTGAAATCCAAACCGGTCGAGTACATTTCTCACACCTCCCATCACTCAGCACTCGAACGCATCCGAAACCGGATTCCTCATTCTCCCCACCCCTCTTGACCGTCAACGGAGACGTGGCGTGCCCAGTCCTATCTTCTGCACATAAACACGTCATGAGAGCACTACAAGCCCCTGCTTGGGTAAATATTTCCGTAGCAGTTAATTAGACAGAAACGATATGACCCTCATTGAGCTGAGATTCCACATAAAGAGGCTCAGCTTACTTTCGTTCTCCACTCGCCGTCCCACTCACTAGTTCAAGCTTGGAAAAAGCTCGATCGCACATTTTCACACTCTGATTGATTATTCATACATTCAGATAATATTCACAAACTCAACGTCTGCAAAATAAATTCATTAACGTGTCAACGACACGTGCGTATTTACCGATTCTGCATTAGGAGTGTGAATACGAACACGTATTTTTGACAAGTAGTTCATACATAATCATTGCAGCAAACACACGTGAGACAAGATTACAAACGTGATACAGCTTCTAGTATTTATTTTTGAAAAAAAGAAAAGAAAAAAAAGAACGCATTATGAAGGTATTATTAAGACCTGTTCACTGTTTTATTCACTTGCCTATGAGCCTCTTGCCTGGCATTCTGTCCTTCAGACGTGCTACACAATCTTGTCAGTGCTAAACAGCATATTAAATAACCATGATGTGTCTGTGTCTCTCAACCCGTTAATCATTCGCTATCTCTGTCTCTCTCTTTAGATGCCTGTGTGTTCGTACTTCTTGAAAGGAATCTGCAACAACAGTAGCTGCCCCTACAGCCACGTCTATGTGTCTCGCAAAGCAGCCGTGTGTCAAGACTTCATCAGGGGCTACTGTCCTCAGGGAGAGAAGGTAACACACTCACTCAGCACTGCAGCATGTCCAACTCTCAACACACACACTCAATAAAGCACTTTTTCTGGCACGCATGCATCTTATAGGGTGCTGGCTTAAATGGTGTCCATGATGACAGCATTGAAAGATCATCAGGCTGTATTATGTTGTACTCTGAGGCAGTGAGATTTTATGGGGTGGCAACAAACAATTATTTAGATGTCTACTTATTACTCTATTAATTCATTGTTTTGGGTACCATGAATATTTACATAAACATTTTTTTTCTAATTTCAATCAAATGAAATAAATTAATTAATGTTTTGGGGTTTTTTTTTGACATTCACAGTTTGTTTATTAAAAAAAAAAAATTATAAACAAACCCTTGCAGAATCTTCAAAATGTAAATTATTATTTTTTTAAATAAGGGGGATAATTAAAATTGCATTTAGTTTTTTATTTAGCACTGTACTGCCCTGAATCAACTATATCATGTAATGGATGTTTACATATAGTCCACAAGACACAACAATAACTGAATTTACACAAATGAACCAGTTCAAAAGTTTACATTCACTTGGTTCTTAATACTGTGTGTTGTTACCTGGATGACCCATGGCTGTTTTTATGTTTTGTGATAGTTCTTCACGAGTCTCTTGTTTGTCCTGAGCAGTTAAACTGCCCTCTGTTCTTCAGAAAAATCCTCCAGGTCCTGCACATGATTTGCTTTTTCAACATCTTCTGCATATTTGACCCAGCAGCGGCTATCTGATTTTGAGATCCATCTTTTCACACTGAGGACAACTGAGGGACTCGTACACAACTATTACAAAAGGTGCAAACATTCACTGATGCTCAATAACGCAACACAATCGATTAAGAGCCAGGGGGTGTAAACTTTTGAACAGGATGATCAGTGTAAATTATTTTGTTTAAAGAGTGTTTTTTCCCCATTTAGTACCGCCCTTCAGAAGCTACACAAGATATTTAGGTTTCCCAGAAGACAAAATAATAGCAATTTACACCGATCATCCTGTTCGAAAGTTTACACCCCCCTGTCTCTTAATCCACCGTGTTGCTTTCTTGAGCATCAGTGAATGTTTGCACCTTTTGTAATAGTCGTGTACGAGTCCCACAGATGTCCTCAGTGTGAAAAGATGGATCTCAATATCATATAGTCACTGTTTGAAAGGGGTCAAATATGGAGAAGATGCTGGAAAACCAAAAAATGTGCAGGACCTGAAGAAGAGTGTGAACAACTATCACAAAACCTAAAAACAGTCATTGATTATCCAGGTAGCAACACACAGTATTAAGAACCAGGGGTATGTATACTTTTGCACTGGGTCATTAGTGTAAATTCAGTTATTGTTGACTATATGTAAACATCTGTTAGGTTAAATAGCTTATTGTTCAAATATGTAAGGGAAGTGGTAGCGCAGTGGTTAATACGTTGGACTTCTGATCGGAAGGTTGTGAGTTCAAATCCCAGCACTGCCAAGTTGCCACTGTTGGGCCCTTGAGCAAGGCCCTTAACCCTCAACCGCTCAGTTGTAGAAATGAGATAATTGTAAGTCGCTCTGGATAAGGGCATCTGCCAAATGCTGTAATAATGTAAAATATGGTGACACTTTCTGCAAGGTTTTTATTTTCTTTTTAAACATTTATGGAAGGAGTCTCTCATGTCAGCACTGTTTTCCGTCACGGGGCGTTTTCAGGACGGAGGAGATTGTGCCTCCTGGTTTCTCTGTAACATGCTGTATTATTATGACTGACGGAACGACTGTTTATAGATGCTGTAACGTAAGTGATAACAGGAACTTGTCTTGTGGTCATTCCACAACATTAAATGTACCAATAAACAGTTGCTGTGTTCTGAGGAATAACACTTTGGGTCATCCTGTTAAAGGAAAATAATCTATTTCGGGTCGCGCTATTAGAGGAAATGAACATACGTTGGACTGGTGTGATACCCTGAACCATCTCACAGTTGTCGGAGTGTTATTCCTTACACAACTGCTATACTTGTCTGGGTTAAGAGGCTTAATTGCAGATGTTCTCTAGTAAAATAAGGATAGTCCTTTGCACTGCTTCTAAAGTAAAGATCTCATGGTTTAGGGATAGCTCTCCATTGAGCCTTTGAATGATTCACAGTCCAAGAGTACTTATCCTTTCCACATATTCTCTAAACAAGCAGCTCATACTTTATTGATTTAAAGCACACTAACATAATGTACAAAAACATATTAGCAAATATGCATACATTTTAAACATGTTGTTTCTGTTTGCTAAACATTATATCATTACATACTGTAGTATAGTGTAAAATGAAAAGGCTTTGCACTGTTCTTGGTGTTTCGTGTTGTGCCTCAGAGCAAGTCCTAGCTTTTTCGTCCTTTCGCTGTTTTCTCGTTCTGTTTGGCTTCCACACTCACCTCTCTATCTTTGTCCCTTTGTTCATTTGATCCTTTTTTTCCCCCCTCCCTCTCTTTCCCTATTTGTTCATCTTTGCTTTTCCTCCATCGTAACAAATGCATTGTCTCACTGTCAGGGCTCATTTAAATATTTGGGGTGAAACACGAATATATAAAGAGAGAGATATTAATATTTATTCTATTAGCCGAAGTGCTTAGGTCTGTAATTTTGCACCATCCCAAAAGCACTGTCTCAGATATGATGGATAGCACGCTGTAATTATGGACGTGAAAAAGTGCTGATGACGGCAGTACAGGCGAGAGGCCAACGATAGATACGCCAGCAGAGCAAGGGTTAAAGCACACTCTCATCCTCTCCATTTCTCTCCCCCTCTTTTTTTCCCCTTCCCTTCATCTCTCGCCATCTGTCTCTCCGTCTCCAGTTCGCACTATCTGTCTTTTTTCTGGTCTCCTTCCCCTTTTGCTCTTCATCTCAATCACTTTTCTACTCTCCTCTTTTTCTTTTGCCTCATCCCACTATAACTGCATCTCTCTCTCTCTCTCTCTCTCTCTCTCTCTGTACTCACTCTCTCTTTTGAGGTGTTTTCATAGCTTGTATTGCACTGTCTCTGTCTCTCTCTCTCCCTCTGTCTCTCGCTCTGTAATGTAAAATTGTGAAATGTGCTGACTCGTTCTGCTTTGTGGCCAGTAGAAAGCTCTTCTAATAGGCCCCAGAGACTTTCCAGCCTACCTTAAATCAAGTGGAAAATTGTTAACTTGTGCTGGTATAAAGATGTTCCATCCACTCCTCCTTTTTTTTTTTTTTTTTTTTTCATGCATCTCTTTTCCTCCTTTTCACTGCTTTTATGTAAATGAAAATGTATGGGAGAGCTGGGATGGCCCAGGCTTTCATGTGTTTTCTTTGCTGAAAGAGGCAGCAATTCGCATCACAGTTAATGAGCCTTCTCTTAGTGTCCACCTAACAACAACCTTATTCTTTCTTATTACTTCACAACCTGCTTCAGTAGATCTGAGCGTCTCCGACCGCCTGCTGTCACATATACACACATAGAGGTGATGCTATACGGAGCATAGGTTTAAAAGTAGGAGTTGTGAAAAATGGCAGCCAGGGGTTAGATTTTATTAATGTTATTAATTTTTTTATAATAGCACAGACCTGATGGTAGCTCCTGCTGCAAGACGAATGACAGGTTTATAAATGATGCTTTCATTCCAAGATGTTGTCATTTAATAATCATGATCAATGTCATTAAAAAAAATTATTTGAAAAAATAAAGGAGGGAAAATAATTTAAGTAAAGTGGAATTAAAAGGCAGAACAGTGACAGCTCCAGGGTTGCCAGTTTGATCCTGAGCTTGGGTTACTGTGGGTAACCCATGTGGGTTTCTTCTGGGTTCTCAGGTTTCATCCCCCATCCCAAAAACATGCTAGTAGGTGAATTGGCTACACAAGATTGCACTTGGTGTGAATGTGTGTGTGTGTGATTGGTGCCCTGAAATGGACTGATGTCCCAACCGAGGTGTACTGCCGGATCGTGTCCAGTGTTCCCGGGAAAGGTTCTGGATCCACCACAACCCAGACCGGGACCTAACCAAGTGCTTACTGAAAAATGAATGAATGAATGAATGAATGAGTGAGTGAATGAATGGATGATTCAATGAATGTATGAACGAACGAACAAAGTTCCCCTTTGTGATTGATTAAGTACATCTATCTATCTTTCTATAGTTACAAGTTACACTGGGACTTACACATGGTGAAGCCATTAAAAAGACTTTTAGTTAACATTTTTGGAAGGAGTCTCCAGTGTCAGCACTTTGTAACACTTGGGAAGTGGTAGCTCAGCAGTTAAGACGCTGGACTTCTGCTCAGAAGGTCGGGGGTTCAAGCCCCAAGCTGCCACTGTTGGGCCCTTGAGCAAGGCCCTTAACCCTCAACTGCTCAGTTGTATAAATGAGATAATTGTGACTCGCTCTGGATAAGGGTGTCTGCCAAAAGCTGCTGTAATGTAATGTAATGTAACACTCAGAGGAAGGGAAGGGCTTTGTGGTTTCACAGTAACATGACAAGCTGCAGTTGCTGGTTTTATTAACCTCCAGAGATACAAATAAAGAGGCTGGAGAGGGACTGACTGTTTACAGCACCCATAACGCAAGTGATAATAGGAACTAACTTGTTTTAGAGATGTTCCATAATATTAAAACTAACTATAAATAGAGAAAAATATGAAATGTTATTCTTTAATAAATAAAAATAATTGTAAGGCGGATTGCTGTGGTGTAAGAGGAGTAAAACACTATGTGCAGTGCAGTTGGATTATAATCAACTTCAAGGTGGTAAGAGTAAGTCCCCTTCATGTCGGGCAACATTACACATAAACCCCTTTTCCTAAAACATTATATCTTGTGTTTTAATCCTTTCTATAGACAAAATAATGTTATCCATCCATCACGTTTATCCTGAGCCTATCACTGGGAACTCGGGTTTACAAGACGGGGAGCACCCTGGATGGGGTGCCAACCCATCGCTGGGTACAATCGTGCACACACTCTCACACCCAATTCACACACTGTGGACAATTTGTAAATACCAATCAGACTACACCGCATAACTTTGGGGAGGACATGGGGAGGCCCCCGAAAGCACAAGGAGAACATGCGAGCTCTGTGCACACAGGGCAGGGGCGGGATTCGAACCCCAAACCACGGAGGTGCAAGGCAAACGTACTAACCACTGATCCACCATGCCACCCCTGCAATAATTCTATAGTTGTTGTAATTACTTATAGTTAATATAGTTCTAAGTCTCTTTGACTGGAATAGAATTTGTTTAAAACGATGCCAATCACACAAAAAGGTGTTGATAAAAAGCTCTTATACGTAGATCCCTCATTATCTAATGAAGAACCTAGATTTAAAAAAAAAAACAACTTAATGCCCAGAACTCTCATGAGGCTCACCCTTTTGTAAAACTACAGCTATATAACTATAATTCTTCATTTGTTTAGTAAAGTAGTTCTTAGGGAAATGCACAAGTTTTTGGTAAAATGAGTTCAACTTCAGTCAAACTAAAAGCAAATGGGCATTCAAAAAAAAAAGGGAGAGGGGGAAAAAAAAAAACAAAGTACCTGAATGCTCCTCGGAGATGGGGTGAAATTGCAATCGACTGAGCACAAGTGGAGAGGGATTTAGCAAATTGAAGCAATTAGCCACGAGCATGGTGAGTGATGATGTTGTCTATAGGATGATGTAGAGGGTATTAGGGCCAAGACTCACAGGCTGCGATAATCTTGTCCCACGAGACAGTGTGTTTGACAGTGTGTGTGTGTGTGTGTGTGTGTGTGTGTGTAAGCGTGTATGTTGGTGTGTGCATGCTTTTCTTAAGAATACTCTATAAAGGTTTGATGTTGGTTAATGTCCAGAATGCAGCTTTTGCAGCAAGTAAGACAGACTTTTTTCTGATCTGCAATTATTGAGTGTATAGTTCTCCAACCTATTCGGTGTTCTTGAGAGGTCGTCTGAAAGAGGGAGCGAGAAGCAAAAAAAAAAAAAAAAAAATCATCTCCAGGACAAACATGTCTGAAATCGTTTACAGCCGAGTTTTTAAACATTGGTTATTCGTGATGCTTAAAGTGTCTAAATTAATTAGGCAAGGTTGTAAAGGAAATAAAAGACATCAATCTCCATTGGTTTGGTGAAATAAATGTATTTTGCTTCAATTCAAAGAAAAAAAATATCCACCTTTAGTTAAAATGCAACTTTTCATTGTTTGCTCGAATTCAGACACAGTGACAGGCGATGGAACCGTCACACACTTTCTGTTTCGTCCAACTCAAATCCCTGGTACGAGCTGTGAATGTGGACCATACTGTGACACTAGTACTCATAATGGTTTGCTTTCATTATTCTGGGTGTGAAATGAAATGCTTGTGGCCTAGTAAATCTCAGAACTGTGGCTTGATAGGACACATGGTATCGGAGTAGGTGTGTGTGTGTGTGTGTGTGTGGGGTTGTGTGGATCTCAGGATCTCCGTATGCACTCAGAGCAACTACGGGGTGAGTGAGAGTCCACACTGTTCCCGGAAACACGAAACACGATCCTGTAGCCTCGTCTCCCCCCTTCAGAGAGAGACACACACACACACACACACACACACGCATACAGACTCTATTTCAAGAGCAACCTGCTCCTCATACATGCTCTATCTTCTCACATACATGCGTCTTGCGCCCCTCGCCCCATAGTGGGTATAATTAGCTTTTCTGACAGGTGGAAGAGATCGGATCTCCTGAAGAATGAAGCTACCAATTTACACCCATATTACACAGGCGCACAGACACTCTCACCTACTCTCACTCACTGGATCATTTGCACACTTTTTTTCCCTCAAGTGCACACATTCTCAACACACAAACATCCTTCTCCTTTAACATGGAGAACACAAACACTAGCAGTACAGAACCTTACGCCTTGGAGGGAAAAATAAACATCACAATAATAGGACATGTCATTTTCTCCACAGTGTAAGAAGAAACACACTCTCGTGTGTCCAGACTTCTCCAGAACTGGTGTGTGTCCCCATGGGACTAAGTGTAAACTGCAGCACAGACAGAGGGTCAAGCGTGCTGGATCCAGCCTGAGCTCGGGCTCTGGTAAAAGAGCCCGTAGCCGTGAATCAACAAAAAGGTCCGTCTTAGAAATCACGTTTTTCAAGTTGTTAATTAAGCTCACTTTCACATCTACAATCTTAAGTCTGTTTGGAGTGAATCCTGGTGCATTACATTTTAATTCCCCCTTCAGAGGTGATGCTAATTCTCTAATTGTCTTATATTGCTTTTTTTTCCCCCCCTGTAAGTCCCAGGCCAGAACCAGAG
This sequence comes from Stegophilus panzeri, assembly GCA_024331685.1. Classification (NCBI taxonomy): domain Eukaryota; kingdom Metazoa; phylum Chordata; class Actinopteri; order Siluriformes; family Trichomycteridae; genus Stegophilus; species Stegophilus panzeri. Next base: position 7,733,915 of record JANDJT010000012.1, read on the forward strand.
TCCACTCCTGCAGAGGACGGCACGCCTAAGACTGGTCTTGCAAAGCTGCCCTCCTTCATCTCTCTGTCCAGTTCCCCAGAGACCCCAGAGCGTGGTGTGAGCCCTTCATGCCCCCCTGGAGCAGGGGCAGAGGGCACAGGTGAGCCGTGACCCCCCAGTAGGGGGGGAATCTTCATGCACCACACACACACACACACACACACACACCTGGCAGCTTTTACAGTTTAGCAGCTTTTCCACTGTCTTTTGAAGCAAATGCTGAATTTTGTTAATGTTGCAAGATATAGACGGTAGTATTATAGAAGAGAATTTGTTTTAATTTTAGAGAAAGGTCTAAGGTTATATGGTTTTGAGAAATATTTAGTAGCAATCATTTCTTCAATAATTTGTTTTTAAAAAATAAAGAAGGAAAAATAATATTTAAGGAAAGCGGAATTAAAAGACGGTACGGTGACGCAGCAATAGTGTTAACAACTCACAGCTCCAGGGTCTCCGGTTTGATCCTGAGCTTGGGTTACTGTCTGTGTGGAGTTTCACATGTTCTCCCTGTGTCCATATGGGTTTCCTCAGGGTTCTCCGGTTTCTAGTAGGTGGATTGGATACTGTAAAGTGCACCTAGGTGTGAATGTGTATGTGCGTGGTGCCCCATGCAAGGTGTACTGCTTCATCGTGTCCAGTGTTCCCAGGATAGGCCCCAGATCCACCACAACCCTGACCAAGACAAAGTTCTTGCTAATGACTAAATGAATGAAGTTCCTCTTGGTGATTGATAAAGTATATCTATCTAAACAATTAGAATTAGAAGCTGGAGATGGATGATATCATGATACTTTACCCAGAATATATATCACAATGTGTTGTTTTTTAAGGAAACTTATAAACATTAAATACAATTATTTAATGTCTACAGATTTTACCATCCAGTTAGCTATTAGTTTACTATAACAGTGGAGTCGGTAAGTCTTAAAGTGTATACGATACTCACAATTTCTTCGAAAAGTGTACGGTGGTCTAATTTATCACAATATCAATACCATATTGTCATACCAACCAGACCATAATAGGAATGCTGTAGGACGCAGGTAATACATTATAGGTTATTAGAGAAGATTCTAAGTACAGTGTAATACTAAAAAGGGAGTAGTAATATCTTTAGAAGGGTGTGGAGATGGGGTGTAATGCTAATACGGGGGGTGATTTTTAAAGATAGACTATAGATGGGTAGAGTGAGGTACAATACTCCGAAGGGGGCAGTCATATTTTAGGGTGGTGAGGGGGAACTAGTGCTTATTAAAGGGGTTAATAATATTTAAATATAGGTAGAGGGTGTGTAATATATAGGGTAGAGGGTGTGTAATATATAGGGAAGAGGGTAATAATATTTAGGTTTGAGCACAGGCACAGCTGAACACAGTGCTGACAGTTTGACTGATTGAGGATGGGTGCATGGGGACGCATATGTATACACACACAAACACACACAGAGTCACTGAGCATGTTACATGTTTGGCTCTATGTATCTTCATGCTTCATTGAAAGCTGCTGCCCTTTCTCCTGTAACCGTACTGAGAAGAGGCGAGTGGCACCAGGGTTTATTTCAGTCCATGTATGTAAGCTTATATGTAGCAGCTTTGCCCATGACACACACACACACATTCACTTTCTCTAACCCCTGGCTATGCTGATTTATGTGTTCATGTCGAACTGGAAAAAGTAGCATAATGATATTTGATGTGAGGTCAGACTCGAGTGGCCTTGATTGGCAGCAGTGGTCTCTCTGACCTCACGGATGCCATTACAATCAACAGCCACTTTAACATTCTGCTATCCATATGGTCGTGGAGAAACAACTAAGTGACTGATGAAAAAGCCTGTGACAACTCCCACACATGCGCACACACTATGAGAGAGAGCAGTTAAGTGATACTAATGAGGACACACCTCACCTCTTGTGCTTCATTAAAGATGGTAGGGATAGAAACAAACTCACCTCCACCTCGGATTAATTAGCTCAGACCCACCGTATAACAGCTGCTATCTCCATCTCTCTCTCTCTTTCTCTCTCTCTCTCTCTCTCTCTCTCTCTCTCTCTCTCTCCTTCTTTCTCTCTCTCTCTTTTTCTTTCTGTCATTTTGTATTATTGATATGTCTTGTCGGGATAGAACGGAAAAAAACAAAAAGTGAGTACTATATTGTAAATCACTTTTTGTAGTTATTGGAGCCTTTAGTTTTAGTTTATTAATAACAGAGGTTTGATTATAAATATATTTTTTTTTATCTTTTCATTTTTATATAGAATGTACATAAAGATTTAGGGTCCACAATGAAAAAGTGCCACTAAAAGAGAGTATTATGTGTATTTTTTTATTATTTATTTTTTTATGCACGTCTTTAGGTGTTGCTCACTGTAGTCATTTCCGCTTTCTTCTCTTTCACCCATTTTATTACTTTGCTTGTGTCGGAGTCTTTACAAACTCTTTTCATTTACCATTTGTTCTTATCATCAGTGTTTTTATTACTCATTCATGTTCAGGTTCGTAGCAGCAGCGCCGCATTTAACCCAGGTCTAATATAAGGTCCTGCATCACAGCCAAAATGAACCCGGAGGAACATACAGAGCTACACAGTTACACACTTGGGAGAAACACGGCAAAGATTTAATGTCCCCTTACTGTGTTTGTATTTTTTCTGCTTTCTTTGCTGTAGGCAAGAAGCTGCACATCAAGCCTCGCTTCTAGAGCCAAAACCCAACTGCAGTCCCTTAAACACACAGCCGGAATCTCCGGCTCAACTGTGGCAAGTTTCTGACTGCCGGAAAAGATCCAGAAAATAGTTCCAAATTATTAATTACTGTACATGTTACAGTGCTTGAGTTATTGCATAATTTGGCATAGAATAGACCAGAAATGAGCTTGGTACTGCAGGTAAGTGATAAATGTCCAGCGCTTTGACTCCTAGCATGTCTGAATCCAGAGAGTTTAATCACCAAGCTTATTTTTGGGTTTTATCACTTTTTTTTTTTGACTTGATATTTAACATACTGCAGGTGCCTTTTTGAGGTTGTGCATCTCAGGGACTCTTTTTGTGCATGTGTCACTTTTAAAACATAACTTCAGTTGTTTGTATTAGAGAAAATTGTATTTTATTGCATAGTATTTAAGTTTGTGGTTTTATTTGTACTTTAAAACAAAACCCCAAAAATTTCCAATTAAATTTCCAATTAAAGACGATCATTGTGGGCTGGCTTTTTTTTTTTTTTTTTTTTTTTTTTTTTGTCTTTTTGTTGTTTAAGTTCAGTGAAAGCAAAGTAAAAAGATGAAAAGTCTCAAGTATAGAGTGAAAGTGAATGTAAATATTTCTCCTGTCATGTAATTAGCATGTTGAGCGATAGAGAGGTAGGGACTGGATGATGTCTGATGCAATCCTTTGCTCTCTGTCAGAGTTCCTGATATTCAGAGTATTAATACTGCGTTTAACCACAACCTCATGCTCGATGATCTATGAGCACCGGTCGCTGTGAGAAAGCTGGTTAACCACACAGGCAGCGACAGGGGGCATTAATACACGCGGCAAGGGCCTCGGTTCAGAGCGTGACACACTCGCATGCCCTGACAGGCCTGCCGCCGTGTTAACGAGATAAAGGCTGTCTGCCTGATGTACTGTATACAGACACACACAAGCTGAGAGAGGAATGGTGCAAAAGTGAATGCTGCATTCCTCTCCATTTCTCTATTCTCCATCTATCCATTTCCTTAAGTTGTCACACAGAGACAAGCGCTTCGTATGAACACTGATGGTGTGCAGATCATATAGTAGTATACATTCAAGTCTACACTGTTTTTCATAAATCTTCTCTTTAACGTCTGTTTTTTTTCTTTCTTTTTTTAAAAAAATTATATTAATATTGGTACCCTTGGTAAATATGAGCAAAGAAGGCTGTGAAAAATTGTCTTTATTGTTTAACCTTTTGATCTTT
>JANDJT010000012.1:7738455-7752046 GCA_024331685.1 Stegophilus panzeri
TCACAGTGCGTTGAGACGATATAGACACACGTCCAATTCCAGGTTGATTCATAACATTTCCAGTTGACTGGAACTTCCTAATTATTGACCTGATGGTGGAAATGGGCATTTTCAATGCTTGTGCTATTTTCTTATCACCACTTCCCATTGTGTGAAGCTCAACAACCTTTTGCTGCACATCACAGCTATATTCCTCGCTCTTATCCATTGATATCAATGACTAAGGGAATTTGGCCTATGTGTTACCTCATATTTATTCCCCTGTGAAACAGGAAATCATGGTTGAACAATTTCCTGTTCCTAGTCACCCAGGTGTACTAAAAAAATGTTAAATATCAATGGGAATATACTTCAAATATATTTTTCTCACATGAATTCATAAGGGTGCCAATAATTAAACTTGTGATTTTTGCATGATGTCCATGAGAGCAAAGTATTTTTTTTATGAGTTTTTATATATATAGAGCAGTGGTGGCTTGAAGGTTAAGGCTCTGGGTTATTCATCGGAAGGTCGGGGTTCAAGCCCCAGCACTGACACTGTTTGGCCCTTGAGGAAGGCCCTTAACCCTTTCTGCTCTGGGAGCGCCATATCATGGCTGACCCTGCACTCTAACCCAAGCCTCCTAACATTTCACTGTGCTGTAATGTATATGTGACCAATAAAGACTCATTATTTTAATTATCATATAAAATAAAAAATTTAAAAAGACCTAAAATGTTGTGTGCTTGTAAAAAAAAAAAAAACCAGAGCAGTCACCACTCATTATTAACTGAGAAGGAAAGCATATCCTCCAAACAGGACAGAGATATGGAGCAATCCATCTTTCTCACCCTCCTTTCCTCTCTCGTTCCCTGGCTCTGACGGTGAGGATGTAAGTGCCTGAGACAGATGTCTGCTGCCGCTTGTCTCAAAGCTCAACATGAGCTGCTGAGCTCGGCATACTTTAATTAAGATCAATATTTCAATTTTTAGTAAAGAACATGGGAAAGAGAGGGAGAACAAAGTGGGGGAGGAGGGGAAAAAACATATTTCCCTTTTTCCTCTGAAAAATCTGACTCAAATTGGAGGGAAAAAAGGGAAAGAATAAAAGGTCGTGTAATTTTTCTCCACCTCGATGGATTTCAGAGACATAAAAAAGACAAACTTATTACAACTCAGCAAAGAATCTACCCCATCAATAAAGATCATGCTTCCACTGCAAGTAGTTATTCATTAGTCTCGCACTACTCCATTATTTTTCCTTCCTTGCTCTCACATTTCATTCATCATCTGGTTCAGGTTCTTCTATGATATTAAACTGTTTCTTTGACAGACTCGATCTGATCGCTAGTTCCCCATCTGTCTGTTATTTTTCTTTCTTTCTTTATCTACCTATTTCCTTAAAAACTTTACACGACTCTCACTCTTCTCGTCTGTCTTGCAGCAATTCCTGCTGGTATTCCATACTCACTTTTATTGCTGCAGACTTCAAATTAAGTTGACGTGTAAACATCCACACACAGTTGATATTGAATCTTTGAGCTGGCCTTTAAGATTTTGAAACCAATAAATGCCTGCTTTCCAAACCTGCCTTTGTTAGCCATGACCTCACATCTCTGGCTTAAGCAGGAGTAAATCCGTCTCTCAATTTTCCTGGCCAAAGCCTCATCATCCTTTGCTCTGCGTTATGTTTCTCCTACACTTTGGACGTGCTGATGTCCGTTCCACTTAAATCGGGAGAACTGCACCAGCAGCTAACTCCCAATATGCAAAGGCACAATGAAAGCCCTGACTTCAAAATTTATGGTTCAAGGTGTCGGACACGTCGACCACACCCCGACTCCACTTGCTGAATAGACGACGCTGGATCTTCTTAAAGGTGGCCTTTTTAAAGAAGACTGCTTAGCTTGGACTTTAAGGTCCACTCATGCTTATTTGATAAAACCCTCTGTAATGACTTAGTGCACCTCAAATACTCTGATATGATTTGTCCCTTCATCTCACATATTTTCCCCCTTTTTTCTCCTCCGTAGGCAGATATGAGTGTTGAGAGCACCCGTATTTCACTCTGTTGAGCTTAGGCAGGAAATCTTACTTTACCACATTACATTAAATACACTGTAGCCTCAAGCGGTCAGCTCTCAGGAATACTGCTCCAAGGTCTACTCTAGTTTATGGGTGACTCACTTCAGGTACATTAAGCAGCAATTCCTTGTAAACTGATATTTAAGTCCTGTTTTGCTTTCTGAAAGTGAAAGATGGCAAAATTAGGTCAGTTCTTTCTTGTTTTAGAACGGTGTATAACCTTTAATATATACTGTAATATTTAATATATCCTATTAATATATACTATTACTTAGAGATGCACGGATGTATCGGACGATAAAGGCTATTTTTCACACTATGTGCCATCGGCCGATAGTTTAAAAACATCCGGTGATCAGGGCCGATTATATCCTGTCAATCAAAAGAGGGCGGGAAAACACATCGATTTCGTGCTGTGTGTAAAGATGTCTCTTGTGTGCAATGACGACAAAACTGCAGTTTGTAAGCTCTGTAATTTCTGCACTGTTAAAATTTGACACCGGACGCTGCAGCAGTGAAGCGGGAGTTTCAGCATCGAGTCTAATTTTTATTTATTTATTTTTTTTTAGTCGCGCTGCTCATGCTGAATTAAAGCGCCAGAACACTGTTGAAAGATTTAAATGAAGATGAGTTGACAAAAAAGTATATACTACACAGAAAAATATATTTGTAGAGTAGTATATTTCATATCCAGTTAATGTTAATATATAAAAAGTTGCTATTATATATTACCAGTTTGATGTTCAGTGATGAAGTAGAAATGCTTTTGTTTGTAGTGAGTGAATGTGAGACTAACAGGAGGTTTATTAAGAATTCAGTCAATGTTTATATGAATTAATAACATTCAATAAGTTAAGAAATCTTACTTTAATCTTCAGAATGTAGTTCATGTGTTCATGTTAATTACAGTAATGTGTTTTCTGTTGATGAGACCAGTTACTGTGAAACAACTTGTTGAAATGGAGAGAATAAAGTTTTTATTTGCATTTCCTTCAGAATTGTGGAATTAATTATTATTCATTTAAAAGTAGGCATAAAAGGCAGAACTATCGGTATCGGCCGATATCACACTGAATAATCGGTTATCGTATCGGCCAATATCACTGAATAATTGGTTATCGGTATCGGCTGAGAAATTTAGTATCGGTGCATCTGTACTATTACTATTTATTATAACTATTTACCTACTATACCACACTTGTATACGCTGACAGGTTATATACAATGTTTTGCAACTGTTCAGTCTTAAAAACTCAGTGGTTCTCAAAATCTTTGTAGCCATAGTCTACTTTAACTGTAAAATAAATTTATGACCCACTTGGCACAGATTTATTTCATGAATTTATTTAAATGTGTATGATAATATCTTTTATCTATTTTTAAGAGGCATAGAGAGTTTTATTCCTGCACTTTCTGCCACCAAGACACATTAGGTCCCACTTGACACTATGTATACACCAGCTTGTTTTTGAGTTACTGAGATTTCGATTAAACCATTGTAATTCAAAGCACCAGTCAAATATTCTAAAAACTGTAAGAATTCAATAATACGTATAATAACTAGTAACGGTATGTTGTGATTTCCATCACTGTAAGAAAATTAAAAAAAGAACAACTTGACTGCTATAATACAGCTTACTAAACTCATCTGGCACATCATGAAGGGTCTGCAAAATTGAGATTATAAACTCTACACATATTTACTTAAATTAGAAGAACTGCACCAACAGCTACCTTCCAAAATGCAAAGCTACATAGAAAGCCTCTACTTTCCTCAATTCAGCTCACCAAGTGCTTGATGATTAGCTCATGGGCCAGATCTGGTGTGTTGGAAGCACAGAAAACCTGAAGTTGTGCAGCCCGCGGATTCCCAGTATGATGAAAACAATCAACTAGTTTACTTAACTTTAATCCGAGTTAGAAGTGTAGGAAACACTGTTACATAATCCATTATAAGTGATGGCCTTATGCGTGCTGGTGTCATATGTTGCTTATTACATGAGTCTTTACATTTTTCAACTTTCTCCTCCATGACAGAAACCTCTAAGACTTATTGATTAACACATATGAGTCAGTAGGGATGGAGTGGGGTGAGCACAGCATGACTTAATTATTTGTCCATTCGTGCAGATGAGTCCATGTGCAATTAGAAATTAATTGCATGAAAGCCTGAGTGCTTTAGTGGGGCTCGATCATAATTAACTCATGGATCCTTTCCCCTCTCCTTCCGGCGGAAATTGGGCTTTATTTTATTGTCATTTATAAGCAACATTAGTTCATCAAGGTGAATTGCTCAAAAGTGAAAAGAGAATTGGGGGACTGAGAAGCCATTAATACCGGACGTCTGAAAGTCTGTACATAAGCTCAGCAGTTTAAAATTAAAATCAAGACCATCGCAGATCCAGGTTTTTAGACTTTGGGTGGCTGAGGAAAGGCAGCAAGAGCAATCTACAGGGCTGCACCTTCTTATTATACAACCAGGTTGCATTTGCAGAATATCTGATTTATTTCTTAATGCAAGCAGTGGTCACACAGTGACATCACTGTATTGGCTTCATACTTGCGCCATAGTTCCTAATCCTAATCATATTTGGTCAAAATACCCATAATAATAATAATTTAAACCAGCAAAAGACAGGTATGATTCAGTCATTTTACACTGATTAAAAGACGTGATTAAAAGACATTTCAGTTGGGGTTGCTATTGGAGTGGCAAGGTAGAACCTATTTCAATATCTGTACCACACTCTGTCGACTCCACTATTTCTGTTAGTTTAAACAGTCTTCCCTCAGTTATTTCTCATTGCTTTCTTTCTTGTTTATTTATATTCAAGCTTTTCTTGGAGAACTGCAATTAGCCACCTCTCAGACTGGTACAGTTTGCAATCATGCCTACTTCAAAACTTACAACTGGCTACTAAATCAATTTCCCAGGTTGAGGATCTGCCTCCTTACAGTAGAGATTTTCATGTTTATTACTGCATTTAGTAAGATCTATAATTAAATGTGTAACTCTGTTATATTGTCCTAGTCAGCAAGTGGAAATGAATTCAATAAAATAATGAATTGTTATTTCACGTATGATCCATGTGCACAGAATAAATGCATGCTCCTTTGTGCTTTACTAAGTTGCCATTGTAGGCTATAACCTCTGATTAGTAGCTTGTTGTTTTTAAGGTTAAGGCAGGCCTTAACGAATCTAAGGCTTGTCCTGATTATGGCAAATTGGGATATCCCCTTAAACTTTCATCAGCCCTCTACACATGCATTCCTCACTCTCATAACTACACTGCATGACTTCCCTATTAGGTCTTTAATTGGGTAATTATGTAATCATTAGTACATATTCTGTTATTGTTTTGGCTATTAATTTAGAAATGTGTTCTGTTATATGTTGGGCCTTGTATACAGTGTTAACTTTAGACATTTTGATATCATAACTTTTCCTATTTGTCATGTCAGATAATTATTCACATAACTTGTTCAGCATTTGTATTCATTTGTTTGTTTGAGAATTTTGAACTCAGAACTTTGAGGAAAAGTAAAGTATGCTTAATATAGCAACCGATATTTGCACTCCGTGTTCCGTGTAAGATCCGTGTTTTATCTTGCAATTTACTGTATTCATTACCACAATAATTAATCATTATAGCTCATTAATATGCTATGCATTACGGTTCATTATTGTTTTATCCATAAACATCACTGTTTGTGATAGTCGAGATTAATCTGTACTAGCCCTATGTTGCACTCTTTTGGGTGTTCTTATATCAGGATATTTCTTTTTTGATGGATCGCCTCAGACACTCTACCATCACACAACCTGGTCCCTTCTCACGTTTCTCCATTTTCTCAAACTAACGCTTCTTCCCTTAGTCTCCGCTTTTCTGCATGCTAAATCACGCAGGTATCGCTAGGGGGCGTGTCGAAGCTGGTCCTATAGGGAGAGGCTCAAACGCGAATATGCAAATAAACCTGGCGCTGCGTCTTCTCATTGGTCCACGGATGTTACGCGGAGTGGGAGGGGTTTGACTATCCGGCTTTATAAATAAACTCATGTGCCGCCTTCTCTCTGTGTACTTCAGTGACATGGTGTGAAATCGGTGGGACAGAGAGGAAGAAAGCGCTGAAAGAAAAGAGTAAGCTGTTTGCAGGGACCTACGGTTTTATATATGTAAACAAAAACCAAAAAAGTATATCAGAGCTATCCTGACGGAGGAGAAGGTACTCATGTAGCTCAGGATATCCGCTGACAGACTTTAGTACTCTTCCTGTTGGCTGTCCCATCGCTGGAACTTACTGTGATTTATTTTATTTTTATTTTTAAATGTGTTTTCTTGCTGTTTCTTACTGACTTTCCTAAGCTAATTATTCCACTTAACTGGACTGATTAAGTGGCTGATGGTTCCCTCAAGTTGTCGGTGCTGCTTTTGGTGACTGTTCCACGAGAGTGAGGAAACTTTCAGCTCCTTGTCCCTGCGCGAGGACTACTGAGCACAGCTGGAGAAAAGGGATAACCGCACGTGCGAAAAGAATAAAACTTGAGCAAACCTCAGTGTTTTGGCATTTTCTACAATTAACGCTTCATCTGCAGGCGCGTTTAGAGAACTGAAGAAAAGGCGTGGACAAGACAGTTCTGAAGTGTCGAGTTCCTGTTCGTGCATTTGACCCGAGTGAAGTTGTCAACAAGAGGAGAGCAGAGGCGACCTGGCAGGTGTACAAGTGAGTTTACACGTGTGGTGTAAGTCTAGTCCTGCTGCCATAAATAGAAGCCGTTTTACGCACTAAAATCAGACAAACAGCAGCTGTAGAGTTGTGCGTGAAACGCGTCACCCTTCCTGTACCATCTTCACAGGACAGGACAGAGCCTCTCACTCCCACTCGCTTTGGCTCTGAGGCTGCACGTGTCCTCGCATGGACTGACATGGCCACGGACCTCGCCATGAGCGCTGACCTGCCCAACAGTCCCCTGGCCATCGAGTACGTAAATGACTTCGACCTCATGAAGTTTGAGGTTAAAAAAGAGCCGCCCGAGGCCGAGCGTTACTGCCACCGCTTACCACCGGGTTCTCTGTCCTCCACGCCGATCAGCACGCCGTGCTCCTCCGTGCCTTCCTCGCCAAGTTTTTGCGCACCGAGTCCCGGCGCACAGCCCATCCAGAACCTCGGAGTTACCAACAACAACAATAACAATAACAGCAACAATGGTGGAAACAACAGCAACAACAGTACTCAAGGCGCCACGGGCAAGCCCCAGCTGGAGGACTTCTACTGGATCCCTAACTACCAGCACCACATCAGCCCCGAGGCGTTAAACCTGACCCCTGAGGACGCAGTAGAGGCGCTCATCGGCAATGCGCACCACCACCATCATCACCATCACCACCAGCCCTACGACACGTTCCGCGGGCAGCAGTACGTCGGCGAGGACCTGACGACCTCCTCAAACGGCTACCACCACGCGGCGCACGCCCACCACGCGCACCACCACCATCACGGCCACCACACGCACGCGCGCCTCGAAGACCGCTTCTCGGACGAGCAGCTCGTCAGCATGACGGTGCGTGAGTTAAACCGGCAGCTGCGCGGCTTCAGCAAGGAGGAGGTGATCCGCCTAAAGCAGAAGCGGCGCACCCTGAAGAACCGCGGCTACGCGCAGTCGTGCCGCTACAAGCGCGTGCAGCAGCGGCACATGCTCGAGACGGAGAAGTGCACGCTGCAGAACCAGGTGGAGCAGCTCAAGCAGGACGTCGCGCGCCTGGCCAAAGAGAGGGACATGTACAAAGAAAAGTACGAGAAGCTCGCAGGCCGTACCTTCAACGGCGGCGGCAGCAACACCAACCGGGACCCGTCCACCGGCAATCACGGCAAAGCCTCATCGGCGGATTTCTTCATGTGAGAACTGTTTCAGGCCTCGTTTTTTCTTTTCGTTTTATCCCACACAAACTGATTTTTTAAAACTTTCGTTTTTATCTGTGTGTGAACTTTTATTTTTATTTTCTTAATTTAGGCTACAGTTCCTGCACAGCAAAATCCCCGATGCTGAATTAACACCTGCAATATGTTTTCGTAAAAGCTCTTTGGAAACAAGGAGTACTAAAGTATACCTTTCCTTGTTACCCTCAAGGGTGCACCTTTTATAACTTTAGTGTGTGTGTTTTACCTAGAAACGTGCATTTTAAAGATTTAAAAAGATTTTTTTAAAGATACACTCAGTGCTATTTACGGTCCAGTTATGTACTTTAAATCATCAAGGTAAACCATGTTAACATTTCTAGGTAAAAGATACATATTAAACGTGCAAAAGATAAATGTACCACCTCACCGACAAGAAAAGTAGTTTAGTACTCTGTTTTTTTTTTTTAATTATTATTTATTATTTTTTTGAGAGCGCATTCGTTTACTTACCACTGAGGATTTTGCTGTGTACATTTCATAAAAAAAAGCCAAGGACTCGCATCATTAGCCTACATATGACTACACAAGGAACATATTTCCAGTATCGCACACACCATAGTCTGCGCGTGATGGTGCACACTGACTGTGCGCGTGCAACAGACTATCAACTCTGTAAGTCTTAAAGGTAGTGTTTTAATAGAGAAGTTATAAACGGACCTCACCTCTGACCTAAACGTGGACTCGTGCATCACCTCCAGGCACAATACAGCGTGCTTTCTGACTCAGTGCATTAGCATATAGCGTTTTTAATAATAAAAAAAAAAAAAAAAGAAAAAAAAAAAAAAAAAAGAAAAGTCTTACATGGTCATTCAACCAGCGGTGTTTGGTGTTCTCAGACTTTTGAACAGTCTTAAAGGATCCGACAACACATGTGGAACTGAAATGTTATTTATTTATTTATTTTTGTGATCGGACAAAAGAGGAATTTGCAACCCAACGAATGAATGAAAAAGGGGGAAAAGCAATACATTATTGGACTTATTTGACATGGTTGTACTCTCTAATGGTAGTAACTCATGAACCCGAGAAGGAAGCATTGCAGCCTGCATCCACCCTCCAACCCTGCATGCGGGACATGTATGGTCACTAAATCTCCAAGCCCTTTCTATCTTTCCCACACACCTGGATGAAAAAAAAGCATGGCCCTTAATCAGCCCTGTATCTTCCTCCTTCTCCATTTTATCTCTGTCCTGAAAAGTGTAGTAGCCTATAACGTCTTTAGACTTTAAGTGAAGATGCGATTGAGGAATTGGAAAAGACCCCATAAAACTACAACAGTGCAGGAAGGTTTTACACCAGTGAAATGCGTCCGACCCTAAATTTCTTCTCTTTTTTATGTTTAAAGTAACAAAATAGTGCCACATAGATTAAACGAACTGAGCCAGATTTTACTTATTTATTCTCACAACATGTAAATATGTAGAAATCACTTCGTGTGTTCATTTTGAATTACTTCTCCCCTCCCCCCAAGTCTATTTTGCTTGCTTATTAAAAAGAACATCTTAACTGCAATGTTTGTATGTAAAAGCATGCAAATAGATCAACGATATTCTTTCTATCGAATATGTACAATATATAAGAAGAGATGCAATGCATACTGCACTGGAACAGAAGGAATTGGCAATATGCTGCGATTAATTTCTCTGTGTTCATCGAAGGTGACATAAAATACTTGGACTTCAATTCACCAAAGGATTGAAAAATAACTTTAATGTGCATTTATTTGGTGTTTAAAATTAATACCAATCGAATAGAAAAGGATTTTGGATTCATGGGGCAGTTTTAAAAAATCCTACATTTCTAACACGAAAATAGATTGAACAAGCCTAATTATTTTAAGCTGAATGGACGCAAGATATGGCGATAAGTAGAGTTTAAAAAAAAAACAAACAAAAAATACATGCTCAAAACTATGATCTTAAATATACTGCATTATTTTGTTAGCTTGACAGAATATACTCCTGACCAGTTAATTGCTCATATAGACAGAATCATAACATGAATACAACGTACAGTAGTTCGCAAAGTGTTAGGATAGGCTAAACAAAATGTGATGGTTATTTAAGAAGAGTTCAGAATTTGTCGGAAAATGTGCAATGTAGGTGACCCCATCATATTTAAAAACATCACAAAATCTTGTCTCAGTAGTCTACATGCAAAATCCAATATCTTAATTAAGTGCTTAAGAGTTATATAAAGTCATTAGGATTTTTTTCCAGTGGGGTCTCAGTCAAATCTTCCTCGTGTATATGAGGTTTCATTTGGGAATGTCACCAGGAAGCCAGCTCATCCTCCTGCTTCAGGCAGAATGCAGTGTGAGCGCAGTCTCTCTGTATATTACTTTCATATGGCGCACATGGAGGCTTGAGATGACCTTGGCTCAGAGATGAGCTGTATGTGTAAAAAACTGTATATACATGATTTCTATATATTTATTCTAGAAACATCTAATGTCCTCTACGTGTCAATACGTCCAATCTGAAATGTTTCTGAATGGAATGTTGTTCAGAATCTTGTTTTCATAAAGTTTAATAAAAAGTTGTGTCAAACGCGTTTTTCGTTCCCTCAATGCCTCCGAATGAACTGATTACATAATGAAATTATGTCCCGTGTCTCAATGGCATCTAAGCGATATTTACATTAATGTTAATAGCTGTTGGGATGTGAAGTGTGAAATTCAATACATTCATTTAAAAAATGATCATAATTAAACATTGAACCTAAACGTATTTTTTTTATTATTATTGCTCTGTGATGTTTATCACCAGGAGATAAATATAACAAAAAGACACAGTATATTAGACCATAATATACGGCTTGGCTTTTTGTTGTTATTGTTGTTGTTGTTGTTGTTGTTGCTTACTTAATTTATCTACAGTTTAGGGTAATCAGAGCTCACAGCTCCGATTTCGGAGTATTGGGCATTAATTTTTAGAGCCTAAGTAAACAAGTAATTACTTAGTTAAAAAAAAAAAAAAAAAATCACTTTTTTAAAAGTTAAAATAAATGTCGTGGGAAATTATGCACTTAGACAACACCCGCCCACAATGATGATCTTAATTAACTTATAATAATAGGATAATAATAATAATAATAATAATAATAATAATAATAATAATAATAATATTTTAAATAAGATTACTATTGTTGTTGTTGTTTGTTGTTATTGCTGTAATTAACGGATACGCAAAATCAAAACATGACAAACATTCTCTCTCTCTCTCTCTCTCTCTCTCTCTCTCTCTCTCTCTCTCTCTCTCTCTCTCTCTCCTCTTTTCGTTTTTAAACGTTCCGGCAATTAGCAGCTCTCAAAAAGTAAAAATCGCTTATAAACACAAACGCGCACAAAAAAAAAAATCTTCGAATTTTATACATCTTGATGGACAAGATAATTTTTTTTAGCTGATTAATTGACTGGGTCTTGTCCCAAACCGCACACTAGCGTCCTAAGTAGCATGTCAGAACACCACAGGTGGTAAGGTACTATGCGCTTCGCCTCAGACGTTGTGATTTATCGCTCTGTTCGGAAATTGATCTATCTGATCATATCTGGACACTCATTTATCTCTGAGAGTGATTTTTCACCACCTGGTAATCTGTGCGATCTCTCATTTCCGAAAGAATGGACATAATCAGGTTCAGAAGATCCGACCAGGCAGCAACAGAGAAAAATAAACCCGAAGTGAAACATCCAACTAAATATCATGACGCATATAGCATATTATTTTAATATAGGTTTATTTTAAAATAAAAATGGGTATGTTATTTGTATACAATTACACAGTATTCCGTCGTATTTAAATAGAGCTATTTTGTATCCTACTTTAACGAAATTTGACTGCAGACCATGACTTTACAGAATTAAAGCATGCAGATTAACAGTAGCCTCTGGCTGATACATTACCAATACTAAGAGTCGGTGTTGGCTCACTGTTGGCACAAACCTGGCTAATGAGCAATTTAGACACTTTCCAAATTCAATCTAATTAGCCTGCTGAAATCTACTCAGTTGGCTGCATACTTAGGCAACTAGTGCTCTAGTGGAAAAGAAATATGCCATATTTGTTTACTAAATCTTTTTTCTTACGTGTTTATTTATTAAAATGATTTGCAATTATTTAAGAATTTTGAATTTGACGCCGAATTCACTTCCATTTGTTATCAGCTACAGCCTTTATTCCACTTGAGCTCTTGTCCATCACTGCTTCTGCTAACAGATACACTCTCTTGCAGAAATGTTAGAGCTGATGCTCTCAGTTACAGTGGAATCAGATATTCATTATATGAATACTATTTGAATGAATGTATCCCCAAAATGACTGTTTGTAGTGCTGTTTTGGTGAGCTCACTGTGAGAGGGTGAATGTGAATGAACCGTTGGAGAGGAGTGTTTGAGAGGCTGCATGACCTCCTCTGACCTCCTATGGACTTTAAGAGTCCATACTTTGTCTCAAGCTGCAGGGTCTCTTCACTGATTTTGCAGTTTATTAACCCGCGCTGTATGACATGTAGCTTTCAGTGATGATTACATTACAATATTGAACTTACGACTATGATTAAAATGTACACTATACAGCCAAAAGTATGCGGACAACTGATTCGTATGTCTTTGTTGAATATCTTCTTCCGGATTTAGTTCCCTGTTTCCTGTTATAATGACTTCCACTCTTCTGGGAAAGCTTTCCACTAGATTTTGGAGCGTGGCTGTGGGGATTTGTGCTCATTCAGTCACAAGAACATTAGTGAGATCAGGCACTGATGTCTGTGAGGAGGCCTGGGGTGCAGTCAGCGATCCAGTTCATCCCAAAGGTATTCAGTGGGGTTGAGGTCAGGGCTCTGTGCGAGGACACTCGAGATCTTCCACTACAACCTTGGCAAAACATGTCTTCATGGACCTCGCTTTGTGCACAGGTGCATTGTCATTGTGGAACAAATTTGGGCTTTAGTTCTTAGTTCTTAGGAAACTGTAATGCTACTGCATAGAAATACATCCTGTACAATGTGGCAACAGTTTGGGAAAGAACCACATATGGGTGTGATGGTCAGGTGTCCACAAACTTTTGGTCATGTAATGTATTTTGGGACAATTTAGAAATTTTACATGTTCTTTGAATAGAATGAGTTAAAAGTTGAAATAGAAAGTAATAAATGATTAACACTTAGATAAGCTTAGTGCATATTTTGAAATAAATCGTCTGTTATTCTAACTAAAACTGACATTTCAATGATAATTTCCTTTTATGGATGCATTGACAAATATAAAACTGTGGTCCGAGTCTCTTAATGAAAGCCTGCTTTGGGTTATAAATGTGACATTTGTTGTTGTTGCTCATGTTGTCCAGGTTCTGTTTTTGAGCCTGCTGTGCCCATGTAGATATTTATGTCTCTTAGTGTTCAGTCAGAGCCAACTCTCAGACTCAGCACAGCTGTTCTCCTTCTTACTGCTTGTGCTGAGTCAGAGGCCCAGTGTGTGTGACACGATCACTTCACCCTCACAGAGTGCAATTCAGTGAGAGTGTGTGTGTTTACACACACACACACACACACACACACACACACACACACACAT
>JANDJT010000012.1:7759818-7770685 GCA_024331685.1 Stegophilus panzeri
GTGTGTGTGTGTGTGTGTGTGTGTGTGTGTGTGTGTGTGTGTGTGTGTGTGTGTGTGACCGTGTGTGTGTGTGTGTGTATGTGTGGTTGAATGAGATTCTTTGGATAAAAGCGCTATATAAGTGCAGACCATTTAAAAGCATGTCATATATGGACCGACTACACTAAATTGCCCTAATTTAGTGTGATATGTGTGTGCATGGTGCCCTGTGATTCACTGACTTCCCCATTCACTGGTGTTTCCAAATTGTCCATAGAGTGCGATTGTGCCTTGCAATGGGCTGGCCCCCCATCCAAGGTGTCCCCTTGCACCAAGTCCCCTGGTATAGGCCCCAGGCTATATGAAAAATGGATGGATGTTTTCACCATTAGCCTGGCACTGCTTTCTATACATATACTATTTATTGTTTTTATCATATTATATTATACACACACACAAAATTAGATATTTCCATCCAGGTTGTTTTTTTGCCTTTTGTTCAGTGTTCCCGGGATAGGCTCTGGATCCACTGTGACCCTGACCAGGATAAAGATGTATGAATGAATGAAAGGTAAGAATAAGTAAAAAAAAAAATTGTGTGGGCAAGTTGCTGTGGTATAAAAAGAGTAAGATGCTTTAGGACATACTGTTATTGGAAAAGAATCAATCTGAGGTGGTTTCACACATCATATCCTGTTTTGTTCCTTATCTATCCTCCATCAAAGACAGGACACATACTGAGCTCTTCTTTTTGTCTACTGAGTTGTTGAATATGCAGAGAGAATAAGCATTTCAAAATGATCTGTACTGGGAAAACTGTGCTCATCTAAACTTTCTCCATTCTTTTTGTTGAGAGCAAGGCCTCCTAGTTCATGTCCTAGTTTTCTTCATTGGTGTTATGCTTTTTGCAGACGGCCTAATGAACGTTGCGATGAATGAAAACACAGAAGAAAAGTTTTCTGTTAAGAGTGCACTCTCAGCTCAGAGCCCGAGGAGAGGGTGGAGAGAAGAGACTCAAAAGTGTGGTAAGTCGAGTTACTGAAAATGACAGAGAACTGGTGGTGAGGACAGGAAGAGGCGTGTTAGTGCTGGCAGCTGGTTAGCACAAAGGCATGAGAGAGATGGAGAGAGAGAAGCTGACAAATCATCTGTCTCGTCTCACATTGTGGTTGGTACGTCTTGTGGTGAGAGGCATTGGCAGTATGAGGTCATGCATATTGGAGATAGGAAAGAAGAGGCTGCATTTTCCTGCATCTCTTATTCCCATACTGCATCACTGAGAGGTGTTATGATAAATTATGACACCCTAGCTGTCTGCGATTTCCTGTTGTGGTGACCCTGATTTAAGCCATAAACTTTTTGGAGCGAGCACCCGTTCATGCCCTTGGTTAATTTAAACCAACTGCTCATATTTCCTTTAATTTGCCCACTGTTTTCTGCATCTCCTCCTCCCACTTTCTTGGTTCCTTCTTGCTCAAGTCAAGGCAGTTAGGGCCTTGTCATAAAATTTTACTTATCACCACTCTTTTTCCCATTTTGCTGTTTAATTCCTTTCCCAAGAAGCTGCTAGAAAGATTTCTTAAACTGTGTTTGTCAGCCCTTGTTTTCTAACAATGACAGCAGACATAAAACATGCAAATCAATATTAGGAAGTTTCCATGTGTGTGAAACAAGAAGCCTTGTCATTCTAAGAGAAGTGCTCTAAATAAGTCCAAAGTTTCTAAATGGAGAAAATAAAAGAATTACTTTTCAGTCTTTCTTTTCTCTCTTTAAAAAAAAAGAAAAAAAAAAAAAAAGAAGTGAAACCTGCAGTGTTTGTTTGTGCTGAACCTGTCACACACACCTGTAAACCTGTAAAGGTGTAAACCTTCGCCAATTCCTAACAAACAACAAATACATGACACCAATTCACACACACTTTGTGTCAGGCATGTAAGAGTTATAAATACATGATAGCCCTAAAAGAACTCACATGTACAGGTTTTAGTCATTGGGTGGCAGAAAAGGGCGTAAAATCACAATAAGGGATGACAGCACATTTATATAGGACAAGGTGGCATTTACAGAATATCTGAGATAATTGGTGACATAATGAGATTTCATTTGGTTCCACAGTTCTCTATAGTTCTAATACTAAGTGGATTTGGTCAAAATGGTCACAATAGCTCATTAAGTCTGAGTGGATTCTACAGTGTGAGCAGAAATGAATGGCAGTCTGGGAAAACCTGATGGATGTCAGTGTGACTGAATTCTGGAAAAGTCAGGTTTTGACCAGGATTTTCTTCCAATAATATATTAACAAATAATATATATATTTTAACAAAATGATATGAAATGTTTTATTTCAGTTACATTCCAACATTGCCTTGGCTATCTGCTTGCTGAGGTCGTGTTGGATAAAGAACAAGTTTAACAAACACAAACTAAAAACCTAAAAATATAAAACCTTGTTAGCTAAGTGCACTGAAAACCCTAACAAGTTGCCCGTACTCAACTGATTGAGTAAACTTGTTCCCTCAATTTAATTGAGTAATAGGGTCTCCCAAAACTTGTATATTTAATTTACCTTAAATTGTTGCTCATTTATACTGTACTTAAATTGCTAAGTTCACTTAATTTGGTGTTCATATAGTGTATGTTAGAGTTTACTGAACGGGAATCAAACACAGGTCACGGTAGTGAGAACGCCGCATACTAGTCCACCAGGGAACCACAAGTGTGCTTAAATAATTAAGTTCACTTATCTTGGTGTTCATTTCAAGTGTACTTAAATAGAGTGTGCCCCAAAAGTCCTCATACATAAGGGAAATTAACACCTTTTTTTTTTTTTTTTTTTTTTTTTAGAAAAAAGTAACTTTATTTTCAAAACATCTTCTACATGATTGCCATTTCTTTGGAAACACACACATGTTGTTTGTCCTGCTCATGGTCAACTCTGGAATTTCACTACACCAGTACCAGCAACAAACAAGACGAAGAGGACCGCCTTTTGCAATTATCTACCCATCAGTGCATTAGTTCTCTTGTTGCCAGGCGGAACTCCTTGCATGGCCAATCACGTCAAAGAAAGACCAGAGTGAGCTATTTTAATAAATCATGATTTTGAGTTCATCACACTTGAAATCTTAAGTTTATGTATTTTGTAGGTAAATGAGCTAAACGAACTAAGATGTTTGATTTATGGGTCCAAAACGTAACATTTTAAGTATTGTTTAGTCATGATTACTTGACTGTTTAAGTAAAGACAACATTTTGGTTTACAATGTGTGATATCCTTTCGATTTGATCAAGTTTTTATATACAGTAGTTACGTAGCATATCAAAAAATACATAAGCATAATCAATTGAGTTTGTGATCAGATATCAGCTGTCAAAATGTCAGCAACACTCCTGTTCTGTCACATCATCATCAAAGCAGAGAAAATTCTCTCTCTGACACCAGCCAATCGAGGGAATCTGTGAGCTCATGTATGTTGAAGAGGGTGGATAGCGCTTTCCTGCACTTTCCTTCCCTTTCACAACACCGTGAAGCAGAATGATCAGCAGTTTGAAAAGTTGCTTCATGTGTCTAGGAGGAAGCACATGTTAGCCTTTACTCTCCCTGGCTGGTAGCTGTCTTACAATAGGGGAGACCTGGCTGGTGAATGGCGTTGTCACACAAATGTGATTTACGGTCCAAGTTGGGGTAGCAAGACTTACATCAGCAGGGGCAAAACATGTTGTGCTATGCTATCTTGATTATGATTTAAGAACAAATGTCAGTGAACAAGCTTCTGTCTCATCCCTTATTCATACAAGCCCTATCAAGATTGTCCTGGTCAACATTTCTACTTTACTTGAAAGTGAAATTCCAAGGTACAGTAGTAGAGCAGCATATATACAGATGGTAGATGGCTGAGATTTGGATGGTGCTGTGGTCAGAGCAAAGGCAACACCCATTCCACTCACATCATCTCAGCCCACAGTGTGGGAAGAACTGGCAAAGTATGCTGAGAAAATCTGGAAAAGCAGGAATTTATCAGGCCTGTCATAGGGAATTCCCCAGGAACCCTCGGATCCTGGTCTGGGGATGGGGAGCCGTGAGGCCTTGATGAGCCAAATAAATCTCCGCTGTCCCAGTGGAAGTCCTGTGTAGAGACGTAAGGGTGGTGAATTTCATCATGTTTTGTCAGGCATTATTATAAATATGTCAAAAGTGCAAAAGAGGAGTAGATACAAACGTTTACCATTCATTCATACTAAATCAGAGCTCAGACACTTACGGGGGATTCGAGAAAGTCACAGCTGATCATAATAAAGTAAAGCAGAATATTAGAGTTGTTTAAAAAGATGATTAATGGTTGGTGACCATTGGATAAATATATGATGGATGGGTGTAAAGGGAGGTGAAGTGGTACACATAGGACATCAGGACCCCAGTCCGTTGTCCTCTGACACCTGTGCTGGACAATGGATGAGCTGCTAAAGCAAGGCCGCAGAGGTGATAGTGCTCCACACATACTTTCACCCATGGGATTGAGCACTCTCACTTGCTGTTAGTTTGTGTATGTGTGGGCATTTTGGGGAGGATGGAGGGGGGTGCTTGACCTTTGTGTTGCTATTTTTGGGGAATAATTGGTAAAATATCAAGCCACAGAAGTGGTGTGATTTGATATTTAATTAGGTTGCATATCAAAATAATATGTATGTTTTGCTGCACTGTACAGGTGTTCCTAATAAAGTGGATATTTATATTACATTCAACTAAAGCTGAGAAAACACACCCCAAGATGACTTATATTATTTATGTTCTCATGATGCAGTGATGGAAGTTTTCTAATGTAGATATGAGACAGGTCAGGCAAATGGTTAATAATTCATTAAATATGCTTAGGTGTGTGTGTGTGTGTGTGTGTGTGTGTGTGAGAGAGAGAGAGAGAGAGAGAGAGAGAGAGAGATGGGTGTAAGTGTACTGAGGCACCTTGTTAAAACACCCAGTCAGGGGTCTAAAGCATGAAATTCTAATATGATGTGTAGTTTATCTTTAGCACTCCACCAGACCTGAGCAAAAGCCTTCTGGCATGGTGTCACACACACACACACACACACACACACACACACACACACACACACACACACACACACACACACACTTGGGAATCTTTCTCAGGGTGTCAACCAAAAATGGGGTGTAAATATGGGAGAAAATTCTGTGAATTAATTAATTTTGGGAAGTAAAGAGTGAGAGAAAGTGAGAAAGGAATGAAAAAGGAGATAGGAAAATTATTTATGAGATTTTATATTTTAGAGATCACATGGTTAGCACCACTAAGTGGTTTCCTCTGGGTACTCCAGTTTCCTCCCCCAGTCGAAAGACATGTGTTGTAGGCTGATTGACATTTCCAAATTGTCAGTAGTGTGTGATTGTGTGTGTGTGAATGTGCCCTGCGATGGATTGGTACCCTATCCATAGTGCCTTGTGCCCCGGGTTCCCTGGGATATTCTCCAGGCTCCCCTGTAATCCTGTGTAGGATAAGCGGTATGGAAAATGGATGGATAGACATATCTAATTTGCTTTGTAGATGAGATAATATGGGAAAGATTGGTGTGTGTTGAAAAGTGTGGAAGAAAAAAACAACTCTGAGAGAAAGAGAGAGAAAAAGAGGAGAGGTGAGTGTCAAAGCCAATAATAATCCATTGTTCATTTTTTTTTTTTTTTTAATTAACAGACACTGGAGTTTGTGTACATTACAAATCTCTTACTGTCTCTATCTCTCATCCTCTATTTTATAAATAAGACACTGAAAGACTGAATCACACTAGTCAATTAATGATTTCTTTATGCCTTCATTTTCTGTTCATGCCATTCTTTCCTTCCTGCCTGTCTGCTCTCATTCATGTTATTGCAAATCTAACCTGACACATGCAAATGTTTCTCTTGTCCCTACGACAGTAACACAACCGTCTCACTACTGCTGTTCCAACCACGAAATATAACACAGGAAATAATAAAACAGTGTGAACAATGTGACCTAGTAGTAAGTACATTCATTAAACTGCTGAATTTAACATTAACGTCAATCATTCATTAAACTGGTGGATTTATTCACCATAATTTTGAATTTATTTTAGCCCTAGGAATGTTTTTTCAAAGTTCCACTAATTATTTGCAGTCTTATTCTTTTCTCTAGTTCAGTTAACGCTGACTAAGTCAGATTAATCTGAATATTTTCATGGGTTCATTTTGTCACACATTATGTCATGACACATTAAACTCAGGTAATAGATTTTTCCTCCCATTTTGCTTTCTCATGCACAAAGACATTTAATCCAATTAATTTAAAAAATGTCAGGAGGCAAATTCATTTTGTTAAGGCGAACAGGGATATGCAGCTCGATAGTTGACCCTTCATCCACAGAATCCTTTTATTCAGTCAGATAATCCCATCCCATGAGGTGAACACATGTAAACATATTTAACTCATCATACAGTAAAATTATCTGCATAAGCCCCTGTCAGCACATCTGACCAGTCATTAGTATTAATTACAGACTCTTAAAGGAATCCATAAGCACTCATTTGCTATCATATGCCATTATTAGGTATGACATTAAGGTCACAGTGTCTTTAACTGTACATGACTGAGAGTAAATATTCTCCATCAAATGATCATGACAGCTTTTATGACCCATTATCTGATTAATCATATCCTGATTATCTAATCCCCATATCTAATTACATTAATCTGTAGTAGTGGTGCAGCTTAGTTAATAAATTTAAACAGCCCCTTTTACTGCTTCTGTCTTAAAGATCACTGTGTATATGGCATGATTAAAGCCAGTGCTAGGTATGAATGATGTGGTATAGTGTGTGTGAAACTATCTATCTTATAGTGCATGGCAATCCAAACAATCTGCAGAATTTTTGCCAATTTGTGGTGATGTCTGGTAATGAATGAAAGGGCTAAAAGAATTCTACTACTTATCAGTATTTACTCAGTATTACTCAGTAGTTACGTCAGTATTAAGTAATTAGTCAATAATTCAGTGAGTAGTTACTCAGTGGGTAATACAGTGTTAGCACAGTGTCTAATAATAGGTATAAAACTGGGGCGGCTGGGTTGGCGGTTCGATTCCCGGCCCACATGACTCCACATGCCGAAGTGTCCTTGGGCAAGACACTGAACCCCAAATTGCTCCCGATGGCAAGTTAACGCCTTGCATGGCAGCTCTGCTACCATTGGTGTGTGAGTGTGTGTCTGAATGGGTGAATGAAACACAGTGTCAAGTGCTTTGGATAAAAGTGCTACATAAGTGCAGACCATTAACCATTATCATCAGAAGTTCCACACGCACCTTTTGACATTGAAGGACAGCCCGGTTACTTGCTGAAAAGCATTCTGAACTCAAGCCACAAAAAATGGGAATACCAATCAGGCACACCTGTTCTCAATCACACACTCAACCTATATGCAGTGGGGGAAATAAGTATTGGACGTGTCAACATTTGTTTCAGTAAATGTATTTCCTGTAAGGCTATTCACATAAAATTTTCATCAGACATCACTCAAGAAATCCGCAAATATAAAAAATTCACAACATTAATGTCCATAAATAAAGTTATGTGTAATAAAGTGGAATGACACAAGAAAAAAGTATTAAACACGCTAAGAAAAAGCAGTTCTCTAAGGCAAGTTAAGGCAAGGAACCTCTCCTCGGAGGCAAACACATTCACTTCTGCTTGGCCATACCTCCACCATATGGACTCCACCACTTGTGGATGGAGATTCCAATCCCCAGGCCTCAGCTCCTGCCTCAACAGCATGTCTTCCCCCATATTCCGGTTACCCAGAATATACATTGCACTCACTGAAAAAAACTTTCCCTCTGCCCAGAGAAGAATTAGTTGCACCTTCCTGAACAGGGGGCATGAAAATAACCCTCCCTGGTGGTTGATATATGAGACCACCGCTGTGTTGTCTGTCACAACTAACACATGGTAACCTCTCAGTTGAGGAAGAAAGAATTTCAGTGCTAGGAATATAGCTCACATCTCTAGGCAATTTAAATGCCACTCCAGATGAGGGCCATTCCAGAGACCGTGAGCTGGACAGCCATCTAAGACCGCGCCCCAGCTTCTGAGGGAGGTGTTTGTCATTACCATCTTGTGATAAGGAGATGCCCCTAGAGTGTGACCCGAGGTTAGAAACCGGGGAAACATCCAAAATCTCAGAGCACGTAGGCATCACTGCATGACACTGATTCCTCTCAAAGGTCTCATGTGCAATTGGCCCAGTGGTATGACGTTGGATGCTGCTGCCATAAGCCCCAACAGACTCTCGTAGAGAGTGGACATCAAATACTGGCAAGTTTACTGCCTGTGGAACAACAGGACTGGAAGAGACAGGAATGGGACCCACAGGTAATTGAACGAATGAAGGAGACACTGGGGAACTATCTGATAAGCCCTCAGTGAGGTGAGGCCGACTGTGAGCTTTTCGAAGCCGTTCCTTCTTCAATTCCAACTCCAATTCCCTTAACTGAAGTCTTTTTGTCTCACTCTCCTCCCGTTTAACCTCCACTTCCAACTCTTTCATTGTTAATGCAAATAGTGGGTCAGAAAATGGTACCATCAATGAGCTACCGGGTGGCGCAAATAGCGGAAACCTAGGAATTCCAGGTGACATTTGAGGGGGGGCTTTTCCTCAGATTTCATCAGCGCAACAGCTCCCTCTACCATATTAATCACGACAGACTGCTCAGGCAAAATCTGTTGTTGAATCAGTTCCTGCTATAGCAGATTTTTAACCTCTTTCTTACATTACGCAGCACCTTAATTTTTTTTTAATCTGCTATTTTATAAGTCATCTTTACGACAATGTTCAAACTGCTCCATGCTTGGAGATAGTGTGAATGAGAGTAAATCAAACTCCATACTAATCCTCTATTCACTACTCTTTTCCCCTCACACCACAAAGAAAGCATCAAAGCAAAGAGTATAGTGAAATGACTTAGCCTACGTACAGCCACAAGAAGGGTTTCACAGATGATTTTTACATGGTCGGATGAGCCCCCAATTTATGTTACGACCCTGGTCTAGGATTGAGGTTTAACATAAAAAGTATTAACATAACTCAATCATAATAATGATGTTCACACACGTTTCATTCAACTCTTTGATTACCTTGCCAATTTAATGATTGCAAGAAGGAAATAATCCCCAAAACAAACAGAAAAATCAAAAAGCAAATCTCTTCAGGGCTGGGCAAGGCCAAAATAATAAACAAAATAGGCACTATCTTGCCCCGTTTCAATTTAAATAACCTAACAACAGAAAAGGTACTTCAAAAATAAAATACAGAGTCTAACCTAACTCCCTTACTGATTCAAAACAGAGAACAAAAGACTGACTCAACATAAATGGCCCCCAACCCCTACAGTTTTTGTGATACCAAGAAAATAAATATTTACCATGGGTTGTAATGTATACAAATAAGGTGTACACTCAGCCACAACATATAAGGCAAGACACGGGAATGGGACTACACAATAGCCTACCTAACACCATGATAGGAACACTTCAATCACTCACTTCTTTCACTCATACACAGTATAAACAATAAGCGAGTTCACTCAAGCACCAAGAAAACATTCGCTACTCAATCGTCTCCACACGATCACAGACACAACACACATCCGCATAGCTCTCCCGACATAATGTCCTTATTTCTTTTAAAAGATGCACAATGTTCTCCTCTCCCATACCCGTGCACAACATCAGCACGTCCAATTAAGGCGGAGCGAGCTGTGAGAGCGAAACAAGAGGAGAGAGAACACCAGCACAGTACGTCTCCTGATGTAACATTTATGATATGATATGGGTATGATATTTAGCATGTCAGCTAAAGGACCCAGGGAGACCTCAACAATGCACAGGTATCCACTGAAATTTTGGACACTTTTCTCATTCCATTGATAGAAAATAGGTTTGGTGATGATGAAGTCATTTTTCAGGATGATAATGTCACAAACTTGCCACAGAGCAAAGAGTGTTCATGCTTTTCTTCAGGAAAGGCATATCAACTCATGACCAGAAAACAGTCAAGATCTCAGTCTGTTTGAAAATTTATGGTGGAAATGTAAAAAATTTTTTAAAAATTGGTCTATGACAATGCTCCAGCTGCTCTGTCAACCGCTATTCGAGAAAGTTGGAACCAGGTTAATAGAGAATATTGTTTTTCATTAGTGAAGTCCACGCCTGAAAGAAAAAAAGCCAGAGGAGGAGAAACAAAGCACTAATTGTGATTTTTTTTGTTGTTGATGATTCCATAATTTTTTCCTCTACTTGATCTGGAAAAAAATATGCCATTAATTAAAATAATTTAATTTAACTTGCTTGAGGTATGTTTCACAAAGTTTCACAGAATGTTCAGCTGTTAAACAAAAATGATTTTGTGTCATAGCTGTGATTTAATTGCTACGAAGTTAAAAAGATGGGTGAGCATCCTTTAAGTGTGGTGATTCCATAATTTTTGGCAGGGGTAGTACAAATGCCGAAAGTATAGTGTTCTTGGAGACTCCTTTTTGCTACAGATGGTCTGCTCTTGGGCTGAATTTGTTGGGACGGCCAATCCTGAACAAATTGGCAGTTGTTTGAAATCTGCACCATTTCTAGATTATTTTCCTAACAGTGGAATGAGGCATTTCAAATAATTTGGAGGTCTTTTTAAATTCCTTGCCAGACTCAAAGCAGGTTCTAATCACTTGCAGTCAATCTTGAACATTTTGAAGGTGTGATAAATGTAGGGGTACACTTACTTTTTCCATGTGACTGATTCAATTCAATTCAATTCAATTTTATTTGTATAGCGCTTTTTACAATAGACATTGTCTCAAAGCAGCTTTACAG
>JANDJT010000012.1:7772868-7791638 GCA_024331685.1 Stegophilus panzeri
TTATCTTTAAATTATATTGAAGATATCTTCAGTCTTTATTTATAGTAATTATTAGGAATGATTGAATAGTTAATTTAAAGTAATTTTATCTTTAATCATTTAAAATGAAATTAAATTACATTTATAATGAGCTTAAATATAAAGTAAAATGAACAGACTTTGAATGTCTCATACATAAAAAGCTGGACAAAGTTGTGAGTTTTTGTTCTGTACATCTCTCTGGCATAGAAACTGAAGACTGAACAAAGTTTCAAGTTGAACATCACAGTGCCTCTGGTTTTCCCTGCATGTACTCTGTGTCAGCGATGGTTACTTAGCTGAACACACACGTGCTCATTGCCATAAACAAAAAACCTCACGCATGTAAAGTGAGAGCATGCAGAGTGCTGAAGTCAGTAATCTCTTTGATAGGAACAAAAATGAGTGAAGGAAAACGGCGAGGCCTGAGCCTGGAGGTCCGCAGTGTGTCAGACGTTTTTGTCTGAACTGTGTGTGTATGTGTTGACAGCTTTACATCCTTTTATCACAGGGATAAATGAGCCTACGGCTGTGACAGCGCTGCACGGTGTATACAGTTACCTGTCCATGAAATCATAAAGAAAATGTGAGAAGAGAAGAGAATGATAGCTCTGTTGGTGAGCTGAGGTTAAGCTCTCGGCTGGAGTGGGGCGGAAAGCTGCTGATGGCGAAGGCCAGCATGGTTCACTTTGTGCTGAAACACAGGGCTGAAAAAGCTGCGTCGAGTTTTTACCCTGAGCCCACCGAGACAGAGTGCTCGCTCACCTGAGCCCCAAGCTGCCTCCCTCAGCGATTCACACACAGAGACACACACACACTCTTCTCACTCACTGGTCATCAGCGTGGTCATTAATTGTAGAGTTCCCCTGAGGCTGATAGACAGAACAAGAGGGAGAGATGGGAGGAGGTTAAGAAGATAAGCAGTCTTATTTGATGTAGGTTGAAGGTACGTCTGCAGACCCTTAGCTGGGTTTCTCTCCGTAAGCACTCTTAACTTTTGTGTGTGTGTGTTCTTGCACATATGTGTGTACAGCATGTCCATTAGAGTTTTCATTATCACAAAGTTTTGCTTTTGATGTAAAACGTATTGTTCTGTATTTGTGTTTGTGCGTAACAGCTAAAGTGCATTTGTGTGTAATCAATCTTGATGCAAACGGACGAGTGTTTGTTTTTACATTTCCCATGGTGTGAGCGTTTTCTTGTGGCGTGAGCACCCAGCGAGCCATAAATCCCAGCTGTTTGTCTCATTTCCGTCTCATTAGAGAGAAGAAACCAAGTGCATGGCTGTGGACCATGAGATTGGTAATTAAGGTGAAGCCTAATGAAGGCAAAATTAAAAACATCAGCTGCACAAACTCAACCCATCAACTCAGAGCTGCTGACTAGAGAGACAAAACGCTGAGAAGTCCAATGATGCTCGAGACTAACTAACTCAGAGATCTGACTCTTCACACTGGAGCCTGTACATCAAACACTTAATTCAGTACAAGACGCGCAGTGGGCAGTCTTTTTGTGGTTAATTGTCTTAAGTAACAACATTGCTCTCTACCAGGTCAGCTTTTCATTAAGTCTGTAGATTGTCAATACACACTATAATCTACACTTCCTTATACATGCTCGAATACCGGTAATAACTAAATAAATACAAATAATAGGAAATATATTAGTGTATGTTACACATACATCCACAGAGTAAGAGTGCGAGGAACAAAAATATTTCACTTCACCTTTGCCCTGTATGTAGTGACAGACTCGTTTTCTGGTGGCCTTATTTAAGGGTGTTACTGTGTGTGAGCTCTTGCCAGAGTCTAGGTGATTTCGGCGTAACTGTCTTTGACACTGGACAGACTGTGAATGCCATAACTGTCCCTCTGCATTAGCCCTGTCACACCCACTCACCACTCGCACAAACCTTTAAAGGAGGAGAGCATCTAAAACCCCCACTCACACCTGATTACAACCATGAAACAGTGCATACAGGTGTCATTAAAAAGCAAAAACACCTTCATTTCATTGAATTGCCAAAGAAATAAATTTCTTGAAGCTTAAAGGAACATATTAGAAAGACCTTAACTACAAATTATCATTAAATGTAAACAAAACTTAATGCTGACAAAAAAAATATTCAGAGAGTGCCTTATTATAAATGTTATTCCATTACATATTATGCCGAAAATAGATTTCAGATCAAATTTTGGAAACATTGCAGCACTCCAGTCTAATAATAATAATAATAATAATAAATATTAATTATATATTATATATAATATTAGTGACAGAAATAATACAATAATAGCAATATATATATATATACAATGCCAGTATAATTAACAATAATTCATAATAATTTAAATATGTATATAAAGGCAAATAATGAAAGTGAAAAGGGGATTTTTATTATTGTTATTATTATTATTTTTATCAGTTAATATTGTACAAT
The DNA here is from genome assembly GCA_024331685.1 of Stegophilus panzeri. Taxonomy (NCBI): domain Eukaryota; kingdom Metazoa; phylum Chordata; class Actinopteri; order Siluriformes; family Trichomycteridae; genus Stegophilus; species Stegophilus panzeri. The sequence goes on from JANDJT010000012.1 coordinate 7,775,327, forward strand.
TTTACCAATAATTAGAACAAATTTACTGAACAAATTTTAAACTATGGATTGTGATATAGAAAGTAAAATATCAAGAATAACACTTTCTACATTTTTTTTTCCCCCCTCACTAAATTGTATTGCCCATCACAGTAGAGAATATTGTCTTAGAAAAAGGCAAAAAAGTTGAGACCATGAAGCCTTCTTCAGTTTGTCCCTCTGGAGGAAGGTGCTATGTAGAACCCTGCAAAAGAGAGTTTTACATTCAGAGAGGGTTCAAAATAGAACTTTAGCAGTCAAAGACACCATTAACCCCTCCAGAACCCCCCCCCTTTTTTTTTTTCTAAAAGTGTGCATCTTGATGTGTATTGTTCAGTCTAGTTTCTCAGTACAAATCTTGCAATCTTGTAACCTACAGAGTTAAAATAAAATAAAAAAGTGCTTGAGGTGTTTGAGTTGGAATTGACATTGACAGGAATTGACAGTGGAAACATCTCAGAAATTGAACATTTGGCTAGTGAAGATTAGGAAGGTGATGAAAGGAGAGCTGGTAGATTTCTAAAGGTGAAGGGTGTAAAAAAAAAAAGTGCTGTACTGATCTGAATATAAAATTACAGTCTTTTATCTAGTTTGTGCTTTTTAGATACAGTGGTCACTTGAAGTTTCTTTTAATACCAAATATATATATATATATATATATATATATATACATATAATTTCTGAGCCTCATATTTATATAGTATGTTAAACAGAAATATAGTATTCTTATACAAGGATTTTGTTTATGTGAATATGAATGGAAATTGTGTGTTTAAAGGAAATTAACCATCAGTACACATGAGGACCGGATAAAGCGCATTGTCAGAAGATAACAGAGAGGGAGGTAGAGCAACGCAAAAGTTTCTGTCAAATCCGATAATAATCCAGTGTTCATTTTCAATTATCAGTCACTGGAGTATTAATTCACACAAGCATCCAAACAATGATCTCCACTCTGCCTCCACTAATGAGTACAACAGTGTGTCCCAATGCACGTTTGTGTACATTTGCTATTCCACCCTTCTCTCTCCCTCGCTCTCGCTCTTTCTCAGTCCCCTTGTAGTGTTTACAGCCAGCACTGATATTAATGATGCCTTGTGTTTGTTAAACCCTAGCTTAAGTGACTAAAAGTGTTTGTGTGTGTGTGTGTGTGTGTGTGTATGTGTATATATTCTCATTTTTTATCATTTACATATGAGCTATTTATTTATTTATTTATTTTAGTATCTGTCATGCAATCCCACCCATCCATTAAGCCAGACATGCCTAAAATCCCTTCAGCCAGTCCAAACACCATGCAGCTGTTATTTGGCTATAATCTTCTGCCTCTCCAGCTGTGGCTATGTGAGGATCGGGGGAACCTCAAATCTAATCCTGTGATGTACATATTTAGTCTTGGAGGCTCTGAAACCCACAGGCAAACATGCAGAGAAATCATGTGAAATTTAAATTTCAGGAAAACCAAAAAGACTTTTCTATGTGAATCTAGCCACAAAAATCCTGTTTGAAAGCCATGTGTATATTCAGCTATACATGTCAAAGGAAGGCTGTTGCTTTTATTACTGTACATCTTGAGGTTTGTGAGCCTGTGGCTGTGTGTGTGTGTGTGTGTGTGTGTGTGTGAGAGAGAGAGAGAGAGAGAGAGCGAGAGAGAGAGACACTGCACCAGTGAAATATAAATTTCCTGTAATGGAAAAATCTGTGTATTTTGTATAGGAGATGGAATTAACGGTGAGAAATCACTAACTAAACACATACAGCTTCTGATAATATGATTAATAATGAATCAAGCTTGACATCTAAATATCACTTGAGATTTGGGTACTTTCCATCGTTAAACATGACCAAAAACCACCTACTTTAACAGGAAGAAGCCATTTGACTGACACTGCAAATGCCCAACCACAGGCCGGTGGTTTTGTGTGGCGTGTATGGGAAGATTAGTGTGGAAATGTTTCTACAACAAAAAAATAGATTTGTGTACTTCAAACTGGAAACCGTGGTTAAATGCAACCTCGAAACCAGATGCATATAACATATGAGGCTGAGATTAAGATCCCGTGAAGCTCACCATTCATTTTGTTTTCTCATTCCAAGAACTGTATCTCGGTCTGAACAGCTCAGTGTTATTATGATTTTCAAAAGACTAAGAAAACTTGTTGCATGGACATGGACATGCTGTTATGTGATATTTGATATTGTATCTATTAAGATACTGGTAGTTATAGCCAGCTAACTGTTCAATATACAGCATGTATATTTGGCTTTATCTCTGAAGATGAAGACTTCTGGGCAAAGAGTCTATCGATAAACAGAAGTGTGAGTCTACTCCAATTCCAGATTGCTGGGACTACGGTTGCTTCTAAGGCCAAACAGACTTCATTTTACACTATCCGTTGTTAGCCAGATGAGGATGGGTTCCCTTCTGAGTCTGGTTCCTCTCAAGGTTTGTTCCTCTTAACATCTTAGGAGTTTTTCCTTGCCACTGTCGCCACCGGCTCGCTCAATTGGGATAAATTTGCACATTTAAAATCTGTATACCGTGTTTATATGTTTCTGTATAGCTGCTTTGAGACAATGTCTATTGTAAAAAGCGCTATACAAATACAATTTAATTTAATTGAATTGAGTCAATGGAGAAAAATTTGAGTACAGAAGAATTGAGAAAAGATAAAAAATGAATCAATAATCATAAATACACCGATCAGCTATAACATTAAACCCACTGACAGGTGAAGTGAATAACATTGATTATCTCGTTACATTGGCACCTGTCAAAGGCTTGGATACATTATGCAGTGAACTGAACACTCATTTCCCGAAGTTGATGTGTTGGAAGCAGAAAAATGGGAAAGAGTAAGAAACTGAGTGACTTTGACAAGGGCCAAATTGTGATGGCTAGATGATGGGTCAGAGCTGTTTTGGTGGCACAAGGGGGACCTCGAGAATATTACGCAAGTGGTTTTAATGTTATGGCTGATTGGTATATATTTATTATGAGTAACACTTTGTAAAAACGAAGACTGAAAAAGATAATTTGGTATATCTTTTAAATATATATATTAAGCTGACTGACCATGGTAAGTGCTGGTTGAAGCAAAACAGTCTGTGAATTACAGCTAATGCCTTACCATTGACAAGTATTTTTTACAGAAAATAACACAACAGTAAGGCCATTAGAAAATATCAAACATTTATTAATCAAAGAATAATTTACCAGCTGGAAAAGATGATCTAGCAGCTTAACCAGCTCGGCCTGTTTTTTTGTGTGTGGCATTTGACAGAAAGTTTGTTGTTGTTACATATTTAAGTTTTACATTTTGAATAAAGTTGGTTCACTTAAAATCAGTATTTGAGTGTATTGGATAGTTAATGATAGTATAGATACTGTACATATTATGACCATATTTTGAATCAATTCCACCAAAGCGGAACCGAAAATAGTGTTTACACACTAAGAATAAGTTACATCTAGGATCAGGTCTGATCAGTTGCTTTTCTTTCCAGGCTGAGATTTTGTTATAGATTGTAGCTATACGATGTTTTTACAAAGTGGTACAGTTTCATCTTATTTTCTCACTATGTAGGAGAGGACATGAGGAAAGCATGGGGTAATGGACTTTCTGTGTATTCATGGAGACATAGACATAAAAAAAGCATCACCCAAACCTGTGGCAGAAAACATTTGAGATGGATGGATAAGTGAATGAATGGATAGATAGAGGCTAAAGCAGACAGCATTTGGTGTGGAGGAATGGCCTTCAACCTGAAGTCCAACCTTGTTACTGGAGAAAGAGTGAGAGAGAGGTAGAGGCTGAATAATTAATAGTAAGTATTTCAATAGGCTGCACCCGTCTTTCTGATGAGGAAAGTGTCAATCAAGCAGGCCCTCACTGTAATTGAAAGGTGGTATGGAAAAGTGAGGTGGGGGGTTAGTGTGTGTATGTGGAGATGAGGTGTTTATGTGTATGTGTGTTGGCAGTTTGGACAATCAACTGAACACTTTATCTCCATTTGAATTGGAACCTTGACTCATCCAGTTGTCCCTGAAAGTTTCAGACTCCACTTCTGATGTGTCCTAAAAGTGACGTCAAGTAAAACAAGGAGAAAAGCCTTCAGGAAAAAAAAAACTGCTGAGGTGAGCATAGCATCTGATTCTGAAACATTCCTGCTCCAGTCCACTTGCAACCTCAGTGGGTGTGATCAAAATCTACTGGCAAGAAATGTCCAAGGTAGTGAGACATATCAGAGCTTGAGACTAAATCCTGACAGGCCATTCCATCTCATTGCATATGGCTGAATTAATAAGCTCTTAAAATGAAGCTATTTCATATAAATTATAATATTTCGGTTTAAAAGAAAATAAATTGACAGTTATTAATTTAACACACACCCACACGTTTATTACCTTTATTTGAATGAGCACATACACAAAATTCTCATCAGCAGCATAGAGAAAAACAGGCAACAATTCACTATTTCACAAATCAATTACAGTATTACAGTTCTAACATTCAAAATAAAATAAGTTTCATTTATATAGGACCTTTCAGAAAATTACAGAGTAGAACAACAATAAGCAGGTAACAAATAATAATAGAAATAATCATCACATGTAAACATCTTATACAACAAGCCATAATGAAGTTAAGAGCAGATGGATGAAGGTAAAACACTGAAAGCCCTTTAACAAATGGAAAACAATCTAAATCTGAAGATAACAAGTCAACTGGACGTAGAGGACCTTAACAAACAGGCAGGTATGTATGGGAGTAATAGTTCACCTAGATAACCCCAAAACAATTGGTTAACGCTTTCCAGGTGAAAAGCAAGATTTTGTATGGAATAAGCAAGGGGATGGACCATCAGTGTATTTAAAAGGGAATGGGTGAGATGTGGACTTTCATACCCTCTAGATCAAGGGTGAACCAAGGAGAAGTTCGGGTAGAGGGAACCATTCATTTATATTACAAGCATTTGACAGATGCCCTTATCCAGAGTGACTTACATTCATTTCATTTATACATTTGAGCAGCTGAGGGGGTTAAGGGCCTTGCTGAAGGGCCCAGCAGCTTGGCTGTGCTGGGATTTGAACACATGGCCTTTATTATTACTGAGCTACTACTGCCCCCATTTGTGTTTTAATGGGAGGATGGTCATCTATACATAGAACACATTACAATACCTACAGTCTTGGAAAAAGGGTTTTGGGAACAGTTGCCAATTTGAAAACATGAGTTTATGCTATTAAAGTATGACACTCTTCATAACTAAACACATTACTGATAAGTAAAAAAAGAAAGTGAAGGTTATCCCCTATTATAACAGAAACTGGACTGTACTTAGTCCCCCCTCTCCCCCCCTTTCCCATTGCATAATGAAACCTTGGAATAAGGTTCTATCTTTTGGCAATAATGAGTGTCACAGCTTTCTCCCTCCCTGTCATGGTTCTTTTGTAATGTGCTTTAAATTTGGTTTCTATTTTAATCCTGTCTTGTCATTGGTTGTTTCCATGATTGTGTCCACCTGTTCCTTGTTTCATCCTGATTTGTTTTTCTATATAACTATGTTGTTAGTTTGTCTTATTACCAAGTCTTATCATGCATTCTTTCTATAGTCTGATTCTTGCTTTTGCATTTCCTATGTTTTTGCGTATGATCTGGTTTTGACTGCACCCTTTTATTACACCATTATTATAAAAATTTCCATGTTAATCCTTTTTGATTGTGTGTTGACCCTTGACGTGGATAATCACAATGATTTCTTGATTTACCAAAATGAAACTCACGCAGAGTATATGCATATAAGTCCTGCCCAGGACCTCATGTAGTAATGAGTTGCAATATTGCTAAAAAGTATTTTAAAAAAGGTTTATCTTATTTACAGCACCGTCTTTAGGATGAAACGTTAAACCGAGATCCTGACTCTCTGTGGTCATCAAAAATCCCAGGACACTTCTCGTAAAGAGTAGGGGTACAGTATAACCCCGGTGAAATTCCCCCATTGGCCCTTACTGTATCTATCATGGCCCCCTAATAATCTCCATTCCTGAATTGGCTACATCACTATCCTTGCCTCTCCACCAGTAGCTGGTGTGTAGTGGGTGCTCTGGCGCACTATGGCCGCCACACACTGATGGTGGTTGAGGAGATTTCCCCTCATACAATGTAAAGCCCTTTGAGTGCCTAGAAAGGCGCTATATAAATCTAAGGAATTATTATTATTATTATTATTATTATTATTATTATTATTATTATTTAGGGTCAAAGTCTTATAGCTCAGTATTTTATTTCTAAAAAATGACTTCAGTTTCAGTCTGGCATTTAAGTTTCTTTAAGCAATAACCCAAGCCATAAATCAAAGGAACAAACAACCTCTATTAGAGAACCAGTCTTTTTAGTTTCATTTACTGACCCACTATCTGGAGTGTTAGATAGGTCTGTGGTGGAATTTACAGCCAACAATGCCATATACAAAACACACACAACAATGGTGGTGCTAATAGATTTGACTTTTATAGGGGAAGCCCCTGTAAGCTTTGTGGATACAAAATCCACTTGAGAAACTAACAAGCACAAAAGGCATAGAGGGAGGGAGAAAATGAAAAGTCCCCCGCTTCCCCACTCAGGCCCTGCAAATGTCTTTTGTGGATTAGTGAAGTACATAGTGTCCTTGAAGAAGTTCCTTTTCATGTTTCTCCCTTTCCAACATACAACACACACCTACACACACACACACACACACACACACACACACACACACACACAGAGACACAATCGTACACGCATTGTTTCTCATGTACGCTCTAGAGGAAATTTTCTGGTTCAGTAACAACCCACATGAAGGTCAAAGTTCAGTTGCTTGTGATATTTCTGGGCTCAGCTGTGCAGTTTAGTTGGGAGCTCACAATCACACACACACACACACACACTGGTCCATTGAGGATAACTGCACGGTTGTTACGTTGCTCTTGTTATTATTATTATTATTATTATTATTATTATTATTATTATTATTATTGTACCACTTAATATACTTTTACACACACACACACACACACACACACACACACACACACACACACACACACAGACATTTCCACTCACTTGAATGCTCTCTATGGCCACTTATGCATGCTGTGATTTTTTTGTTCATTTTTTATTCATCCTCCTTTCTTCTTCTACACACACACACACACACACACACAGACTTTAGCCCATTGTCTCTACATGGAAGTTATTTGTTCCACATACCGAATTCATTCTGCCTAGCTGGAGCTATCACAGAACAGAGCATTCAGTTTATATCTACCCATCCCAGCGCTTGGTTTAAGAGTGGATGCAGCTCCCCACCCCCTAAAAACATGCCAGTAGGTGGATTGGCTACTCTAAATTTCCCCTAGGTATGAATGATTGTGTCAATGTGTGTGTATTGTGCCATGTAATGGTCTGGCACCCATCCAGGGTGTATTCCTGCCTTGTGCCCAGTTTTCCAGGGATAGGCTTCAGATCCACAGCAACCCTGACTAGGATAAAGAGCTTATGAATGATCAAATGTCACTATTATCAAAACCGTATAGCTTCTGTATTTGAGATTTACACTCACGTACTTTAATATGTCAGTGTGTAATGGTACAGCATGCCATAGTTAAAATTTTCCGAAATGCAAAATCGAACATCTGTGGACTTTAAAAAATAACAAAGAGAAAACAGATACAGATGACAGTGAGAACCATCATGGCAACCTGAGTCTATATCTTAGCCTTTGAGGATTACTTTTATATTTATTTATACTATGTTACACTGTTATGCTGTTACACGGGTAGACTAGATAACCAACTGTTTTGTTCTAAACCAACTATGTTGAACTATTTTTATTTTTATTTTTACAATTCAACCACTGACTCTTTGTGTGAGCAGTATTTCCCAAATTGTCCTCTAATGCACTATAAGCTTTGAAATATGTTCGCCTATTTTCAGCTTTAAGCTTAAAAAATAATAATAATAAAATGTCTTGCCAGCCAATTTCCTCCTTTCCCCTACTTCTTTTATGATTTTCTTCCACCAGTGCCATTTGTTCAGACAGACACACTCATACACTTCTAGAAAATTCCCAAGTTGGAATGAACTGAATACAAGACTGGATCAGCTTGAGACATCTTTAAACATGGATGGTTGGAAACACACACAAAGGAGGCGTCAACTCTACTTCATAACTATACACTGATTTTGGCTTTACGTGTAATTCCCAGACTGACAGTATCATTCATAAATAATGCTGACAGACAGGATGACAGTCAGATACATTTCTTCTAATGGCTATGAATCAGTTTTATGAATTTAAACCACTTCGTACACACACACACACACACACACACACACACACACACATGCTTCATAATGGAATAGTGGAAGTCATTAATCTAAGTCAAATTCAGGGATGATTAATTTGATAGATACAGTGTCTTATTCTACAGCACTTCACTGGCCAAATGGCCTTGTCTCTACGTGTAGTTCAAGTTGTGTGTCTATGTCATTATGGTCATTATCCTAAGCCATATTACCCCTTTAACCACCATTACTGCTGCCCAAGCATCTTCCCAGTAGAGATACAGCTACCAATGCTGCACTAAACTTCACCCTTCGGTCTCCCAACTGTTATAGGGCAGGTACATTATGTGCTTTGTTTTCAACAGATTCTTGTACATTGTGTGCTTCTGGTCAAATTGTGTTATAGTGTGGACACTTTAAATTAGTACATATGTGTAAACAATGTACATACAGTATATTGAATGAGAGGGTTATAAAATTCTACTACCTATCAGTAACCCAGCATTACTATTACGAAACAATTATGTTTGAGCCTTATTGCACAGGATCTTTTCATAGGCATAAAACAGTCATGCATACACATAGGAACACACACAGTGAACGATAGATAGGCAGCAGCTTTTGTGATTGATATTTTATTTAAGTAAATTATTATTTAAGTAAAAAAAAATTAAGTAAAGGGTCTGCCATGTGTCCTTATGTGTACTTTGATTTTTTGATATATCTAATTTTTTTTCTCCAAAAGCATTTTTGAAGAATCAGAGCTCCACCTTGTTCATGTTTACTATACCCACTATTTTATTTCACATGCACCTTCTCAGTCACTGCTGATGATGTGTTATGGATGTGTCAGTGAAGTGAGCTTAAATAATTGAACCCCAATACACACAAAATCTAGGGTCACTAGGTGTAATCACTTCACATGGCAGTCAGTGACATGAATCTACATTCTGGGCTAGAAAGAAATCAACCCCAGCAACACTTCTTCAAACCAGTCTGTGTAGTGCTGCTGTTGTTTTTGTTTCTACAAAGGTAATAAATAAATAAATAACATAAAATAAAATAAAATAAAAATAATAATAATAATAATAATAATAATAATAATAATAATAATAATATAATAGATACCAAAAACTGAGCTGTATGTTTATGTATATTTTCCTTGAAAGATAAGGAGCTCTGCTTACCCATTTATATGCACCAGCCCTGTGTGTAAATGTGAACTGAAAAACTATTTACTTCTAATTCTAGCTTGTGTATGTTCATGTATTACAGACAACATACAAGACTGGAGGAATACCCAGTACACACTCAATCTGACTAATGGACTGGATCTTAAGCACCACTAGAACTAGATGCAGATAAGAATAACTTTTAAGCACTGTGGCTGCTTCTTTTCATTAGAACTATTTTGGTGCTGTTGTATTTGGACTGTTTCATACTACTTCACCAATGTCTATTAATAAAAAATTTCGTATTCTTATCTCACGAACTGTGGACAGCACAGTGGTGCAGCGGGTACTGTTGCTGACTCGTAGTTCCAGGGTCCCTGGTTTGAGCTCAGGTTCAATTTCCTGAACTCTCGTGTTACTCTCGGTGCAGATTTTCACAAGTTCTGGCCATGTCTGTGAGGGTTTTCTCTGAGTTTTGAATGTGTGTGTGCAATGGACTGCCATCCCATCTAGGGTGTTTATCAGTCTTACTTACAATGTTCCCAGGATCCCAGAATCCACCACAAACTGAATCAGGATAAAGCAGTCACTAAAGATAAATGAATGAATGTCATTGGGGAACTTCCATGGAACATACAAACGTTCAGCTCAAAAAAATATTTACATCAACATCATAAAGACTGAGAGACCAATTAGACTTTCTTTGGATTAGCCTGTCCTCTCTTTCATTCAAGGGTCTTCAGCCGCAAAGGAAGCAGACAGTATAGATTAAGGCTTGTGTGTGTGTGTGTGTGTGTGTGTGTGTGTGTGTGTGTATGTGTTTGCATGTGTGTTTGTGTAGGTATTGATTAGAGATTGGCAGAAAGGCTCCTGTCCTGCCAATGATTTATCAAGATTAGAATCAATGGGGAAATGATTGAACGAGTGCAGAAAAATGGTAGTCTGGTCCAGAAATAGAAGACTAGAGGAAAGAGTCTAGACTGGATTAGTGGGCATGGGTCACTCCCTTCTCCCTCTATCAAGACATCTGTCAAGCTTTTTGTGTTGTGTGGATAAATATATGTGATGTGTGAGAATGAAGAGACAATCCCCATTTGAATCTCAATGACCTCTGTAAGTAGGGCCTGGGCATTCTCAGTACCTAAAAGTCCTTACTGTCTGAATTTGCCCCATAATTGAGATCTCCTGACCCTTTGTTGACCTTTGAAGCCAACTGTAGTGTTACACCAAAATGTGCCATTGACAAATCCAGTGAAATATGGTTCACATGCTTTAAATGATACGCTACAGAATATCCTGAAGCAAGTGAATAAATGGATGGCTGGAGAGACGGATGGATGGTGGGTGGTGCGAAAGGAAGCCTCAGGAGTTCTTGCTTCAATAAAAGCCTAAGTCAACATTACCAGGCTAAATGCTTTTCCAATAACATGGCCTGATCTCTGTATTAACCTTTAATATGCTAATCCAGTGTTCTGTTCTGCAAAAGGTTATTTGTGTAGGTTATTTGTGTAGGTTAGAGACAGGTTAGAGACATTCAGTCAGGTACAGATTTCCCAATATAAACTTAGCGCTCTCTTATGAATATGGATAGATACAATTAATTTTCACAAGATTATGCTTATGGTGCAGATTTTTCAAGAGCAACATAAAGTTAAAATAACCATAAATAAGAGCGAGAAAGTGTCCAATGTGATGCTCACTCTACCATTTAATGATGCTTTTTGTGCTCTCTTGCTTTTTAGAATCACAGCCCAAGTCATGTTGACCTGAGAGTTAACAATGTGAAATAGGATTGTTAAAATAACTGGCCTTCGTAAATGTGCAGCAAAAAATATGATTTTAGGTTCTGTCACATTTACTTTCTCTCTCTTATACCCCTGCACCCACCACCAGGAAGCCATGGTTTGATTCCGTACATTTATTGTATTTCCTTTTGATACAGGAAGACAGAGTGATGGTGTGTTAAAGTGCTTGACTGATTTACACAACAGCCAATAGCATTTAAGATATGCCATATGTCTGCTAAATCTGAAGAAACTTGCCAGTATAGCAAACTAACTAAAGGAGAACTGCAAAAAGTTTAGCAAAAGTTGGAAGAAAATTAAAACAAGAATATCTGCAAAATTATATGTTTTGTATGTTTTTTTTTCTAGATATACTATAACATTAGTGCCAATAACACTAAGTATTAAGTACAAAAAGCTCTAAAACACCGATTTTGTTTTCAGGGGCACTTAAAGCATACACTCTTAACATTTACATTTATTCATTTAGGAGACGCTTTCATCCAAAGCGACTTACAAATGAGGAAATACCAGCAAAGCGATATATCAAGCGGGGAACAATACAAGTAGTGCTACTATACAAGATCTTTAATTGAGTTCTAGTAAAGCAAAGTGCGCAGAGTAGAGCTGTAAGAGCCAGAGTAAGGTTTTTTATTTAATTTTTTAAAAAATTTTTAGGGGTTAGTTACATGTTCACGGAATAGGTGGGTCTTTAAAGAGGTGGGTCTTAACATATAGGTTAACTCAAGAACTTTAAAAGATTCTTTACAGGGTGTCCCAAAAGTCTCCGTAAATAGAGGAAACACTTTTTAGCAAAATGTCTTCCAAATTTTTTTTTATAAATTTTTATTATATAATATAGTTTTAAAAAAGTCAGATAGACTTTAAGAATTCCTTAGACAAAAGAAGAACGTATTGAAATCATTCTTTCATGGCTGGATCAGGAAGCTGTCGCAAGGTTGCCATGAAATTTAACAGGAAACATGGCGAGAACATCACACACGACACTGCTTCTAAACTTATTAACAAATTCAAAGAGACTGGAAGTGTTGTGGACCGACCGAGACGTGGACATCCAGGAACATCCACTGACAAAAGCACAACCGACGTGGTACTGCGACATAGTCTGCTGTTTGTGGAGGCATTTGGGACACTCTGTAGTTTGTACATCTGGGAAAACAATTCAATGTTCTATGTAGAACCCTATAATAGGGGGTTTCTCTTTCTGTGAGGGTTTGAATTAGAACCCCTTTACAAAGATTAAAAAAGGCTATAATAATCCAAATAACTATTCAGAAAAAGACTTGTATGAAGGGTTGTTTCCACTTTAGCAATAGTCAAATTTCAGGATGTGGGAGGAAACCCATGTGGACACAGGGATATGGACACACAGACAGTATCCCAAGCTCAGGATCCAACCCGGTACCCTGAAGCTGTGAGATGGGAATGCTACCATTTACCTCACATGCTGCCCTTGAACTGTGTGTATTTATAGTAAACCAGTGATTGGGAACAGGAGTGTGTAAAAGTAGATAGAAGTCTGTAAAAGGATCAAGAGCAAGGTATCAGGTAATGTGACAGATCAGGTGATAAGTCTTGTAGTTTGTTATTTTGTGGATTGTCATGTTTACAGACAGAGCCGACATGACAATTTGAAATTTTTATAGGACTAGGAATGAATTGAGAGTGTATCGATATACTACTAAATATCCTGAGTTCAGTCCTAAACTGATCCACACAAATGCAGTGAAAGTACAAAGAGAAAAGCTGATCGTCTGAAGAGTGTGTATAGATTATCTAAACATTGACAATTATAAACTGTTGACACATTGTGTAAAATTAACTGATTAACTTTTATGGAAAATAAAAGTCACCTGGTTTCCTGACTGTTTATACACTGCCTACATTTTTTTTTAATGCCAAGCACTACTGGGAATAAGGGTCTCATTTCAAACTAAAAAATAAAATAAAATATTAAAATTAAAATGCGTTGTTATAAATACCCACAGACTCAATCTCAGTCTAAATGGCTGTTACCAGCATATGTGTGACTCTGTATTGACTATGTGTTAGTATTTAACACTTTAATTGACCAATGCAAAGCTGCTTTTAGAAAAGAATCCAGGAGACACTTCAGCCAGACGAAGTCCATCTTCTGCACAAAGACGATAAGTGCCCTCTAGATTTCCCAGGCCATTCCCAAGCATTCCCGCAGCACATACACACACACACACACACCCCAGCCGGATAATCCAACAGAAAGGGTTAACATAACCTGCTCATCTTGTGTGAGTAAGGAGACTGGAGAGTATCTCTCTCTTTCTCACACACACCGTCCTAATAATCCAGTCGAATGGGTTTACGTATTCCTCACAGCCTCACTCCGTGTCCATCCCCGACACACACACACACACACACACACACACACACACAAGCACACACAAGCACACATTTACATAGATAGCGCGCTGCATCAACGCAGCCAGGCTGTGGAGAATGGGCCTGACTAAGCTGAGAATTTACATGGCTAAGCAAAGTGGTTAACCCCTGGAAGTAAGGCCAGAGAAATAGCCTAATGTGATTTCTTTCTTAATGAAATTTCTGAAAAGAGAGAAAGAGGGGGGCATTTCATTTTGCAGCCTGCTAGAGATACCCAAAAACTCTCCATCATGCAAAGCAACACAGAAGCGTTATGAGCTTAAAAAATGATACACCTTTTGACATGTCGAGAAAGTGGAGTATTTGTCAATTTATTCCTAGATAGAAGAGTGTCCTTTGTGTAATTGATTGAACATTTGTACGGAAAACATGTCGACACAATATGAAGCAGTTCTTATGGCTCTCTAAGTTATTGTGAAACGTGTGCATTGTGTGAAACTTGCGCTTTGAGAAGCTGCAGTTGCTGCAGATTTGTTGGAACAGTATTTAAAAGGTCGGGCAGTTGGTTCTACAAGTTATTATGAAACTTATGAAGTTCACCAAAACTGGAAAAAACATCAGAGATTTCCCACTGTGGCCTCAGATTCCTGTTTTTGGCTGACAGGAGTGAACACCCTACTGTTGTAACCCATCTGTCTCAGGGTTTAATGTTTAGTGTTGTGCATTCTGAGATGCTTTTCTGCTCATTATGGTTTATTTGAGTTACCATAACCTTCCTGTCAGCTCGAACCAGCCTGACTCAGAAGTGTGACCACTCCCTAGTGATTGTTGTGTGGAAAAACACCCAGGAGATCAGCAGTTTCTGAAACACTAGACCCTTCCTGTCTGACACCATCAACCATGCCATGGTGAAAGTCACAGGGGTCACATTTTCCCCATTCTGATGTTTGACGTGAACATTAACATATGCTCTTCACCTCTATCTCCATGACTGGCTGATTAGATATTTGCATGAATGTGTAAAGATAGTTGATTAGATACAACTATAACACACACATCACTAATAATTTTGTGCACTGTTTACAAACTGGGCAAATTAGCTAATGGCTTAAAGACATTAATGACATTTTAATGATTTACTTAAAATGTTTTTTATTTTTATTTTTTATTGCTACTAATTTACTTTCAATCTATAATTCAAGTAACAAATATACTTTCAAAGTAAATTCAGTGTACTGAAATTTGTTAGACAATACCACAGTGGCGCTGAAAGAAAATCAAAGAAAAACAAACAAACAAAGAAAATAAAGAATGGGAGAACATCACAGCACACCAGTTATGGAATCAATCATGGACAGTGACACCCCAATCATTCAATCAATCACAGAGTCACCCAAATAATTCTTTCGTTATCTACTCTGGTCATGTAACCATAACATGTATGGTAACATTAGAAGGATGCAAATTTACTGTATTGTATACTGTATACTTTTTCCTAAAGAGCCTCCATTTGATGACATTTCTGGAAAGATGAGTAACAGTAATGCATTTACTCTAAAACTGAAACAGTTGATAAAGATAATGTGTGATTTTTACAGTGTATGAAACACCAGCTGTGTTTTTGATGAATATGTTAATATAAAAAGTGTGTGCATAAGAAAGATGAGCGAGACAGAGTACTCTATTGTTTGTTTTTCCTGAATGTGTGTGTGTGTGTGTGTGTGTGTGTGTGTGTGTGGGTGTGAATGCTGATCTGAGGGTAAATAGGCCCAGAGTCTGCACATTTGCTCAGGTCCGACTCAATGTTTTTTTTGGGGCAGGTGCTGAGGTAGACTTCTTCAGAAGAGAACAACCCCCCCACCAACACTCATACACACACACAAAAATACAAACACACACATGCGCGCCCCTGGACCCCACAGCACTCATCATTGCTGCAGCGACGCCAATCGATGTGCTGCGCCCCACTGAGCGTGTCCACGGCAGGCCGAGTGCAGGGCTCCTCCACAGGGATTGTGGGAAATCTGATTTATGATGCCTGTGGTGCTGCTGACCACAAACTTTAACTCTCACCCTTCTGTTCTCCTTAATTCTCCTTTTTCTCTCCCTATCTTTAACATTTCTCACAACTCACCAGTCTTGTTCTTCTCTTCCTTTCCGTTTCGACTTCTCTGTTGTGTTTGCTCTGGCTTAGTGTGCTCTCCTTCTCCAAGCTTCATCTATTTACTACATGAAAAAGTTCACAACAAATCACAACTGTTTACAATGAGTGATTGTTATCTTCATAAAAAAGGAATACACGCTTGATCACACCGACTCTCTGACTTCGTGCATGAGACCATGACACGTGATAAGGAGGGCTTTTCTGAGCCAGATAGAGAGTGAGCTAGTGAGGAAGAGAGGAAGAAGATTATTCCATTTCATAAGGATCTGAGGAAGGGAGGAAGAGAGGACAAGTGCAAAGGATTGGTGAAGATTTTTACAGCCAATTTAGTGCTCAATTTAGTCTCTCATCTGCTGTAGGGCCCTGAAGTTCTGCTAGATTCTCTCTTTCTTTCTTTCTCTCTCTCTCTCTCTCTCTCTCTCTCTCTCTCTCTCTCTCACACACACACACACACACACACACACA
>JANDJT010000012.1:7806371-7818025 GCA_024331685.1 Stegophilus panzeri
GGAGATGAGAAAGAAAGATGGGTCTGTGTCACAGTGCTAAAGTGGCCGAATCAAAGCATTAACTAAAATCAGATGTCTGACGCATGTGCCACGTCTGATTGTATGTTTTTCCACATCATTATGTGAGTGAAGATGCATTTCAACTTGTTTATGCCCTGATCGAGTGTATGTGAATGTGAGTGAACATGTGATCACACATGAAAAAGAATTATTCAACTGAGAAACTCAAAAAATTGACATGTGAATTTAAATGAATTTTGAAAAATAAAAATGCATGGCTTACATGTGAAAAATAAAGACATGTACTATGTGAAAAAATGTGCGATATGTGTATAAACAGTATATCCTGTATAATTTTATAATATATTAGCTCACACATCAGGATACACGTGAAGAGTGGACTTTCCTAATAAACATAGCAACATCTAAAACATAAGCTTAATAACCGATCAAATTAATAACATTCCAATAAAAAGTCATCTTCACTGACATTTACACAAAAATGACGAATAAAATGAATAAAAGTGATGTTTTGAATGATTATTATTCCCCTTGTCCTGTTCGCTGACGGGAACGATGTGATCCTGTGAGCTGAGCGGATGTAGAGAGGCAGGACTCGAGCAGCTCTGCCCGTGGCCTCTGACAGCCTGTTTAATGTCTCTGTTCCACTGCACCACTCCAGTTTGATAACACTTAACACACTTCAGTTGCTTCAATACAGCTCTAATTAAGCCTGAACAGAGCCAAGGCTAGCCTCTCTCTCATCCTTTACAACTGCCTGTGCTACACGTTCACTGAGTTAGTGGTATGTTTATTATTGGAGAATCCATCAGACCAGAAAATAATATACAGTATGTAGGCTTATAAGAAATGCTCAGTGGAAAAGACAAAACGACCATATATTTTTTTTTCCTTTTCCTTTTTTAAATTTCTTCTTTTTTTTTTGTTGTTGTTTTGCTTTTCGTATTTTTGTTTATTTTGTGGAAAATAACACATAGGACACTGTGAATTTAAGAGTTTCTTTAAAAAAAAAAAAAAAAAATAGTATTCATTCATATTTAGTCCTACATATTTTAACTGACCAGGGAGATTAGTTTATTTTTACAGAAGGGACAGCTATATTATTTGTTTGTTTGTTTGTTTGTTTGTTTAGGTTTTGTGTTTTAGGCTATTTTATCTCTTCATTCCCTTTGTTATTTTTGGAAAAATGACACTTAGTTGTTAAAAGTTCACTTTAAACATTTGTTTGTTTGTTTTTATCCCTTTATTCCTTTTATTCATCGAAGTTTGTTTTTTAAAATGATCTTTTCTTTCAGTTTTTATTCAGCATTCATTCATTCGTTTAGTTACTTGTTTAGATCGTTATTTGGTTTGTTAGTTATTAGTGTAGAGTTTTTTGTTTTCTGTTTTTCTTTGTTTGTTTGTGTTTGTTTGTTTGATTTTTTTTTTTTGTAATAGCAGTTAGGACAGCATTGTGTTTCTAAAAAGAATTATAGTTGACTCCTGCTTAGTTTACCAGACCTGGGAGCTTAGCTAATTTGAAGAGCTGTGATAACACAAATAAAACCCATAACTTTTGATATCTTACGGTTGCCACACACAGAAGAACTAACAGTCTCAGTTAACTGCCCAAATCTATCTCACTTCAAAACAGGAAACTCATCCCCATAACGTTCCTCAAATGTTCCAGCTGCATTATCACACTTTGACAGCATCAGACTAAATATTGTCAAAATGTTGTGGGTTCATCCGACACGCGACGGTAAATCTACACTGACTGAGCCTTAGGGATAAAAAAAAGGGGGTGGAGGTTGAGGGTTGGGGGGATAAGGTGAGAGAGCTTCAAAATGTCTGTTGCGTGCACACACACACACACACACACACCCAACAACCTTCTTCGACCTCAGCCCTCCAGATATACATGTTTATTAACTGTTCTCCTTACACAGGCCTGGAGAAAAAAAATAACAAAAAAATATGAAGGCACTCCAAGGCCTTGACGAAAACATACGGTATGGGGAATTTACATGGTGATTCCTCTACTCTGCAAATACTTTTCATGCTTTTACAGGGGGAGCCACTTTCCATAATTTATCATTTGCAAGCAATTTATTGCCTCTGCCCACAATTCATTGTAATTTAAGTGTTCCATTTTTTTTTTTTTTTTGATCATTTCAAACCTTTTCACTTCCACATTTATTGGAAAATGGCTGATGGCATGTAAGCACGTATGACAATACAGAGTTGGGCTGCAAGATTTATCTTCATGCATGTCCTGTCCAAACTGAGAGCTTCAATTTCCCTGTCTTTCTTCATGCTCCATCTTTACCTCATTCTCACCCTCTGCCCACTGCGTGTCTATTGTTGATGACGGTGTATGAAACTGTGAAGTGTACTCCGAATTCAATGTTAATGATGCCACCGATTACACTAATGATATCATGGACAACAGTAATGGGAATGGACAACAGAGGACAGTGATGACCCTGATAGTGTGGGAACTGGTGACAGCTCTGACAATAGCACCTATAAGTAAATCTGTGGTAATGTTCTAGTGAGGATTTACCACCATCCTGATACATCTAATGTGGTTAACTCTAGTGTGGCTCTGAGCCATAATAAACATTTCCATTGTGAGTCACATTTCCTTGATTAGGAAAGAGCAAGAACAAAAGATATTTCAGTTGTAAACAGAATCTAAATGCTGCTCTGAAGCATAGTCAAGTGGTGACAATTTTTTTTAGTGTCATTATACAAGTAACAAAAATAGTCAAATAGTGTACATTATAACCAGGGTTGTCAAGATTTTTGTCAAGAGGACCCATTTTAACTTGAAAATAAATTCAATTGACCCCTTCAGTGTAGATGTATATCATGCACTTTATTTACACATGTACAGAAATATTTTGTCTATGTATTTCAATTGTAGAGGTTTTTATTCTTAAACTTTTCACTGATAGAACACATTACATCTGAGCTATAATATTTATAATTCTACTAGCTGTTTGAGTTACTAAGGTTTAGATCAATCCCATTCAATTCAAGGGCCCTGTCATATAAACAAACAGCAATAAAAGTGAAGAACAATATAATACACCGATAAGCCATAACATTAAAACCACTGACAGTTGAAGTGAATAACATTGATTATTTCATTACATTGGCACCTGTCATAGGGTGGAATATATTAAGCGGCAAGTAATTAGTCAGTTCTCGAAGTTGATGTGTTGGAAGCAGGAAAAATGGGCAAGCGTGAGAATCTGAGCAACTTTAATAAGGGCCAAATTGTGATGGCTAGACGACTGGGTCAGAGCATCTCCAAAACAGCAGGTCTTGTGGGGTGTTCACGGTATGCAGTGGTCAGTACCTACAAAAAGTGGTCCAAGTATGGATGACTAGTGAAATGGTGACAGGGTCATGGGAGTCCAAGACTCATGTTTTCATTTACATCATGTGGACGTGTGTGTTGCTTACCTGGGGAAGAGATGGCACCAATATGCACTATAGGAAGAAGGCAAGCTGGCTGAGGCAGTGCAGTGTTCTGCTGGGAAACCTTGGGCACTGGCATTCATGTGGATGTTACTTTGACACGTACTACCTACCTAAACATGGTTGCAGACCAAGTGCATCCCTTCAGGGCAACGGCATTCCCTAATGGCAGTGGCCTCTTTCAGCAGGATAATGCGGCATGCCACACTGCAAAAATTTATCAGGAATAGACTGAGGACCATCACAAAGAGTTCATAGTGTTGACGTGGCCTCCAAATCCCCCAGATCTCAATCCAATCATGCATCTGTGGGATGTGCTGGACAAACAGTACATAAAGGATCTGCTGTTAATGTCTTGGTGCCAGATACCATAGCACACCTTCAGAGGTCTTGTGGAGTCCATGCCTCGATGGGTCAGAGCTGTTTTGGTGGCACAAGTTATGGCTTAATGTTATGGCTTATCGGTATATACTATACCACTTTTATAGTGCTGGGTTATAATTTCCACATCTGTAACTAAATTTTAAAAAATCATGAACCACTACTTTAATATATAAATAGTGAACCCCTTCAACATCATACATTTGTCCTGACATTACTCTTCTCAGATACGCTAACTTGTATCTATATAAAACAGGTCTAGAAACATCTGAGTTATGGATGGAACCCTGATCTCTGAGAAGGGAATGAGATGTTGTGTGAGCCATGCTGTGGGAAGAGTCCTCGTGTGCAACTGGTATCTGAAGTCTATGTAAAATCACACCTATTTATAGCCTGCTGTGGTAAGATGACATGGCATTTCACGCAACTATAAAACAGCGCCTTTAAACCACGTCATCAGTTTCTCTTTGTCTGAAGTGCAGACACAAGTTACAGGCATACCCCAGTGTGGCAAAGCTATGCAACTTCTCATTCCCTTCTCAGGAAACATGGTTAAATACGTAACCCAGACATTCCCTTTCAAAGGGAACTCAACATTGAGTGAGCTTCACACTGTGGGAACAAGTATACCCACTCCGTCATACTGAGGGTATGGCCTGTCACATAGGCTCCATCAATAGGGGCATGCTAGCAGAAATGGTGGCCATGTAGGCTCTAATAGTAGAAGGAGCAAACCTGGCTGAGAAACGTTCCTGTAAGAACTCCAGGACTGTAGCCATTGCGCAGTTTACTGGGTCTCAGTGACGTTTCTAGTGTTCAACATGGTCTCTAAACCTCAGTTGAGAGACTGGAATCTATGAGCTGGTACTCCTCAGGGGCCAGACCCACAGTTTCTGTAGTTCCAGCCAAGGGTGAGAAATCAACCCTCTGGCTTGAGACAATAGATCCCTGCGAACAGGAATCCCCAAAGAGTGCCGTCCAGTGGAGATATTATCTCCAAGAACCATATACAAGCTAGGCAAAAAAGCCAAACTATAATACCGAATTAATGTGTGTGGTGTAGACCACCCCACCGCAGCACACACATCCTGTAAGGGTACCTCTTAGATAAAGCCTTTGAGGACGTGACCCCCATAGTGGAATGAGCCCCTATGCCCAGAGGTGTAGCATGCCCCATAAGCAATATAGATTGCTTCCACTATCCAAATAGAGATGCGCTGCTTTGATGCAGCATCACCTCTACTGTCACTGCAAAGCAGACCAGCAACTGCTCTGACTTATGCCACTGGCTGGAGTGGTGGATGTAAGTACAAAGACCCTCACTGGACACAGTAGGTGCAACCTTCCTCAGTCTGGTGTAAGGAACAGAGGAGGGGAGAAAACCTCGGTTGAGAGACCAGAACGAGCTGGTGCCCCTCAGGGCCAGACTCACAGTTTCCATAGTTCCGGCCAAGGGTAATAAATCAACTCTCTGGCTTGAGACAATAGATCCCTGGGAATGGGAACCTCCCACGAAGTGCCATCCAGCAGAGATATTATCTCAGAGGACCAAATTCGAGCTGGCCAATCCGGTGCTACTAGCAGCAGACATAGCATGATCTTGGTGAAGTCTCGCTAGATCCTGTGGGAGAAGAGCGATCGGGGAAAAGGTATAAAGACATGACCTCAGCCACATGTCGGCATTCAGCCCTAACCTTTTTTTTTGAGCATGCAGCGTGTTGTCTCCTCGGAGGTGAACACATCCTTTTCCGCTCGGCCAAACCTCCGCCGTATGGACTCATGCACTTTTGAATGGAGCCTCCAATCCATGGGCCTCAGCACCTGCCTTGACAAGATGTCTGCCCCCACATTCCAGTTGCCCGGAATGTACATTGCACTCACTAACAAAACTTCCCCTCCACCTGAAAAGAATTAGTTGAGGTTGCCTGAACAGGGGGCGTGAATGTAATCCTCCCTGATGGTTGATATATGCGACCACTGCTCTATTGTCTAACACATGGTGACCTCTCAACTGAGGAAAAGAATTTCAGTGCTAGGAGTATGGCCCACACTTCTAGGCGATATATATGCCACACTAGATGAGGACCCTCTGCGATAAGAGGTGCCCCTGGAGTGTGACCTGAGGCTAGAAAAAGGGGACACCTCCAAGTTCTCATAGCACGTAGGCATTGCCGTGTGACACTGATTACTCTCAGGGGTTTCGTCCTCAGATGAAGAGCCAGCAGGGCATCCATGCACTTTGTGAAGGTGCGAGGTGATAAAGCTAGCAAAAGGAAGTACTGATATTGATATGCCTTGCCTTGACTCGCGAACCTCAGGAACTTTCTGTCTTTTTTTAGATCTATCATCACAAACCAATCCTCAAACTGAGTCGATAAGTTTGAGTGTCAACATCCTGAACCTTCTATGGCCCCTTTGTTCAAGAGAGATATACTTCCTAGGCTAACATTGGGCTCTGCATTGTGCTGACTACTGTGGTGAGCATGCCTCTGAAACGTGGGATCAAGCTATGAACTGGACCTGGAACCCTTTCCTATGGAGGAAAGAACCCATGGAGACACATTTGGGAGTAGTTTCCATGCTGCCAGAGGGTCTTTAGCTTTCCAAAGAAGCGTGGCACTTCATGGTGCACTTCCGGGAAAAGGGGAGTTTTCTGCGGTGTGAGGGAGCGCTCTCCTTCTCACTGGCTCTCCCTCTGGCTCCTTGGAGTTAGAGAGGGTAGGTTGACTCTCCATACTGGAGGGAGAAGTTGCTTTACAAGCTCCACCCATCGCCCTTCATCTGAGAAGTGAGAGAGCCGAGAGCAGAGCTGCTTCATTGTGCCCTTTTATATATATACCCTTGAAGGCTGCTGCAGCATGTTCCGCTCCCATAACAATGATGCATTGACTCCGCCCTCTGGCTCCTCAGTGTCAGAGAGGGTGGGTTGACCCTCCATACCGTGAAGAGCTCCAAAACTCGGAAGCAGAGAGTCGAATCCGGAGGAAAGAGTGAGAGATAGAGCAGTGCTCGTCTCCAATTCCCCCTCCAGATCCATATGGGACCCCCAGGATCTGAGCCGGCCTGAGCAGAGTGCTGAGGTCTTGCTTCGGCTGAGAAGCAAAATCCCATACCCTTCACACAAAAAATGTGTCCATCCCCCCTGTAGTAACATGAGAGCCGGGAGTAACACACTTTCTGAAGCTCATTCTGTTTGCACAGGATAGTGACAGAGGAGAAAAGAAATATATATATATATATATATATATATATATATATGAAAATAGAGAGAAGTGAATAGTTTTAGGAATGTTCACACAGACAACCGACATGCAGCTTCTGCTGAAGACAAAGAAAGCTGATGACGTAGTTTACAGGCGCCGTTTTATAGTCATGGAACGGGTGAAATCCCACGTCACCTGACCACGGCAGGCCTATAAATAGGCGTGATTTTACACACACTTCAGATACCGGTCGCATCTGAGGGTGCTTCCCACAGTGTGAAGCTCGCACAACGTTGAGTGCCCTTTGAAAGGGAACCAGAAGGGCCATGAACAAAAATGTTTCTGTTAATTTTTCATTAAGTTTTGCATTTGTGCCTTATTACATGACATGCTTATGTGTAATTATCATTTTGAATTTTTTTGTTCATAAATTGTCCATTCAAAAGATATAGGGGGTACAAAACTTTTGTACTAAAGTTTATACACAGATATACTGAAAGGGAAAGACATTCATAATTTCAGTGGCATGAATAATTAATAATAAGTTTTACATTCTGAAGTAAGAAAAATGCAGCATATATTAGCATTTATTATCCTTACCTGACACAGACACGCACACACATTCACATTCACATTCACACACACACACACACACACACACACACACCTCTACTCAACCTTCCACTCACCTCATTGCATTTGCCACTAATATAAAGCATGCATCACATGTCAGCTGAATGGCCCTAATAAAAAGACAGACCTAATCAGATCCATCAACCATGCATTCCACTCTCACTCTTATTCTCTATCATGACCTGATTAATGTTAATTTCATCATGTGTCTTTTTCAGCTCAATAAACCCACCTCCCACTCTAAATCAAATTGTTACTGATTGTGGCCTGCCACTAAATTACTCCTCCCCTCTCCGTTCACATACACACTCCTCCCGACTTACTTCACATACAGTGTCATAATGTACTTTGTCATAATTAAGTCCAGCAGCTAATTAATTAAGTGGCCAGAATAGTAATTAGTGAGCTGTAGATGGGGACTGTGGGGTAAGGGGACTTGCTAGAAGTGTGTAGCAAGGATGAAGAATATTTCTATTGAAACACTGACATAAGAGAGAGCAATGAAGAATGATAAGGTGAATCTTTTTTTTTTGTGGTTGCACACACACACACACACACACACACACACACACACACACACACACACAGCAGCAGCAGCATCAGAGTGATGGGCTTGAGAGTGCAGCATTTATTGACTGATCTACGAGCACTAATGGAAATGATGTAGAGAGGGAGAGACAGTTCATTAGAATTGCGGCTTGATTAAAGTGTGTGTTTGAGCACTGGTATTTCCCCCCCCCACTGTATTTGATTAATTTCAATTAAGCTAGACTTTTTCCTGTATAAAGTCATGCTGTTATAAACACATTTATAGCATGGTTTAATTTGCCTCATAATGCCTATAAGGCCATTTCATACCTGAGCATGTAAGTTTTGGATTATAAGCCTTCCAATCCTGGAGAGCCAGAGCATGCTGCAGTGTGTAGCTTTTCTATCCTCCAACAGAAGACTAGCCTTAAATAATGGCACATAAGCTTAATCATCTGTGCTTGAGTAGGAGAGCATCTGTCTATCCATCCATTTTCTGTACCGCTTATCCTAAACAGGGTTGCAGGGAGTTTGGAGCCTATCCCAGGGGACTCGGGACAACCTGGTTGGGATGCCAACCCATGTCAGGGCAGGACACAATCACACTAACATACACACATTAAAGACAATTTTGGAAATGCCAACCAGCCTACAGTGCATGACTTTGGACTGGGAGAGGAAACTGGAGTATCTGGAGGAAACCCTGAATCACAGGAAGAACATGCAAACTTTATGCACACAGGACAGAAGTGGGATTCAAACCCCCAACCCTAAAGGCGTGTATAAGTGAGAAACTGGGAATAAACTTAGATGCATGCATGCTGTTCTTTTGTTAGCAACAAGCTAGCCAGCTAACTGTGATGAGTGGAGTATAGGTACATGCGCAGTTTTATAGTCATGTGACACGTGAAATGCCACGTCACCTGACCACAGCAGGCCTATAAACAGGCGTGATTTTACACAGACTTTAGATACCGGTCACGTGTGAGGGCGCTTCCCACAGCTTGAAGCTCACACAACGTCAAGCGCCCTCTGAAAGGGAACCAGAAGGGTAATGAACAAAAATGTTTCTGTTGATTTTACATTAAGTTTTGCATTTGTGCCTTATTACATGGTATGCTTGTGTGTAATTGTCATTTTGATTTTTTTAGTACTTAAATTGTCCATTCAAAAGATATAGGGGGTACAAACTTTTGTACTAAAGTTTTTACACAGATAAATTGAAAGGGAAAGACATTCATAATTTCAGTGGCATGAATAATTAATTATAAGTTTCACATTCTGAAATAAGATGAGTGGTGTATACTTACCCTTTCATAACACTGATATGACTTCTAGTTGAATGTAGCATACGTCCTAGGCTCCCAGTTCTAAAGGTCTACCTGCCTCAATAACAGTATATAGGATAACACTTCACTGTTTCTGTAACATGCAGTTATTGAAGGCATGATGCAAGTGTCTAAACTCAGCATTTCTTTATTAGTAAGTCAAGCTTCATTATCAAAGCTTCAAGAAGGAGTCAGAGCACAAGCAGACAGGAATGAACTAGGATAATCCATAATCATAATCTGTAACACAGGCAAGGGATAGAAACTAGAAAATGCAAGTTTCAGAAATGCACAAATGAACCATAGAACCAGCAGAGTATAAATAGTCCAAATAATTTTTTTCCACATCACTTATCCTACACAGGGTTGCAGGGGAGCCTGGAGCCTAACCCAGGGGTCTCGGGGTACAAGCCAGGGTATACCCTGGACGGGGTGCCAACCCATCACAGGGCACAATCGTACATGCATTCACACACTATGGGCAATTTGGAAATGCCAATCAGCTTATAGCGCATGTCTGTGGACTGGGGGAGGAAACCAGAGTACCTGGAGGAAACCCGAAGCACAGGAAGAACATGCAAACTCCACACACACACAGAGAAGAGGCAGGATTCAAACACCTGAGGTGAGAGGCAAATGTGCTAACCACTAAGCCAACAAATTTCGCTTTGCAATATATACTGATGCCTGCACTGCTATATCTCCTCATGATTAGCATAGGAAAATCCACAATCCATTAAAACACACTCGTATTAGGAAGTACCTCCATTCTTCCTGTCTGACTTATACTTCTATTTTTCATCTGTTCATTTTCTCTCCGCTCTCCAAGTCCATGTTCTTCATGGCTTTAGGGATGCTGGAAAGTGATCGACCACAAGGTCAAGTTAACGGTCAGAATGGAAACTGCTTGGCACAGCAAGTCAGTGTCTCTGAAAAGTTTCCTAAGTTTCTCTTCTTTGCCTTGCCATCACACTGCACTGCCTTGCCATTCTCTTTCTCTCTCTCTCTCTCTCCATCCCTCACTCCCTTCCTCACCCATGCTTTTTCCTCCCTTGAAATTTCTTTGAGAAGATTATCCGCAGGTAAGCTTGTTAGCGTGGCGATCCTGCGTCAGCAGCTCTTCCTTCTGCACTGACCACTGTGTGTGTGTGTGTGTGTGTGTGTGTGTGTGTGTGTGTGTGTGTGTGTGTGTGTGTGTGTGTGAGGAGGGTCTTGCATGCAGGTCAGTCAGGATTTGGTGGAAGACTGTGAATGGGTGTGTGGTAGCAGGGCAGTGAGGCACTTCGCATTAACATGGCGTGACAACATCATAAGACAGCGTAAATGACTGGGAGAGATGATGGTTTGGGTGAGGAATTGAGAAATAGAGAGATAGAGAAATAGCAGGATAGGGGAATGGAGGAATAGAGGGATCAAGGATGAAGGGATATAGAGTTATATGTGGATGGAGGGGTAGAATAGCGGTATATGGGGATGGAGGAAAGAAGACATTAACGAACAGCGGTATATAGGGATCGAGAGAAGATCCCTATATACCATGTGTGTGTGTGTGTGTGTGTGTGTGTGTGTGTGTGTGTGTGTGTGCGTGCGTATGTCTTAGACTTATGGAAAGCTTCAGATTCTGGTGTTCATGCCCAGATTTGGGATTGGAGCTGCTCCTGGGAAAAGAGGAGAGAGATAAATGGAAAGAGACAGGGTGAGAGGGATCAATTCCTCCTGTGACAGAGGGGAAATCTGCACAAATCTCTCCTTGTTAGAAGGAGAGGGAAAGAAAGAAAGCAAGGGATCAGTACACCACTTTCTCAAACTGTCTCAGGAGGACAAATGGGTTTCTTCCCCTGAGCCTCACTATAGCTGGATACAAGAGAGTCCTCTCTGTCTCTGTCTCTCTCTCTCACACACTCTTTCTGAACCATGTCTGTGAGGTCTTGGTCTTTACAAAACTAGAGCAGAAAAGGACAAAAACATGAAGAACAAAAATAGAATTACAAGCAGACAGCTATATAAATCAAATTTCTTATATTCTGTAGTTTTGAATTATGTCAGGTCAGGGGTTCTCAAACAAACAGGAACACCTGTATATATATATATA